>JANAVB010006993.1:8081372-8666372 GCA_029216955.1 Iris pallida | reverse complement strand
CATATTAAATATTCTATCACCAAAGTGAATTAGTAGGGCGACAACGGGTCGCCCTATATCATAGTCCAGATTTCTTCTGGTAAACCACGTGGTTTTCCTTTGATAAGAACTGAGAATGTTGCCATCGTGAAGCACGCCCTAACTTTATCCACCCAAATCCTATCAAATCCATAGCGAACATAATTTGGCACACAAAATCTTTGTTGACCATATCATAATTTCGTAAGTCATGCTTAATACAAACCTTCTTGCCTCCAGCTTTATTTAAGTCACAAATCGTCCCATGTGCCAGAAGACTATTTTTTGCAATTAATCTTCCTTTAAGATGTAGCCATGGTTGCTTGATTTTTCGACACCAGTTCATGAATAAGCTTCTCCATACGTCGGTACATAAGATGAGTGATCAACTTATAAATGAAAGTTCAACAAGTAATGCGTCTAAAATAGGCTGGCGCAATATCCTCCTCCTTATTCGGTACAAGAATAATGAACATGTGATTGATTTCCCGACGTAACATGTCATGTTAGTAAAAGTACAATATCACTTCTAGCACTGGTTCCTTCAACTCCCTCCATTGAACTTTGTTATATTTGCTTCCAAACCCATTTGGGCCCGGAGCATTATCAGGATCTGCCGTTATGACAATAGCCTCCACCTTCTCCATCGGCACTGTAACGCTCCAGTCCCAAAATACGTAGGACTAGGAACATAGACATGCCAGCTATATTCATACGAAGTATACTCCAATATATGGAAATCTCGTATGAATACATAAGCTGTAAAAATGCAGTAGAACCATAACTAATCTCATCCGCACAAAATAAAATGAATAAAAGATGTCATATAATGAGAATGATTTGTCTTGATATAATATGTTGGGCGGAGACAAATCCACTACCAACAAAATAAGGAAAAAATACATGGAAAATAAAATAAGTGGCGAGCGAAGCGAAGATGATCCAAGTGCAATCATCCTCGAAGAAATAGAGATGGTCACGGCAAGAGCTAGAGCACCTGCGAAAGATAATAGCACACACCTGAAGAGGTAACCAGGTCCTCAGAGGGACGTAACAAGACACATAATATCATGCCATATAAACTGAATAAATATTGCTCAAATAAATAAGTCAATTGAATTATAACATGGTCCAATACACACCTATTGAACGAGCTTACCATCCCCCAACCAAACAAGGACAGAAGATGGTAAACTAATTCACGGCGACGTATCTTTCCCTGCTATGAATCCAATATGGTATCCGGACCCCAACAAGGTTCAATACCTTCTCATCGAAGTAGTAAGTCACACCTACAACCAAACAAGGACAAGATGTGACAAACTAATCCGCGATAAGTTATTGTTCCAAGCCACGGTCAGATACAGGTACCCAAACCAAAAGTACTCGTACCTAACGGATAAAGGTACCTATCCATTCTAAGTGAAATATAGTTAAGGACAATCCTTCCTACGCATGGGCCCTGGCTAAATAGGATCGGTATAGTCCCCCCTTGGGGCACTAGAGGCTAAATCAATAAGAGCATAACGTTCCGCAGAACGTCAGTGGCCGTCAGTAATCTTGGGTAACCTGACCCGCGTCTCCGGCGGAGCTCACGGGATACAAAAGGGAAAGTGCATCGAAGCCCATACGCTAAGGAATTGTCCTCCCCGCCCAATGCCTACTGTGTTGTATCCACAACACAAACCACTATAACCGCAAAGTCAAACTAGCATGAAATCTCTATTAGCGGTTATTCCTTTCGTACGGCTTGTATGTACTGGTGGCCAGCCAATCATGCACTTCAGTGTTCTACATGCGACACACAACTTCGTGGTACAACGTGTCAAGGCCATGAATGCAACACACAAAGGTGGTCCCTTAAATCTAGGTTTAATGTGTAAGAAAAATAATACATAGCAGGAATATAGATGAACAGTAAGTTCTAACAGGATAAGCCATGTATCACAGTTTATTTTGCATAAAGAAAATAATACTAATGCATGAAATATGAGCTAAAATAAATAAACAGCAAATGGCAAGGTGTCTTGCCTGGTAGGACGCCTGGTGTGCTGCGATGATCAAGGTGTCACAAACTGCGACTTCGGTGTAACAACTATGCAAGGGGACCTCTGTTGGCGGTACGGATGGTTCCATCGCGTCTAGGACGGTCAATTTAGTTAGGGTGGACATAATGAAGGTACGGAGTTGGCTAGGGTATAGGGAGAATGGAATTGGTCGCGAACAGAAGGATAGTTGAAGGAAATTGGATAATAATATATTATGATTTTTGAAGACTATTTATAATTTTTGAAAACTATATTTTAATATCCCAAAATATTTTATAAATAGTAAAATCAATGTAAGTCAAAAACTATAGTTTACTTAGTAAAAATATTTTATATAAGTACTTGAGAATATATTTTATTAGTCGAAATAGTTTTTGGATAGATAATTGAAAATATGAAAAATTATTTCCTTTAGGCTAGAATACTTTAAGTAAAAATATAATTTTTGGTAGCACTATATATTTATTAGTAAAACATTTTAGAAGAATACTAAAATATATAGAAATCATTTTTAAGAAAAAGCTCTATATTTGCAAAATAATACCTATCTTTTTATGCTAGCCATAAATATTTAACAAAATAATAACAATAATAATAATAATAATAATAATAATAATAATAATAATAAAGATGATAATAATAATTATGGTAATACTATTGATAATTAATGATGTATATATTCCTACAAGAAAGAAAATAATAGACATATAATAATAATGATGATAATGATAGTAATAACGATAATAATAATGATAAAATACAAAACATACCCTTAAAATAAACAATTAAAATAATAATAATTATTATAACTAAGTAGTACGACTGCTGGGGAGCTGTTCTCCTCTTCGAGGAGACAAATGAGTACTCACAAAATATACAAGTACTTGAAATCAGTACTCACAAACAAGGGAAGGAGAAGCTAAACCAAGGAATTCATCTCTGTTTAATCTTCCTTGAACAGTGAGAAGTGGGATGAGTACTAATAGAAAGGGAGAGAAAGAGAGGAGAGAGAAAAATAATTTGGGAAGAGAAAGAATATGAGTGAAGGGAGGAGAGAGGAAAGCTGGGGGTGGGGAGAGGGTCGGCCCGGCGGCAGAGTGCGGCCGTGGCGCGTCGCACGGGAGGCGAGAGGATGGGAGCGCACGACGGTTCAAGATCGGCGGTGGCGTGGCGGGTTTTGTGTCGAGCGGGCGGAGCTGGGGGAGATCGGGAGAGAGCGGCGGCGGTTGAGAAGGGAAGAGACGGCGACGGCGCACACGGTGGGGCGGCGTAGTGCCGGAGGAGGGAAGTGGCCGGAGTTTTCTGACGGAGCGGGCCGGAGGAGAGAGCGTATGAGGGGGTTGAAGCGGTTGAGAGGGTTTTTGGTCGGGCTCGGAGTACGGGCGGTCGGGACGAGCGGAGAGCGAGGCGAGGCTCGGGCGGCCAGCTCGCGGAGGCGAGGCAGCAGAGAGGGGCGGACGGCGGTGAACAGAGTGGCGACTAGGGCATGGAGGAAAGGAAATTGGAGGGGCACAGTCGGTCGGGGGAGATCGGAAAAGTCGGACAGCGGCGGAGGTTTTCCAGGCGGAGAAAAGGCGCCGTGGGAGGCTGAGGTCGGCAAGGCGGAAGGACGGCTTGGGCGGTCGCCTGATCTCCGGCCGGCGGCGTCAGGTAAGAGGCGGTGATGGTGGTGTTTGTTTTTATTTTTTTGGGAAATTTTGGCGGCGGTGCGACGGGTGGTGTCGGGAGGAGTAGTATGACGGTGGTGGTTTGTGTCGGAGGTCGTCTGGTTGTGGTGGGGAGATGCTGGGACGGTTGTGGCGATGTCGGTGTGTCTGCAGAAAAGTCGGGGAATGACCGTGTTGTTGGCTGTTTGGAGGAGATGGGAGTTGGGTCGTGGTGGATGGCGTTCGTCGGGGTTTCGGCGGAGGGCGTGTGTGGTGGTGGTAGTTCTGGTTGGTATTTTGTGAAGGGGTCGGTGACGTGTGGCTGGGGTGGACACGGATTGAGTCGGGGTCGGGGAGTCGATCAAAGTTTGAGGACTTGGTGGAGGCTGCCAAGGCTGGGGAGGCGGCTCGACTACGGCTAGGGTTAAGAATTTGTCGTGTCGGGATTGTCGACACGGGGGAGAGGATTTGATGTATATGTAAATTATATGGAATAAGAATTTGGATGGACACAGACACGATGCACGCGTGTTTGTGGTAGAAACATTTGTGGAGAATAGAAATTTGGATGAGTACCTGCCTATTTATAGGATGTGGGAATTCCCAAATAGATAAAGGTTCGGATTAGTTTAAACCCGTAATTTAATTTAAATTAATTCAATAAATCCAAATTCAAATCAAAATCCAATTTAAATCTAATTAAATTTTTAGCTCAAAATCAAATGGGATAAATCAAACTTCAAATATTTAACTATTTAAATAAATCCAAAAAGCAAATCAAGATTTAAATGGCCACAATAACTTCCAAATATATTTTCCAGAATGCCAATAATAATAATTTTGAAAATAATAAATATTTTTAAATATATTTTTGAATAATAAAATATTAATATTAATAAATCTCAAAAATTACATCTTTATTTAAAATAGACTAATAAAATACGAAATATATGTATGCACGAATAATGCATACATGATTATGCTTTTCCTAGTATACAATAAAATATTATTTATGATTAATAACTGCTAAAAACAAAAAGGCTTTTTATAGCAAGAATAATAATTATATAATATTTTGAAAGTGTATAATAAAATAAAAAATGTTTTTTTTAAAATATGTACACTCGTACATATTCGTACTTGACGAGCAACTACGAAAAAGTAAATTTCGTGCGCGACGTTCAATACGACTATGCGACGTACAATCCAACATTTTAAATCAGTACCAAATTTAATAAAAAAATATGTAGAAATTTAGGGGTTTTACATCCTACCCAACTTAAAAGAATTTCATCCTCGAAATTAAAAATTTGTCGGCGGGTGAGAAGACACAAGGGGGTATCGATGGGAAATAATCTTTAACAAATCATGCCGTAAGAATTTACGATCTAGATCGTAGAAAAATAATACGGTATGGTCACGGGTAATGAATGAGGGTCACGATTAAGAGAACGAAATAGGTTCACTTAAATTAAGCGATTGGAGGGTCTTGATAGGGCCGAGTAGTTTGGGATAAAGATATAGCAACATCGAGTGAGAATGGTCATAGCCGATGGGAAGGTTAGAGGAAGTTCTAGTATGACGCTTTCGTCCTCCTAAAATAGGTGAGGGCGAAGCAATATAGAGTTCGAAGGAGGCGTTATCGAATACGAATACGTGATTCAAGGACGACCGAAAAAAAAAATTTCAAAAGGAGTTGCCAAGGCAGTCGTGGATGGGACTCTAGAGGACAAATTTAGCTATGTTCCCATCCACGTAGAATGATAGATAAAAATGAACCAAAGTTCACTTGGTTGATCAGACCATCATGCACCGGTTCTGATAGACAATATGTTAGTGGGGTACCTCCATTAACATATATGTCACGAATAAGCTTGGTAAAAGGCTAAGCTTGCAAAAACTAGGCTACATTAGCATCATTAGTCTAGATATTAAAAATATAGGAATGATAATAGATGAATAAAAACAAATATGAATAGTCTAAGAGTCATAAGGATCTAGGACTTGTTTATTCCTATACCATCATTCTACGGTTTTATTGACCAAGGCTTGGTTGACCAAATGGGTTAAATTTCTCTAGTCTCTATGGCCTAGATAATACTATTTGTATTCCCTTAATGGTCAAGGATGTGTCAGGTCGTGGGGTATTCTACCCAACTTAAAGAATTAAGCTAAGGGTGTTTGGGACATCTATCTGGTAGGGTCAATCTCTAGCAGGCACGAAGGAAAGATAAGAATTTTGTTAGAAGGAATCAAGCAAGATGCAGTCGATGAGTCAAACGGTAGATAAAATTTAGGAAAGAGTCAAGTATGTGGATGAGACCCTAGACTTCTAATCCTATACGCAGGCTTGCTTGGTACGGTAAAGTAACCAAATAATTTATCTTGACCTGCATGGGCCACCACAAAAACATGTAACGCCCCAGTCCCAAAATACGTAGGACTAGGAACGTAGACATGCCAGCTGTATTCATACGAAGTATACTCCAATATATAAAAATCTCGTATGAATACATAAGCTGTAAAAATGTAGTAGAACCATAACTAATCTCATCCACATAAAATAAAATAAATAAAAGATGTCATATAATGAGAATGATTTGTCTTGATACAATATGTTGGGCAGAGACAAATCTACTACCAACAAAATAAGGAAAAAATACATAAAAAATGAAATAAGTGGCGAGCGAAGCGAAGACGATCCAAGTGCAATCATCCTCGAAGAAATAGAGATGGTCACGGCTAGAGCTAGAGCACCTGCGAAAGACAATAGCACACACCTTGAGAGATAACCAGGTCCTCAGAGGGACATAACAATACACATAATATCATGCCATATAAACTGAATAAATATTGCTCAAACAAATAAGTCAATTGAATTATAACATGGTCCAATACACACCTATTGAATGAGCTTACCATCCCCCAACCAAACAAGGACAGGAGATGGTAAACTAATTCACGGCGACGTATCTTTCCCTACTATGAATCCAATATGGTATCCGGACCCCAACAATGTTTAATACCATCTCATCGAAGTAGCAAGTCACACCTACAACCAAACAAGGACAAGATGTGACAAACTAATCCGCGACAAGTTATTGTTCCAAGCCACGGTTAGATACAAGTACCCAAACCAGAAGTACTCGTACCTAACGGATAAAGGTGCCTATCCATTCTAAGTGAAATGTAGTTAAGGACAATCCTTCCTACGCATGGGCCCTGGCTAAATAGGATCGACATAGTCTCCCCTTGGGGCACTAGAGGCCCAATCAATAAGAGCATAACGTTCCGCAGAACGTCAGTGGCCGTCAGTAATCTTGGGTAAGCTGACCCGCGTCTCCGGCGGAGCTCACGGGTTACAAAAGGGAAAGTGCATCGAAGCCCATACGCTAAGGAATTGTCCTCCCCGCCCAATGCCTACTGTGTTGTATCCACAACACAAAACACTATAACCGCTAAGTCAAACTAGCATGAAATCTCTATTAGCGGTTATTCCTATCGCATGACTTGTACGTACTGGTGGCCAGCAAATCATGCACTTTCGTGTTCTACATGTGACACACAACTTCATGGTACAACGTGTCAAGGCCATAAATGCAACACACAAAGGTGGTCCCTTAAATCTAGGTTTAATGTGTAAGAAAAATAATACATAGCAGGAATATAGATGAACAATAAGTTCTAACAGGTTAAGCCATGTATCACAGTTTATTTTACATAAAGAAAATAATACTAATGCATAAAATATGAGCTAAAATAAATAAACAGCAAATGGCAAGGTGTCTTGCCTGGTAGGACGCCTGGTGTGCTGCGATGATCAAGGTGGCACAAACTGCGGCTTCGGTGTAACAACTATGCAAGGGAACCTCTGTTGGTGGTATGAATGGTTCCATCACGTCTAGGACGGTCAATTTAGTTAGGGTGGACATAATAAAGGTACGGAGTTGGCAAGGGTATAGGGAGAATGGAATTGGTCGCGGACAAAAGGATTGTTGAAGGAAATTAGATAATAATATATTATAATTTTTGAAGACTATTTATAATTTTTGAAAACTATAGTTTAATATCCCAAAATATTTTATAAATAATAAAATCAATGTAAGTCAAAAACTATAGTTTACTTAGTAAAAATATTTTATATAAGTACTTGAGAATATATTTTATTAGTCGAAATAGTTTTTGGATAGATAATTGAAAATATGAAAAATTATTTCCTTTAGGCTAGAATACTTTAAGTAAATATATAATTTTTGGTAGCACTATATATTTATTAGTAAAACATTTTAGATGAATACTAAAATATATAGAAATTATTTTTAAGAAAAAGCTCTATATTTGCAAAATAATACCTATCTTTTTATGCTAGCCATAAATATTTAACAAAATAATAATAATAATAATAATAATAATAATAATAATAATAATAATAATAATAATAATAATAAAGATGATAATAATAATGATGGTAATACTATTGATAATTAATGATGTAGATATTCCTACAAGAAAGAAAATAATAGACATATAATAATAATGATGATAATGATAGTAATAAGGATAATAATAATGATAAAATACAAAACACACCATTAAAATAAACAATTAAAATAATAATAATTATTATAACTAAGCAGAACACCTACTGGGGAGCTGTTCTCCTCTTCGAGGAGACAAATGAGTACTCACAAAATATACAAGTACTTGAAATCAGTACTCACAAACAAGGGAAGGAGAAGCTAAACCAAGGAATTCATCTTTGTTTAATCTTCCTTGAATAGTGAGAAGTGGGATGAGTACTAATAGAAAGGGAGAGAAAGAGAGGAGGGCGAAAAATAATTTTGGAAGAGGAAGAATATGAGTGAAGGGAGGAGAGAGGAAAGCTGGGGGTCGGAAGAGGGTCGGCCCGGCGGCGAAGTACGGCCGTGGCGCATCGTGCGGGAGGCGAGAGGATGGGAGCGTACAACGGTTCAAGATCGGCGGTGGCGTGGTGGATTTTGTGTCGAGCGGGCGGAGTTGGAGGAAATCGGGAGAGAGCGGCGGCGGTTGAGAAGGTTAGAGACGGCGGCGGCGCACGCGGAGGGGCGGCGCCGTAACGGAGGAGGGGAGTGGCCGGAGTTTGCTGACGAAGCGGGTCGGAGGAGAGAACGCAGGAGGGGGTTGAAGCGGTGTAGAGGGGTTTTGGTCGGGCTCGGAGTGCGGGCGGTCGAGGCGAGCGGAGAGCGAGGCGAGGCTCGGGCGGCCAGCTTGCGGAGGTGAGGCAGCAGAGAGGGGCAGACGGCGGCGAACGGAGTGGCGACTAGGTCACAAAGGAAAGGAAATCGGAGGGGCACAGTCGGTCGGGGGAGATCGGGAAAGTCGGACGGCGGTGGAGGTTTTCCAGGCGAAGAAAGGGCCCTGTGGGAGGCTGAGGTCGGCAAGACGGAAGGAAGGCTTGGGCGGTCACCGGATCTCCGGCCGGCGGCGTCAGGTAAGGGGCGGTGATGGTGGTGTTTGTTTTTATTTTTTTGGGAAATTTTGGCGGCGGTGCGACGGGTGGTGTCGGGAGGAGTAGTATGACGGTGGTGGTTTGTGTCGGAGGTCGTCTGGTCGTGGTGGGGAGATGCTGGGACGGTTGTGGTGATGTCGGTGTGTCTGCAGAAAAGTCGGGGAGTGGCCGTGTTGTTGGCTGTTTGGAGGAGGTGGGAGTTGGGTCGTGGTGGATGGCGTTCGCCGGGGTTTCGGCGGAGGGCGTGTGTGGTGTTGGTAGTTCTGTGTTGGTGTTTTGTGAAGGGGTCGATGAATTGTGGCTGGGGTGCACACGGATTGAGTCGAGGTCGGGGAGTCGGTCAAAGTTTGAGGACTTGGTGGAGGCTGCCAAGGCCGGGGAGGCGGCTCGACTACGGCTAGGGTTAGGAATTTGTCGTGTCGAAATTGTCGACACGGGGGAGAGGATTTGATGTATATATAAATTATATGGAATAAGAATTTGGATGGACACAGACACGATGCACGCGCGTTTGTGGTAGAAATATTTGTGGAGAATATAAATTTGGATGAGTAACCTGCCTATTTATAGGATGTGGAAATTCCCAAATAGATAAAGGTTAGGATTAGTTTAAACCCGTAATTTAATTTAAATTAATTCAATAAATCTAAATTCAAATCAAAATCCAATTTAAATCTAATTAAATTTTTAGCTCAAAATCAAATGGGATAAATCAAACTTCAAATATTTAACTATTTAAAGAAATCCAAAAAGCAAATCAAGATTTAAATGGCCACAATAACTTCCAAATATATTTTCCAAAATGCCAATAATAATAATTTTGAAAATAATAAATATTTTTGAATATCTTTTTGAATAATAAAATATTAATATTAATAATTCTCGAAAATTACATCTTTATTGAAAATAGACTAATAAAAAAAGTTACGAAATATATGTATGCACGAATAATGCATACATGATTATACTTTTTCTAATATACAATAAAATATTATTTATGATTAATAACTGCTAAAAACAAAAAGGCTTTTTATAGCAAGAATAATAATTATATAATATTTTGAAAGTGTATAATAAAATAAAAAATGTTTTTTTTTTTAAAATATGTACGCTCGCACATATTCGAACTTGACGAGCAACTACGAAAAATAAAATTTCGTGCGCGACGTTCAATACGACTATGCGACGTACAATACAACATTTTAAATCAGTACCAAATTTAATAAAAAAAATAAGTAGAAATTTAGGGGTTTTACAGGCACATGTACTAACATAGCCTCTATCTCCTCCACCACCTCTAACACCATCAATGTATGCCAGCTCTTCGATAGAGAACTCGAAAGCAGAAGGGTCTAAAGTTCATTTTCAATCACCATCTTCATCAAGATAGTTGATTGATGATACTATGAACGTTGTTCAGATGTTGTACGAATGATGTATCATTCTTTTACTTTGGGTTGGCAAATAAGAAATGTGTTATTGTAAGTCATCTTCTGTTCGTATAGTGAATGCAACTTCTTCCAAAGTGCTTTTACGAAAATCTCTACGGAGATGTGATGAAACACCAATCGTCCATCTATTAACGGATGAATCCAACGGCTTTCTAACCCAATCGTTTATAGTCATCAACAGACTTGACTGATGGCTTGGCATTGTCGCCATCCAACGAATAATGCAAATTATCACACTAGAGTAGATCCTCCATCATTAGCTTCCAAATTATTTAGTTTTCCCCTGTCAGAGTGATCATACATGTGTTCATATGCTCCGTAGACATGGTTGCATATTCACTCTCACGAACATGAGATCTCTGATAACAGATATTGGTATCAGAGCTGCACAAACGAACCTGGCTCTAATACCAGATGTTGGAACTAGAATAGAGCCATAAACACTTAGATGCTTGAGTTGCTAAATGTTACAACATATATCTCTTGAGCCTTCATATGATGTTTGTAGCTTCCCTACACACCTCAACGGCTTGAGTTGGTACATGCCACAACATATATCTCCTCAAGCCAGTTATTAGGAACCCTTTCTAAGCATTCAATCTTTTTCCTCAAATATTTTCGACAGCCGTCAACTACTAGCTTTTCTACCGAAAAAAATTGTAGCACAAACGTGATACATGTTGTACCCCTTGAGAACTAGCTTATCGCAAGCTCAATTGTTAAGTGCACATCACCGATGCCCACAACTGTAGTCTTTTTGTTATTGCCCATCTTCGCAGTCTAAACTTATTGCCTCGATATGACACGAAGATCCTCCTATGCGGAGTGGCGTGATATGACGTTCCCCTATCTATGATCCAATTACCTTTATGACACATGTCACAAAGTTTCTCTATATCAGTTGTTGCGACGTTGAGATATTTCAAAGTCGTGAAATCTTTCTGATCGTCCTTGCCTTTAGCATTCTCATTTTTTAGCTTCATGCAGTTCTTCTTAAATGACACATTTTGTCACAGTGACAATAGACCTCCTTGCGGCCCATAGTCGTAAGATTTTGAGAACTCTTTTCTATCCTCGCATGTGACTTGAGTCTTACTTTTCGGTAGGAAGCAACTAGAATGGATTTATGCGATGATTCAACAAACTTCTTACTGTTTGCAAAAAATAAAAGTTTGATTTCTACCAACTAAGAAAGAAAGAAAGTACAAGAGTACAATTGATTTCGGGAGAAGTACAACTGTAGAAATCGGATCAGAAGACGATCACTTTATCCCTTGGACGATGTGATATCGAAGACACGAGCCTTTGGAAGATGCAACAACACTTTGTCAGTAGATTATGATCATTAGTGATGCTTTAGAACTCATTTGAAATTATAGAGTTTTGAAATAACTGTTTTTTGAGTTGTGCGTACTTCAGGTTACGCGCCTTCTATCCAGTTGCACGAACAGTTATTTGAACTGCTGGGGACGCATGACATCGTTTGAGTGAGATGTGCGTGGTCATGGGCAGTGTAGTGGACATGTTCTTCGAGATTAGTAGCATGCGCGCCATATCAACCTGCTTCTGATTAAAAGTAGATCAGGTGGCACCAATACTCTAGGTCGCACGCGTGCAACTAGATATTTGGCGCCTTTGATTGGGTCTTTTATGTTATGACAATTGATTCTTGCGCTTCTTGATAACTTGCGCAAGCTAACTGTCAACATTAATTACATGCTGACAATACTTCCTCGAGCGCCGCGGTGTGCGGGATTTGAATGGATTTTATTCGACTGACGAGCTATCAGAGCTGTCAGTAATAATGGCAGCCGTTACAGCTTCTCGAGTATGCTTGCCACATGGAGCTCGCGCACCCTGGCTTAGACGCAACCTGAGATGGCATAGGCGCAGCCTGAGACTGGCGTAACATAATGATCTGGCGCCACTTGATGCTTGAGCTTTGTCGAGAGGGGCATCCATTAATTTTTAGACTCCTACAAGACCCCCTTCAAAGTTTTCAAAGTTTTGAAAGATCTCAAAATTTAAAATACTTTGAATTAGAAAATTTGACATGAGTTGTGCCAGGCAATGTTTAACTAATTCTGTTTTTTAGCACAAGTTGTGCAACAGTTTCGGAATACCTATTTGGCTATAAATAGTTGTTCAAAGAGGATTTTTAACTTTTTACAGAAAGTTATTTTCCTCAAACCCTTCATCTTCTTCCTCCTAACTCCCAAAACTCCTTCGACGGTCGTCAAATGGTACCAAGGAAGTTCGTTGCCGATAAGGGAAAGGCCATTGCTGGTCCTTTATTGCGTGTATCACTACCGAGGGCACCTCGTTACGTGCCTCCATCATCGAGAGCTGAACAAGCTAACCCACCTCTCGAAGGTTCATAGAACAAATTGACCATCACTTAGGTGCCAATGAACAAAGGAATCTAAAGTCAATCATATTTTTTTTAGAGTTTTCGATTGATTAACACATTCTGTAACGTGCGCCACCTCTTTTTAGAGTGTAGGCGCACACTCTATTTACTCGCGCCTCCTCTTTTTAGAATGTTGGTTGCGTCAAAATTACACTGTTTGTTTTTATGAACTGTGTTGTGCGTGTTTCGAATTTTTGCCTTCTGACTTGCGCGAATGCACCCTTCTAACATGCGCATTTCAAGTTTCCACTAGGCGCAACTTGATAACTTGCGCAATATAGATCTTAAATTCATATTAATCCTGAGCTAACATCAAGCGCACTCTGTAGGCTTGTGCAACATAGAATCACGCACAACCTAAATTATACATATATTTAGATGCTCGTGCAACCTGTGACTTTGCCCAACCCATGACTTCGCGCAACCTATTTAAAATTTAGATACTATTATATAGTCTTCATAATTAATCTTTTACACTCTTCTTTTTTGTAGTTGATCTCAGAGAAGTCCCTAATGCTGAAAGATATGCTTCGGCCTTCAATGTGTCAGAATATCGAGAAGACTTATCCCACGTATAATACCCTCAGTATGATCTTCCTGAGTCCCGAAGAGCTATGCTCGCAGCTCAAGAGAATCTCACTTTATTATGCTTGATGAACGGTGAGACTTTGGTAAGTTTGGACAATGTCATTCATAAGAAACCAGCTTTCTTGTTTGGAGAGGCAATCAAGAAGACGTCCCAAACCAAAGCGAAGAGTGAAAACAGATTTTATCAATATGGGGACAAAATAATATAGCTCACAGAAATGTCGATACACTTATCTTTGTCTCGATATGCATTTTCTAGTTATCCCCGATGTATGGCATGGGATCTAACTCCGATTCAACAGGCCAGAGTCGAAAGGATATGCTACAGATTGCGTCTACAGAACAAGGATTTGTTCTACAACACTTCAGAGAGATACAACTCCTATCGGAGAGGTTTGATACCAAGCTGTATACCTCCTGAAGATTCATCAATGCTGCTTCCTGTCAGAGTACCTATTTTTGCGAATATGTTTGCGAAGGCTGAAGGAAGATACCCAGACCAAACCATATGCTTGACAGGCTTACTGAACCCTGACATAAAATGCTGGAACAGTGTAGTGGTTTGGGTTTTGGATCATTTTAAAGATAAACTTCTCGAATTAGAGATCTATGATCCAATCTGGACCACCTTTACCGAAAGCTTCCATCTGGCTGACAGTTTTGCCAGTGATGGATGTTCAAGAGCTGGAGTTCGCAATACAAAATCCTTTAGAGATGTAAAGAATCACGAACCCGCTGAGGAACCTCTGGAAGCCTCTCTCTTAGGCTTCTGTGACGAAGTTAACGATCCATTAGATGTATCATTGAAGATACGGAAGGAGAAGTCCCTAGCAAAGGGACTTGGGAGAAAAAGAAAGACTGGAGAGTCATCAGCTTCTTCACATCCTAGGGATCTTCCTTCTTCTCCTAAGGCTGCAGGAAAGAAAAAGAAGACTACATTGGTCATTACAGAGCAGCCCACCACCAGGACCACGCGGTCCCAGACAAAACAGATGCAGACTGGAGCATCCTCTGGAGGAGGAGATGCAACTCCTTCTTTAATTCCAAGAAGTTGCCAAGTTACCCAAGAAGAGGTTACTAAAGAACTCAATATGCAAGATAACCTCGATGAGGTTGAAGAAGAACCTGAGTCACCTCTTGTGCACAAGGCCAAGGCCAAAAGGAGAATAATAGTGACTGCAAAAGACCATCAAGAAATATTGCTTTCACAAGATGTGCCACCTCCACAAGGTAAATTTTAATACCCTTTTAATGTAATCTTGATTGAGTAACAAATTGACATTGTTTTTTTTCATCTATAGAGGTTAGCATTCCGGTTCTGATCATTACAGAAGGGATTTTGGAGCCCATAATCACAAAAATGAATATTTCCGTAACTGTGCTAGCTGTCGCAGGAATTATGATGTCATCCCCAACTCCAGGAATTCTAAAGACTACACTTCCTGAAGAGGAATTGCCTTTTACATAATCTAATTTTGATGTTACTATTCCTTCCGTAGCCCAAACTTCTACTCATTCTCAAGAGGATCGAAAAATGATAGCAGCTCTTGAAGGCTGTAACTACGGTGATGTATTTAAAGATGATTCTACCAGCACCGTTAAGGAGACCAAGCTTTAGTAGAAGTCTCGCTAAATCAAGATTTACCAATCGAAGAAAACTAAACTACTACTAAGGGTGAGGAGCACCCTGTTGTTGAAGAGGGGCATCCAAGCCCAAAAACTGATGAGCCTAAAAATAACGAAGATCAGACAACGGCTCTTGAAGATGCTGGGAATGATGAAAATCCCAATATTGTTGTTGTAGAGACTCAGACCCCTACTGATCAAGCTTTTAACGTCAGGGATGAAGAAGAGATTACCCAAGCTGAACAAGTAGAATCAGGGGCCGAAAGTAGCCATTTCTTATCAGGCAGTTCCGAAGTCGGAAGTAGTCAGGCAGTTGTGTCTGAAACTACCATGGCCAGGCTCCGCTCTGATCTGGACATGCCCCGTGAAACCCTATATGTATTACCAGGATAAGGTAAATTTTGATTTTTATTTATCTTAATTCCTGTAATGATGTGTAATGACTGTGTATCTTGATTACAGTGGGTCCGGTAGGGATACTTGCAAAAACTGTGTCAACACATTCAGTTTTAGCTCGACCATGGCTCCCCTGGATATGGGGACCCAAACTGGAGAGGAAAGTTCTTCTATGATGCCAGTACTCGGGCCTCCTGGTGTACAATCTATAGTTCCTTCAGCTACTACAGATATAAAAATTCCAACAGAAGTGGCTACCCCGGGTTCCTCAGCGATGAACATAGCTATTGTCGAAGCTTATACTAATGCTTTCTTCACTTCTCCGAAGCCTCTAATTCAAATGGTCATGGAAAAGGACCAACCTTATGATTCAGTAAGGGGCCCTTCCTCCTTCATCACTGGAGCCAGCGGCAAGATTGGTGATCTGGATAGAGTCAACTATTTAGATCATATTTTGAATGAGCTTGAAGAATCAATCAAATCTTATACAGATCAAATAAGAGGAAACATCCAGAAACTCGTAGATGCTGAATGCGAGGTGATGGCTCGCGAGGCTGCAACACGAAAAGCAGAGTTCGAAGCTTCTGTGGTAGGTTTCTCACAGCGCTCAGCAGAGTTGGAATGTCGCATTATCGAGACAACTTTTGTTGAGTGCTATAAGACTGAAGCTGCAGAGAAAAAAAGAAGCTGCTGAATATCAAGATCAATCTCCAGGAACTAGAAATTGAAATGGCTCGGCTCCAAGAAGTAGTTAAAGCAGCTCGACGATGCGAATAAGTGTTATTGGAGATACATCAAATTGCTGCAAGTCAATTAGATGACTTGAGGAGGCAACGGGATACACTTATTCAAATCGAAGGTGCAGAACTGGAATGCCGAGTAGAGTCGCTGCAACCTTTTGATCCAGAGTCTGGGAGAGCTCTTGCTGGACAAAGGATACTTGACTCCATAGTAAAGAGGGCTAAGAATTTGAAAAGATTGATCATTGATCTCAACACTCAGCCTCCCCAATGAAGCATTCTATAGGAGCTTTTGTCTTCTTGTCTTTCAAATGATGTACTTTTTTGACATTTTGAACATTATTAAAATAAGAATTAATGCTCTTTTTGTGATTCTATTACTTATTATATACCTATATTTGATATAAGTAATAGATAAGTATAGAAAAATATGTTCAGAGGTACCGGACATGACATATCTCCTAATAGAAAATAATAATACTAGTTTTATCTGTTCAGAGGTAATGTGGACGTGACCGAATATAATTCTCAAAATATTGTCATTTCAAAATATGACTTTATCAGAGGTAATGTAGACGTAATAAGTCGCTAATGTATATGATAGAATTCAGAGGAAATACTAACATGAATTCATGTATTTGTTGATTATCTTTGAATCAGCTGTGATTCAAAAATAAGAAATCTTTTAAAACGATTTGGTTCTAAAAGATTGGATTTATGATTAGGTGATATGATATGGATATATTCTGCTGGGAATTTTAAGAGTTTATCAGAAGGGTGAACAACTCAACTCTTTTAGTATTTACAACATTCAAAGAATATTTTACATTTCCTTCAGACATAATACTTTTTAAGAATTTCCATTGATCAGCATCATAGCAACTCGGCCATCCATTTCGGTTAGTTGATAAGCTCCGTTTGAGAAAACCTTACTTACAATATAGGGATCTTCCGGTTTTGCTTCAAATTTGCCCTTGCTCATGTGTGTTATAGTCATAGGACGTCTAACAGTAAGGACTAGTTCGCCTTTTTGGAATGCTCGTACTTTCACCTTTCGGTTGAAAGCTTTGGAGATATGGGCTTGATATAGCTTAATACACTGTTGAGCTAGTAACCGTTTCTCATCCAACGCTTCTAGTTCTTGAAGCCGAAGGTGATCATTGTTTTATGTTGTGAGTTTATTGGCAATTGTAGTCCTTAAGGAAGGGATTTGAATTTCTAACGGTAGGACAGCTTCGCATCCATATGCCAAGAAGAAAGATGTACAACCGGTTGGAGTACGTATAGTAGTGCGATAAGTCCATAGACATTCTCCAAGATTTTCACTCCAGTTTCTTTTATTGATAGAAAAAATTTCTTGAGAAGCTTAATAATAGTTTTTTTGAATGCTTCAGCCAAACTGTTAGTTGCAGGATTATAGGCTATGGAAGCAACATTATTGATTATGTTATCATCAAAAAATCGAGTAAACTTTTGACTGATGAATTGTGCTTCATTATCATGAATGATTCGTCGAAGAATACCGAATCAGTATATCACATGATGCTTAATAAAGTTGATGACACTGCTGGTCTTGACTTTAGATAAAGGTATTCTTTGCCATGAAATATAAAAGATCAGAATAATTATCGGAGGACTGGACTTTTACTTAACGTTACAAACTCGCTTGTACAAAGAAAGCCTAGGGACGAAAACCTAGGTACAGCAATCTAAGTACAATTGTTTATTTTTGATTTTGGGGGTGACGATAGCGGCTCGAGAAGGCGACGGCAGCCCTGCCTTACTCCTTGGACGATCGGTATGCAGCCTTGGCTCCAGAAGATTGCTTGGAGTTGAAGAAATGCTCTCTTCACTCTCACTCGGCTCTTTCTCTCCAAGTATTCTGGTGCTCTCTGATCTCAAAAAAGGGGTCCTTTGTAAGGGAATGGAACCTTGCTATTTATAATAAGGGAATACAATCATTAGGATTTGCAATGATTATTCTTTGAAGTGGCGATGGCCTGTTGATTGATCATTCTGGGCCATTAATCTAGAGTGTGATGAATTTGGGCCATTCAATGTAGATTACACCAAATCCTATCAGTAATTAATGCTGATTGGAATAAATCTTCGTGATGATGATTTGCTGATGTCTGCGAATTTGAATGAATAAGTTTAATTCATTCTCCTGCCACGTGTCCCTGATTATTGGGATTTGACCCAATCTTTGATTGCAGTAAATCTGTAAAATTGATTGGCTTTATGACACGTGTCTTGGGAGTCACTTAGGGGATCTGAGCCGCATGACGATTGAGCCGCATAAGGATTGAGCCACATACAACTGGCCACGTATCAGGGCTGCATGGGGAGTGGCCCTTCGAACTATATAATAATTTGGGCCACATAATGGGTAGTGAGTCGCATGGAGATGATCCTTGCGAGCCGCATGGGGAGGCCTCTGCTTGAGCCGCATGGAGATGGTCCTCTTTAACCGCATAGGGAAGCGTCAGATTGAGCCGCATGGAATTAGTCTTTGTGAGCCGTATGGAGCTAGTCTTCGTGAGCCGCATGGGGGAGCCTCCGCTTGGGCCGCATGGGTGTCGTCATGACCGAGCCGCATGAGAGTCGTCACGACCGAGCCGCATGAAAGTCTTCATACTCGAGCCACATGAGCATCGTCATGACCGAGCCGCATGAAGAGTCGTCACGACCGAGCCGCATGAGCGTCCCCATACTCGAGCCGCATGAGAGTCTTCATACTCGAGCCACATGAAGAGTCGTCATGACCGGACCGTATGAAGAGTCGTAGCCGCATAGAGCTTATTCGAGCCGCATGAGGCTCCAGAAGACTCTCGGTCCGTATGAGTTTCTGAGCCGCATGAGACTCCTTCTGGCTGAGCCGCCTGGGCTTCCATGTTGATTTTGGGCCACCTAAGGCCCCCATGCAGCTTTTGGGCCGCATGAAGCTTTCTGGATTTTGAGCCGCATGAAGCTCCATATTGAATTCGAGCGGCATAGAGAATCCCCTTCTTTCCTTGCGCTTGTGAAGAATCCCATCTCGCAAGTCAAGGACATCTCGGTCAACCTTTGTACTCGTTTTGTGGGCCCGGGTATCCTGAACACACGAGTGCGTAGGTATCATGTTTACAACATTCCATCAGAGGCCCGCTTTAACAGTTAGCGGGGAGCTCTGATGGTCAGAGGTTGGGACAGCTGACTGAGCTCGACGAGCCCGTGCTGTCCTAGACTTCTTCGACTTAGCACCCGAAGGTGCGTAGTAGGAAGAGTCTAAGTTGGAAGGAGGGAAGAGAAGTTGGTGCCCTTTTCAAAGGAGGAAAGAGGGCTCTATTTATAGAATGGAGTGAGCCATTTCTTCTTCTCCTTTCCGATGTGGGACTAAAAGCAATATTTTCTATGCTTCTACAGGACCCCCTTCAAAGTTTCCAAATTGTAAATTTGGAAACTTTGAATAAGAAGCATAGAAAGTAGAGTTGTTTGGGTGTGGCAATCCAATCAGAGGTAGCATGGACGTGATAGGTTTGGGTAGTTCCGCTGGAGATTTTATGTGGACTTATCATCCTTGGCGTACCTCAGTTTTAGGTACGAATAATAAGTTGAGAGAGAGAACCATCATATTTACCCAGAGGGGATAAGGATGTGGTAAATATGGGTCTAAAGTAGAGCCTTTCTACTCAGAGGTAATGAGGACGTGGTAGGAGTGAACTCGAATGAGGATACATAGAACAACTCAGAGGTACTATCAACGTGGAAGTTCTATGCATTGGGTGAAAGAATACTATGGAACAGCTGGGCTCCGAAAGCATGTGATGATGAGGAAATATATGGATGTACTAGGGGACCTAGTACGGCATTTATGGTCAACAGAGGACATTTGTGGTCCTATTATCCTTGGCATATCTTGGTTTTAGGTACGGATAATAAGTTTGATAGGGATACCTAGAACAACTCCGCGGTAAGGCGGATATGGAGGTTCTTGGTATCGGGCGAAAAAATGCCATGGAGCAGCTGGGCTTCCGGGGTATGATGAAAAATTTGTGGTCAACAGAGGACATTTATGGTCAACTGAGGACATTTGTGGTCAGCAGAGGACATTTTTGGGCCTATTATCCTTGGCGTATCCTAGCTTAGGATACAGATAATAGGATGAAAGGGAACCAACATACTTACTCAGAGGTAATGAGGATATGGCAAGCATGAGGGCTTTTCACCGCAGAATCTTTCTACTCAGAGGTAATGAGGACATGGCAGGAGTGGACTCGACGGAGGATATTTGTGGTCAACAGAGGACATTTGTGGGCCTATTACCCTTGGCGTACCCTGGTTTAGGGTACGGATAATAAGACGAGAGAGAATCAACATACTTACTCAGAGGTAATGAGTACATGGCAAGCACGAAGGTTTTACCGTGGAGTCTTCCTACTCAGAGGTAATGAGGATATGGCAGGAGTGGGCTCAATGAAGGAGGGTACATAGAACGACTCAGAGGTAATGAGGACATAAAAGTTCTATGTAAGAGGGTGATTTGTTTTTGGCGGAAGTGAAAAGACTCAGAGGTAATGAGGACATGGCCATTTTAGAAATTTGTGGATCTGTTACCCTTTTTGTGCACTGGGAGTGCAGGTAGTGGATCATAAAGGAGGATTTCTTTCAGGAAGAAAGTTCAGAGGTATGATCATACACGACTTACTATCTGAAAGAGTGACCGGAATGTGAGTTCAGAGGCATCAGCGGATACATGACTCCGTAATTTAGAATATTGTGAAAGTATGAGTTCAGCGGTACCAGCGGGTACATGACTTGATAATCTGGAATGTTGTAGAAGCGAGTTCAGCGGTACCAGCGGGTACATGACTCGATAATCTAGAATGTTATGGAGGTGAGTTCAGCGATACCAGCGGGTACATGACTCGATAATCTAAAATGTTGTCGTTGTGAGTTCAGCGGTACTAGCAGGTATGTGACTCGATGATCTGGAAAATGTTGAAGATGCGAGTGAGTTCAGCGGTACTGGCGGGTACATGACTCGATAATCTGGAAAATATTGAAGATACGAGTGAGTTTAGTAGTACCGGCGGGTACATGACTCGATAAACTGGAAAATGTTGAAGATGCGAGTGAGTTCAGCGGTACCGGCGGGTACATGACTCGATAATCTAGAAAATGTTGAAGATACGAGTGAGTTCAGCGGTACCGGCGGGTACATGACTCGATGATCTAGAAAATGTCATTTAGACGTAATATTTCTTCAGGAACTTGCCGTTGACGGACAATATGAGCAAGTCTCCATTTTGTTTTGCGAGGCGGTAAGCACCGTTGGAGAATACAGCCTCAATGATGAATGTGCCTTCCTATTTTGGCTGGAACTTGCCGGCGGTCTTGTGAGTCATGACCATCGGCCTCCGAACTGCCAGAACGAGATCGCCCACTTGGAATGTTCTAATTTTGACCTTCTTGTTGAAGGCTCTAGAGATGCGTGCTTGATATAGCTCGATTCATTGCTGAGCCAGGAGGCGCTTTTCATCTAAGGCCTCTAACTCTTGTAGCCGGCGACTGTAGTTATCATCCGTCGTCAATTGATAAGTGAGGGCGACGCGGAGTGAGGGTATTTGAGTCTCCAATGGGAGAGCTGCCTCACTCCCGTACACCAGGAAGAATGGTGTGTTCCCTCTGGCTGTTCGGACTGTGGTACGGTACGCCCATAAGCATTCACCAAGCTTCTTGTTCCAGTCGCGTTTATTGGACGATACGAACTTCTTGAGTAACTTGATGATGGTTTTGTTGAATGCTTCAGCCAACCCGTTTGCTGCTAGATTATATGACGTTGAAGCATTGTTCTGGATGCGGTGCTTGTCGCAGAACCGATAGAAGGCGTGGCTTGTAAACTGCGGACCATTATCATGTATGATCCTTCATGGCAGTCTAAAACGATAGATGACGTGATGCTTAAGGAAGCTGATCACATTTGAAGTCTTCACTTCTGCAAGCGGGACAGCTTTCGCCTATTTGGAGAAGTAATCTGTGATTGCGAGTATGAAGCGATGTCCTCGGGAGGAAGGTGGAGTGATTGGACCAATGATATCCATCCCCCATGCTTCGATTGGCCAGGACGCCACTGTCGGATGTAGAAATTCGGATGGTTGGTGGATGAAGTCCGCATGGACTTGGCAGGCTTTGTATTTTCTCACATAGTCTATCGCATCTTCTACCATCGTGGGCCAGTAGTAGCCCATTCGGCGAAGGCGATCTTGTAATTTAGGGCCAGGCTGATGGGCCCCGCAAATACCGTCATGAGCTTCTCGTACGGCTTCTTTGGCTTCCGTATTTGACAGGCATCGAAGCAACAACCCATCGTAGGATCACCGATACAACATTTTCGTTTCTGTGTCGTAGAAGAATCTGAGAGAATGCCGTCTGATGGAGGTGGCTTCCTTTGGGTTTTCAGGCAGGATATCGTAGACAACGAAGTCAATGAATGGTTGTCTCCAATCTGGGATATCGTCTATCGTCTGGGCGGAATAACTCGCCACAAATTGAACATTGTTTTTGGAGCAGACTAGTTCGTGGCCTATCATATCTACCGATTGATGAGTATGATTTGGCACTGCTAGAGAAGCGGCCAGGCCGGCCAAGGCATCGGCTTCGATATTTCGGAGTCTGGGGACATGCTCAATGAAGAACCCCTCGAATGACGAGATGATGTCGATCGCTATTTGGTGATAGTGGATCATGTTTTCATGACGAACCTCGTACGAGCCCCAGATCTAGTTGACGATTAACTGCGAATCGCCGTATGCTTCGAGTTATTCTACCCCCAGCTCCCTTGCAAGTTGGAGGCTAATGACCAGAGCGTTGTACTCGGCCACATTGTTAGAGAAGGGCTCTGTGAGAGAGTAGGCGCGATTGATCACCAATCCGGAAGGAGAAACCAGTACCACCCCGACTTCGACCACGATGTTGCCCTTGGGTCCAGTTCTTGAAGCAACGTCGAAGAACATCCGCCATATATCATCGTGAGAAGTTGCATTCGAGTCGGCGACCTAATCTGGGATTTCTTCATATATTTTGGACGACTCTGAGCCTGGGTGGGCTGCCAAAAAGTCCGCCAGGGCTTGACCTTTGACAGCCTTTTGTGGGACGAAGATCATATGATAGGGGGACAGCAATATTGCCCACGTAGCAAGGCAAGAGCTGAGTGCCCCTGGCTTAGTCATGAGGACTCTGAGAGGGTTAACTTGTGAGATCACATGTATGGTTTGTCCAGTGACATAGTGCCGCGTCTTTTGAATGGCGAACACAAGGGCGAGGCATTCCTTCTCCACGGCGGTGTATCGGTGCTCTGGCCCAATAATCATTCAACTGAGGTAATATATAGCTTGTTCATGACCTGCATCGTTGTTTTGTGCTAGCAGAGCACCAAGGGAATGTTCTATTGCTCGTACGTAGAGCAGGAATAGTTTTTCGGCAACCGGGGCCACCAGGACTGGAGGGTTCGACAAATATTCTTTGAGGCTGTCGAAGGCACGTTGGCATTCTTCGTCCCATACGAATGAGACGTCTTTCTTCATGAGATGGGTGAACGGTCGGCATCGCCCGGAGAGGTTAGAGATGAACCTTCTGATGTAAGCTAGTCTCCCTTGAAGGCCTCTGAGTTCGCGGAGATTTTTCGGGGGACCCATCTCCATAATTGCTTTCGTCTTCTCAGGGTCTACATGAATACCCTGGGCGGTGATGATGAAACCCAAGAACTTTCCGCTGGATACGCCTAAAAAAGATTTCGTAGGGTTTATTTTCAAATTGTGGGCTCACATCAGGTCGAATACCGTCCTCAGGTCCTGCAGATGGTCTCTCTTACAGCGACTCTTGACGGCGATGTCATCAATATAGCACTCCATCGTCTTGCGTAAGTGGTCTTTGAAGATGATACACATGGCTCTTTAATATGTGGTGCCGACATTCTTTAAACCGAAAGGCATGACTGTGTAGCAGTATGTGCCAATCGGTGTTCGGAATGATGTGTGCTTTTCGTCGTCAGGAGACACCTTGATTTGGTTGTACCCCGAGAAGCCATCCATGAATGACATACGTTTAAAGCCGCATGTGTTGTCTTGTACCCCGAGAAGCCATCCATGAATGACATACGTTCAAAGCCGCATGTGTTGTCAATCATGATGTCTGTGATAGGGAGGGAGAATTCATCTTTGGGACATGCCTCGTTCAGATTGCGAAAGTCGATACAGATTCAAATCTTCTTATTCTTCTTGAGGACCAGAACTATGTTGGCGACCCAATCCGGATGTTGTTCCTCACGAATGAAGCCGCTGGCTATTAGTTTGTTGACTTC
The DNA here is from genome assembly GCA_029216955.1 of Iris pallida. Classification (NCBI taxonomy): domain Eukaryota; kingdom Viridiplantae; phylum Streptophyta; class Magnoliopsida; order Asparagales; family Iridaceae; genus Iris; species Iris pallida. The sequence continues at coordinate 8,641,620 of JANAVB010006993.1, read as the reverse complement.
GGCTTCGATCGCATCCATGATGCCTGGGCAGAAGCGTCGCTGTTGTTGCTTGACCGGCTTTGCATCTGGCCGAATGTTGAGTTTGTGGAGAGCAATATCGGGATCTAACCCTGGCATGTCTTCATAGCTCCATGCGAACACATCAATATATTCTTTGACAAGTTCCAGCAGCGATTCTCGCTCTTCGTCTGTTAGGCTTTTACTGACGAAGATTAGTTTTGGAGAAGATCGCTACCGAGATCCACCTGTATAAGCTCATCTTCAGTAGGGGGTTCTCTCAGTTCAAACCGCTTTTCCTATTGTGCATCCAACTGTTGGGCCCACGGCTCTAGCTCGAGGATTTCAGGAATGTCTTCATCTTCTTCATAAGCGTCGGCGAATGCCATGTTGACTGACAGGACTTGTCTGAATATGTCTCCGATGCTGGTATCCGAGTCGAAAGTTGGTGACCCGGTTGAATGTGACGGCCAGTCACACTCTTCATCTGAACTCTCAGGGGTCGTCGTGGGTGTTACATACCCTAATCCACATCGAGTTTTGCTATAGTAGTCCCGTGGCTTGCCTGTCGGGACTGGTGGCTTCAAAGGTAATCGTCGCCAGGTGCCGTAGTTCAAGCCTGGCATAGTCTCCAGATCATATCCCTGTTTTTTCATAAGATATTTGGATTGGGGGCTATAAAGATACAGAGGCAGTCTCCCGGCATCTGACCCAAGGTCGACTTCTTCTATGGTGAAAGGATGCGGATCGTCCTTCCGGCCGAAGATGATTGGATGATCCCCTCCCTCGATTATGCGGTAAGCATCTTCCACTGGAATAAGCTGGATTGCGGTGTACACATTTGTCACATGTGTGTGTAGGTGAGTGCCTATACCATGTTCCATAGCATACATTGTACAAAGCTTATTAAGCTCGATGTAGTTCAAAGATAGCCCTTTATTGATGAAGTAAGGTATCTTTTATACGAGGATTACATCATCTGCGGAGGGAACATCAATGTGGGCAGCCACATACTTGGCTAGCTCCGGTTCCTCTTCGGCTACCCCCTGTATAAATAAAGACTGAGAGGACGACCTGGGCAGCTTGATCGTCAGAGGTTCAACTAGTGGAGCAGAGCGTGGAGTTGTTGGCAGACTAGCAACCCCCAGCTTGGTACTCGATGTTGGGCGGGGAGTGGTTGGTTTGCTAGAAGTCCTAGACTTTTTATCGGGGTGACGACTCTTCTTGGGAAGGCATATCGTCATTGGCTTGTCAGAGGGATTGAGCTTCTCTGTTTGTGGCTGGCCGATTTTTGGCAGCCTGATTGTCAGCAGCTCCGTTGTGGATCTTGGCACTTGGCCAGACCTTGGCAGCCGGATTATTATCTGCTCCTCTTGTGCTGAGAGACTGATCGTGTCCTTACGCAGAGTGGCTGTAAGGGGTACGGACTTGCCTGGTTTGCGAGCCTGGAGGTGGATCGTCAGAGGTTCTTCTAATCCTGTGGCTGTCTTGGTACGAGCTTGCACATCTCCTCCACCAAGGTGCTTCTTCGATTTTTTGTATAGGCAAGAGTCTGAGTAGTAGGATTCGACCCCTTTGAAGAGATCGATATCAGCAAATTCTGTCCTCATGAAGCCGTGCTTATCGACATATTTGAAGTATTAGTGCAGCGTGGAAGGCACGATCATATAATCGTGTATCCAAGGGTGCCCCAAGAGGATGTTGTAAGAAGTGTCAGCATCTATGACGTAGCAGGTGACTTCTGATTGGAGATCGCTAATCTGATACTTCAGACGAATCTTCCCAATTGGGTAGCTCCTTCCCGAATTGAAACCGCTGATGGCGGTACTTGTAGGCGTCAGGCGATACATCGGAATGCGAAGATGATGTAGCAAACCCTTCGGAATGATGCTTATGGAAGACCCAGGATCAATATGCATCCGATCCACCTTTACGTCGTCGATGTACCCAGTGTAGTATAATGGGCGATCGTGCAGGTTGGTCTTGATGAGCATGTCCTGTAGAGTGAAGACGATATTGGGCATTGCTCCTGTACACGCACTGTCTTGGAGATCTGCAGGCTGGTTTTCTTTCATGAGGTTGACCTGAGCCAAGTATACGTCGACATTTTGAAGTGCATCGCTCAAAGCTGTGTGGACATCCTTCGAGAGCCTCAGGAGTTCATATAAGGACAATTTGGCCGGTGTATTGGCCAATTGTGCCAAGATGTCGAAGTTGTAGGGCCTCTCCAGCCCCTGAGGTATCTCTTTTCGGAGGGATTTGTCGAAGCGAGTCTCCTTCGGCCTAGGCTTGTCGGTCGTTGGAGGCTGAGTCGGTCCCGAAGCGTCAATTGTAGCTGGCTGATGGTCTTCAGCCGAGTTATCAGTCACAGGTTGGGATTGCGCCCCAGATCGGGTGACGACGGCTGTAGCTTCTTCGATATCGGTCGAGACTGTGTGGCAGGATCTGACTTTTCCATTCTTCTTCTTGCGAAATGAAGATGGTGTGGGTTGAGTCACTTCTGATACCAAGTCTGGATGGACCCACATGACCTCCCTTCATGATGTGGTGAGGGGGACCAAACCGGCAGCCTGTTCTCGGGGAGGTGGGAGATTAGCAATCTCCATTATTGCCAGAGGGATGGGTATAACACCGTCTTGAGTCTCTGTTGGAGGGAAGCTGCCGAATTGTATGGACACCATGTTGGCTGCTACGGTTACCACCTCGAAATCGATGGCCAGAGCGTTCGAATCGATGAGGTTTTGGATGTATCGTTTCAGTTGGTAGCAGTCGTGTGTAGGATGGTGGACGTAGCGGTGGTAATGGCAAAACTTTGGGTTCTCCAGATCTGCCGGCCGAGGTTCCCGTCTTGGTGGAGGAAGCTGAATTCTGTCTCCTTGTTTGAGCATGTCCAAGATAGGCTTGACGTGGCCGTCTTCGAAGGAGTAAGTGATTTACGGCCATTGTTTATCTGTCGGTTTTGACTCAGGTTTCTGGGCTGTATCGACCACCATAGCCTGCTTTTCCTTATTGTCTCGATTGTTCGTGGAGCTACCCCCATTGTTGGTATTGGCGTTGGGATGCTTGCTCTTGTCCTCCCCTTCTGAGATGTGCAATCCCAGTTGGCGAGCCTTCTTCAACTGTTCTTCGGCACTTGTGGCACTGATGATAAATGCCTTCCAGTCCTTGAATTGACTCTCGCCCATCCAGTGACTGATTGTTGGGAGCAATCGCTTTTGGCAAATTTTAATCAAAGAGGAATCCGGGTTCCCTGAGGGCAGCTTCATCGCGGTTTGGGGAAACCGCTCAATATAGTTCCTTGTCAGCTCTTTCTCCCCTTGAATGACGTCCATGAGGGTGGACATCGTAACGTCCTGCCCTACCTCATAGAATCTCTCCAAGAATATGCGCTTGAAGCCAGCGAAGGAGTGGATGCAGTTGTCTGGCAGGTTGCGGTACCAGTCGAAGGCGACTCCTTCCAATGCCCCAATGAATAATCGTGTGAGGATAGCATCATCATGGAGCAGATGGTCGGTGGTGACCTCGAAGTAAGTGATGTATCGACTTGCTGAGGTCTAGCCATCATACGGGTTGATATTGAACATCTTATATCTTGGTGGGAATAGAATATCCCTCCATTCAGCAGGGTATGGTTGCCGTATTCTGAGGCCTTGAGAGTTTTCTCGGGCGTGGAACATAGCTCGGAGCTCCTGGACCTCTCTTCTTACTTTTCGGGCCTCATCTGCACCGGTGGGAGCCGTTATTTCAGGGGGATTATTGCTCGGGTTCGGTGCCGCTGAGTTTGAGTCCGCATTGACCGCGGGACCCGTACTTATTTGGCCAGGCGTCCCTCCTTGCAGAGTTGGAAGAGCTGCTTTGATTTCATCTACAGACTTGACCAAGGCCTGTAGTATAGCCTCCAGAGTGTCGATGCGTTGGCGATCACTGGAACCACCTTGATTGCTGTCCGTCATGAACATCGTCCTTACATGAGGAGTGATAGATGGATTGGTGGAGGATGTGCCCTCCGAGTCATACCCATGCACCGAGAAGTCATCGGGGTATGTAGGAATGTTTTCTTCGGGTTCAGACTCGGAGGGAATAGTACCCCCAACTTTAGAGCTTCCTTCATCTTGAGAGTCATGGATGTCCTCGGGGATATCAGCATCTGTTGTACCTGATGGGAGAGTTGTTTCCCTGGGCTTGTCTCCTTGGAACATCAGATTGTCGTGGATGTTCGGAGGAGTGCTACCCCCAGTTCCCACAACCCCTAGTGATGTGGATGATGAATCTCCCATTGTAGTAGATTTTGTCTTTGAACGGGTGCCTTGGAAAACTCCGGTGGTGGACAACCGTTTAGAAGAAAGTCTCTTAGCTGTAGTGGTTGATATCTTTGGGCTGGAGATACTTGTCTTCTTCCCTCTCCCCTCGGCAGGAATTTTCTGAGTAGAGTTGTAGGGGACAATAGGAGGCGCCTCGTCCTCTGAGCTTGGTCGTTGCAGTCTTTGGAAGATGGACCATCGATCTTCTTGCACCATTGCGTTGTTGCAACAGCAGTTGACAATGATTTGGGTGCAGTGACGTCCGTGAGAGGACTATTTGTACCCTCGGGCACCTTCTCTTTCCTTACGTTTGTGGAGGATGGCCTCACGCAAGTCAGATGGGTCCGGATCGACCATGTTTGCTCCCTGGATTTCGAGAAACTTTTGGGAACCTCCCTGTCTGTTTGCCGCCGGGGGCTGGACTCGAGTGGTTCTGTACAACTTCCCATTAGAGGCCCACATAACAGTACACGGGGCACTTGGATGGTCAGAGGTCGGATCAACGGATCGAGCTTGCCAAGCTCGTGCTGCCTTAGACTTCTTTACTCTAGTGCGTAAGGGCACATAGTAGGAAGAGTCTAAGTGGTGCTGGAGAGCATCAGACATGTCTTCTTGGGAGCGCAGGAGATCAGGACCATAGGTGAGTCGATCAAAGACGGAGCCACGTGGAGTAGACGTCATGCAGCTGGAATCAGCGATCCTCATGCGGCTGGCAGTCGTAGCCGCATGGGTCTTCTCCATGCGGCTGGAAACACTGGCCACATAAGTGTTCTCCATGCGGCTGGACATCCTGGCCGCATGAGTACTATGCTTTTGGCTAGCAATTTCAGCTGCATGGTCATTATTCATGCGGCTGGCAATCTTGGCCGTATGAGTCCTCGCTTTGCGGCTAATGCCCTTGTTTGGTTTCTTTCTGGAGCCCATAGAATCGCTCTTTGCCCCTGCAAGTCCAGCATCGTAGTGCTTTCCTCTGCCGGACTTGGGGACAGCAGTGTCTTCTACGGCTTGAAGTGGGGCCGTGCGAGAATTGCCTTTGCCGTCTTGGGTAGCAGAGAGTACTCCATCGAGGGCCTGGGGAGGAGCAAACGATTTTGGCCTCCACTCTTTGCGAGCCTTCGTAGAGCGGGTGCGCATCTGGACCGGACCAGCGCTTCCTTCGGAGAGCATTTCTTCGAACGCCTGTTGGTAGAAGCGGACGACCATCTTCTGTTGTGTGGAGCCAAGTTTGGCTGCATCCGATTGCGTCACCAACTCCTCAGTCGTAGAGAAGTTTGTCCCCAGCAGAGTCGCCATCGTGTTTGCCATAAAATATAAAAGATCAGAACAATTATCGGAGGACTGGACTTTTACTTCTCGTTACAAACTCGCTTATACAAATAAAGCCTAGGGACGAAAACCTAGGTACAGCAATCTAAGTACAATTGTTTATTTTTGATTCTGGAGGGTGACGATAGAGGCTCGGAAAGGCGACGGCAGCCCTGCCTTACTCCTTGGACGATCGGTATGCAGCCTTGGCTCCAGAAGATTGCTTGGCGTTGAAGAAATGCTCTCTTCGCTCTCTCTCGGCTCTTTCTCTCCAAGTATTCTGGTGCTTTCTGATCTCGAAAAAGGGGTCCTTTGTAAGGGAATGACACCTTTCTATTTATAATAAGGGAATGCAATCATTAGGGTTTGCAATGATTATTCTTTGAAGTGGCGGCGGCCTGTTGATTGATCAATCTGGGCCATTAATCTTGAGTGTGATGAATCAGGGCCATTCAATATAGATTGCACCAAATCCGATCAGTAATTAATGCTGATTGGAATAAATCTCTGTGATGATGATTTGCTGATGTCTACAAATCTGAATGAATAAGTTTAATTCATTTTCCTGCAACGTGTCCCAGATTATTGGGATTTGACCCAATCTTTGATTGCAGTAAATCTGGGAAATTGATTGGCTTTATGACACGTGTCCTGGGAGTCAATGAGGGGATCTGAGTCGCATGACGATTGAGCCGCATAAGGATTGAGCCGCATACAACTGGCCACGTGTCAGGGCTGCTTGGGGAGTGGCCCTTCGAACCACATGATAATCTGGGCCACATAATGGGTAGTGAGCCGCATGGAGATGATCCTTGCGAGCCGCATGGGGAGACTTCTGCTTGAGCCGCATGGAGATGGTCCTCATTAGCCGCATGGGGAAGCGTCTGCTTGAGCCGCATGGAATTAGTCTTTGTGAGCCGCATGGAGCTAGTCTTCGTGAGCCGCATGGGGGAGCCTCCGCTTGGGCCGCATGGGTGTCGTCATGACCGAGCCGCATGAGAGTCGTCATAACCGAGCCGCATGAAAGTCTTCATACTCGAGCCGTATGAGCGTCATTATGACCGAGCCGCATGAAGAGTCGTCACGACCGAGCCGCATGAGCGTCTCCGTACTCGAGCCGCATGAGAGTCTTCATACTCGAGCCGCATGAAGAGTCGTCATGACCGGACCGTTTGAAGAGTCGTAGCCGCATAGAGCTTATTCGAGCCGCATGAGGCTCCACAAGACTCTCGGTCTGCATGAGTTTCTGAGCCGCATGAGACTCCTTCTGGCTGAGCCGCCTGGGCTTCCATGTTGATTTTCGACCACCTAAGGCCCCTATGCTGCTTTTGGGCCGCATGAAGCTTTCTGGATTTTGAGCCGCATGAAACTCCATGTTGAATTCGAGCGGCATAGAGAATCCCCTTCTTTTCTTGCGCTTGTGAAGAATCCCATCTCGCAAGTCAAGAACATCTCGGTCAACCTTTGTACTTGTTTTGTGGGCCCGGGTATCCCGAACACACGAGTGCGTAGGTATCATGTTTACAACTTTCCATCAGAGGCCCGTTTTAACAGTTAGCGGGGCGCTCTGATGGTCAGAGGTTGGGACAGCTGACTGAGCTCGACGAGCCCGTGCTGTCCTAGACTTCTTCGACTTAGCACCCGAATATGCGTAGTAGGAAGAGTCCAAGTTGGAAGGAGGGAAGAGAAGTTGGTGCCCTTTTCAAAGAAGGAAATGGGGCTCTATTTATAGAATGGAGTGAGCCCTTTCTTCTTCTCCTTTCCGATGTGGGACTAAAAGCAATATTTTCTATGCTTCTACAGGTATAATTTCGGCCCATTTTGAAAACTAATCGGTTATAGCCAGTATAAACCGATGTCCTCTAACGATGGTGGATAGTTAGGACCAATAACATCCATACCCTAAGCTTCAAAGGGCTATGAAGCGGCAGTCGGATGAAGGAACTCCAATGGTAGATGGATGAAGTCTGCATGGATTTGATAGGATCGATATTTTCTTGGATATTCAATGGCATCTGATACCATAGTGGGCCAATAGTAGCCATACGTTGGATACGATCTTGTAATTTAGGACCAGGCTGATGTGCACCACACACACCATCATGAGCTTCCTATAGTATTTGTTTTGCTTCATCTCCAACAAGAAAACGTAAGAGTAGACCATCAAATGTTCGTCGATAAAGGGTCTTAGAAGTATAATTGTAATAAAACCAGAGTGATCGCCTACATATTGTTGTAGCTTCTTTAGAATCTTTAGGTAAAATGTCATGTACCACGAAGTCAATGAAAGGAGCTCTCCAGTCTTCAATAATAAAATTAATTTCAGTTGAATTGCTGAACTCGATATTTAAGTTATTCTTAATGCAAAATAACTCCCTGTTAGTGATAACAATCATCTGTTGCCTTTTTACTGGGATTGCTAATACAACTGCCAGATTAGCCAATGCATCGGCCTCCGTATTACATGCCCGACGTTCAATGAAGAAACCCTTGAACGATGTAGCCAGCCTAACTGTCGCTTCATGATATGGGACAAGATCCTGGTGTCGAACTTCATACGTACCTCTAACCATATTGACAATCAGTTTAGAGTCTCCATATACTTCAAGATATTCAATGTCTAATTGTTTAGCCAATTAGAGACCAATTAGCAGAGCGTTGTATTCAGCCACGTTATTGGAACATGACTCGTCTAAAGAATAACCTCTTTGAATAGCTAATCCTTTTGGTGATACGAGGACGATTCCAACTCCAACGATAATGGAACCTTTTAGTCCTATTCTGGATGCACCATCAAAGAATAGAAGTCAGGCAAGAATTTCTTCTGAAATCATATTGGATTCCAAAGTTTCATCTGGAATCTCGTTATAGAGTTTAGATGTTTCGAAAATTGGATGAGCTTCCAGGAAGTCAGCAAGAGCTTGACCCTTAACAGATTTTTTGATGAATATAAACCATATCATATTATGCTAATAATATAGCCCATGTAGCAAGCATGAAATTGAGTGTATTGGGCTTCTTTATCAAGACCCGAAGAGGGTTAACTCTAGAAATAACAAGAATAGTTTGGCTGGTGATATAATGTCTCGTCTTTTGAACAACAAACATCAAGGCTAGATATTCTTTTTCCACTAGGCTGTATCGATGTTCAGCTCCAATCATTGTATGGCTGAGATAATAGATAGCTTGTTCATGACCTTCTTTATTCTTCTGAGCTAATAAATCACCTAATGAATGATCCATTGCTCGAACATACATCAGGAAGGGTATTCCTGAGACATGAGGTACTAGAACTGGAGGTTTCATCAAGTACCGCTTTATGCCTTCAAATGCTTGCTGGCATTCTTCAGCCCAAATAAAAGATACACCTTTCTTCATGAGTTGAGTGAATGGTCTACAGCGTCCAGAGAGATTTAAGATGAATCTCCAGATGTACGCAAGTCGTCCCTGGAATCCTTGTAGCTCTTTTTGGTTGCATGGAGGACGCATCTCTCGAATGGCTTTGATTTTCTCAGAGTCAACGTGTATACCTTTAGAGGTCATAACGAATCCAAAAAATTGGCCACTAGAGACTCCCAGGAATGACTTGGTGGAATTCATCTTGAGTTGATGTTGGCACATTAGATCAAATATAATTCTCAAGTCTTGGATGTGGTTTTCCTTTAGACGACTTTTGACAACAAGATTATCTACATAGCATTCAACTTTCTTTCACAATTGATCACGGAAGATAGTACTCATGGCCCTCTGATAAGTTGCACCAACATTTTTAAGACCAAATGGCATAACATTGTATTAATAGACTCTGAGAGGAGTACGAAATGATGTATGTTTCTCATCTTCTGGGTGTAACTTGATTTGGTTATAGCCTGAGAATCCATCCATAAAAGACATTCGTTCAAATTCGCAAGTATTGTCGATCATGACATCAGTGGTCGGAAGAGAAAATTCATCTTTGGGACAAGCTTCATTAAGATCTCTAAAGTCAATGCAGACTCGGACCTTCCATGTATCCACAAGTATTGTCGATCATGACATCAGTGATCGGAAGAGAAAATTCATCTTTGGGACAAGCTTCATTAAGATCTCTAAAGTCAATGCAGACTCGGACCTTCCATGTTTTCTTCAAAACTGGGACAACATTAGCCACCCAGTCCTGATGTTGTTCTTCTCTGACGAAACCACAGGCAATGAGCTTCTTGACTTCAGCTTCTATGGCATCCATCATGTCAGGTCAAAATTGCCGCTATTGTTGCTTGATTGACCTCGCATTCGGCAGAATGTTGAGTTTGTGGGTAGCGATCTGGGGATCCAATCCCGGCATGTCTTCATAGCTCCAAACGAATACATAAATATATTTTCTAATAAGTTGGATCAGTTCTTGTTTATCTGCTTCAGGGAGGCTTTTGCTGACAAATATTGGTCTTGGGGAGGCTTCGTCTCCAACATCGACTTGAACCAACTGATCTTCGGTAGGCGGCTCACGTTGCTCGATGCAAAGCTCCTATTGAGTATCTATCCTTTCTGCCCAAGGATCAGATTCAGAGGCTTCAGCAAAGTCTTCGTCGTCTTCCGAGAACTCGACAATTACCATATTGAAAGATAGAGTCACTCGACGACCATGCCCTACATTAGTATCTGAATCCCATGAAACAGAGTCAGAAGTGTTGGATAGTTCTTCTTTGTCAGATTCGGAGGCTTATGGAGTAGAAATTGGCGAGGTGTAGCCCAATCCCTACTTCGTTTTGTTGTAATATTGTTGTGACTTTTCTTGTGGAGTAGGAATACGAATATGAGTTGCCTTTCCTTGCCACCATTGAGACCAGCTTTAAAATTGTAGCTCATTTTTTGAATGATATCTTTTGATTGTTGACTATGACAACATAGTTGAAGTCTTCCGTTATGTAACGCCCCAGCCCAAAATACATAGGACCGAGTACGTAAACATGCCAGCTGCACATATACAAAGAATACTCCAATATATGGAACCCTCGTATACGTACATAAGCTGTATAATAAATCATCACATGTCAGAATAACCTAATCTCATAACAGCTCAACATAGAAGATAATAAAGTCCAGATAATAAATGAGTGTATCGAAGGATAGCCGGGTGAACATACTCACTCCAAATAACTATAAAAATTGTCTCAAAAGATCGGAGTCCAACCTTCACAAAATATAAAGAAAGAAGATGTAAAAATATCCACTAATGTCTCAAATAAGGAATAGACTAAAAATTAGTAGAACTGCCTCGTCATCAATGTATGAAGGATCCAAAGCCGCTCCATACTCCTGCAGGAAGTCGTCTGATCCTGGAGAGATATCAGGTCCTCAGTGGGACATAACAAGATACAAGAAAATACCATGCCATGTAAACTATGATATATAATATAAAAGAAAAGAGGATGCATGCTATAGGGTTCCTGACCAGTCTACTGTGAATATGTAGTTTGAGAAACAATCCTTCGACGCATGAACCTTGGCTGAATATAGGATCCGGTATAGTCCCGTATTGGGCACCAGTGACCAAGCGCATAACGTTCAAAAACGTCAGTGGCTAACCTGAGAGGATAATCATACCCGTATCTCCAGCGGAGCTTCCGAGTTACGAGGGAAGTGTAATCGAAGCCCATAAGTCAGGTATTGTTCTTCCCACCCAATGCCTAGTATTCATCATCTCCATGACTGATATGAACCTCTAGTAACTGCCAAGTCTTCTAGCATGCAATTCTATTGGCAGTTACTCCTATCCGTCGCACGCTCCATAAGTATCGATAGCTAGCCGACTACGCGGGTACGTATCCTACATGTGACTCATAATACGTGGTAAAGCAAGTGTCAAGGCCGTATGAGATATACCAATACCTCATCAACAATGGGTGGTCACTAGACTAAGTCAATGCAAGAGAAATAAATAAAAGCAAGAAAACGACCGATAGAGTCGCTTGCTCCCAAGTATGACTTAGACACACAGTTTTATAATAACAAAAAATAAGAAATGCTGAAAATAACAACTAAAAATAACAACTGAAAATAAGAATATGTAAATCACAGAGTAAGGTGATAAGGTATCTTGCCTGGTAGTGCGAATGTGGCAAGTCCAAGATTCACAATATCAGCAAAAGAAATGTCACAATCTCCAACCAACTCCGGATGCTGAAACAAACATCAAGAACGTACTCGGAATAAGTGATATATATAGGAAATGCCTGTCCAAAAGTCTAATTCTGGATCAGTGGCAAAATCATAATTTTAGGTCAAAATGATGTCCGTCGTTGGATCCATTTTTGCACCGAAATGTGGGCCAGTACCTATGGTCTCTAAAGTCGTCAAACTACATGTCTATGGGTCCGGTCTGAGGAGACGAACTCAATGGTATGTCTAATCTTGGATTCAGATGAGTCGTGCACAAAATTGCACATTGGGTTGGGTTGCGTGCCCGCCAAATTTGGCGCTCCGATCAACCTTCTCAAAATCAGACCAAACATGGCATACAGGACTAGAAAATCGATACAGTCCTGCTGGCAAAAGTTTCACATCGACCCGACGAACGTGCACGAAGTTATGGCCAAGTTTACAAAACATAAATACTGGGGTATCTCGACGGATACGAACTGATTTCGTCGCACAAGCGCAACAAAATCGGCTTCCGTCAGTTCCCATACGTCGGCAACATCCATACGCGCCTTTCGATGCATATAGACACGACCACGTCGCTCGATTTATCAGGGCGTACGCCGTATCTGGAAGTTTTCTAAAGTTTTTAATATTTTTAACACAGTTTTCGCACAAGTTTAACATCATGCAACTTTCTGTACAGTAAACAAAATAAAATTCTACGAAGTGCGTTTTGATCTCGGTTATGTTGTTTATGACTGTTTTCAATTACTTTATTAAAAATCCTAATGTGCTGATCGAAAGATGGCTTCCAAGTTAGGTTCCTAGGTTATTCAATACTCTGTTTTCGAGACAGAGTTTTACTCGACTTTGCATCGAGTTATCTGTTACACCAGAGGGTTATTTCCGAATCCCTTTGAAGGGACTCAAAGAGGGTTACATAGGCTACCTATAGCAATTCGCATAAGTGAAAACGATCGAGTAAAATGGTAGAAATATCAGAGGGAAGGGGGTTACCTGGTTGCCGAGTTCGATAAAGCAATGGCCCTATTCGCGGGGGCGGGGGCCTGCTGTGGCGCTCCGGTGGCCTCACGGCGATGGCAGGGAGTCGGGTAGCTGCATGGGGAGTTCGGAGGTTCGTCTGGGGTCTCGAACGCAATGGTAGGTTTATTTTGGAGTTTCACTCGTCGGGTTCTTTTATACGTGGGTTTTAAGTTTGGATTTAATTTGGAGTGGATATCTGTATCTGTTCCGAATTGCAGATGGGATTGTGTGGAGAATCCTATTCGGATTAAGCAGAAAAAATCTTGGGTCGGTTTGGTCTAGATTTGATGGAGAATCAAATCTCCATCCCGCATGGTCTTTCGCGTTTCAGCGAACAGAGGAGTCGGGTTTTAAATACTACTATAACTTCGGCTACAGTTAGGTTATATATATATATATATATATATATATATATAAAATATATATATATATATATATATATATATATATATATATATATATATATATATATATATATATATATATATATATATATATATATTATATATACAATTAAAACTAGATATCTAATAACTCTAGAAATTCAAAAGTATTCAACCCTTTTGTAGTATATTTCCTAGTGCAATGCATGTTTACATATATTTTACTAAAAATTCTTTTTCTAAGAAATTTTATAAATAACCAATATAATGACAATAATAATAATAATAATAATAATAATAATAATAATAATAATAATAATAATAATAATAATAATAATAATAATAATAAATAGAATAAATAATGATAATATTGCTAATGATTTGAAACAAAAAATTATTAATGTATCACCAATTGGGGAGGAAAAATATTACTACTAATATTTTATATATCTATATATATAATTTTTTAAAAAATATAATTTCCAAGAATTCCAGAAGTAATAAATAAATCCATAAACAAATACCATAATTGTAAAATATAGTCATAACTTGATTCAATAAATTTAACCCACTAAATGTTCAATTAAAACAAATCAAGTTGCTCCTACAACTAATATGCTAGTTGAGGCGCTTGCATGCACTAGCAGTGCATATGGTCTAGTGAGTGTGCATAACCAAAGTTAAGCATGACTAAGACTAAAATTTTAAATATCAAAACAATTCATAAAATGTATTTAAGGAACAATTAAATAGAGAAAAAAATCCTCCAAAAATTTGGGGGATTACATCCTACCCAACTTACAAAAATTTTGTCCTCGAAATTAAACTAAGATATGGGGGTTGAATACAGTGCAATGCAATACAAGGAACTATAAAGAACAAACATATGTAGGACATACCTTGGTTGTCAAACAATTGCGGGTAGCGATTTCAGATGTCGTCCTCGTGCTCCAAAGTAGACTCTTCCGGCGAGTAATGCTTCCATGCCACGCGAACCAATGGTATAGATTGATTCCGCAACACCTTCACTCGGCGAACAAGGATGCCTACTGGTTTCTCTTGATACGACAAACTTGGCCCAACTGTGATTTCGGAGTGATCGAGCACGTGGCTGCTGTCTGCTACGTATTGCCTCAGCTACGACACATGGAATATGTCATGTACTCCCTCTAATGACGGTTGTAATACCAATCTGTAGGCCACCTCCCCAACCCGTTCCAAGACATCGAAAGGGCCAATGTATCTTGGACTCAACTTACCACGTCCTCCGAATCGAATCGTGTCTATAGTGGAGGATATCTTCAAGAATACATGGTCGCCTTCCTTGAACTCCAAGGGTCGACGACGGTTATCTGCCTACTGCTTCTGTCGATCTTGCGCTGCTTACAGGTGGTCCTATATCTTCTTAACCTTCTCTACAGTGCTCAAAACCAACTCGGGACCTAATCTCCGATGTCGCTCCAGCAGACAGAAGATCGACACTTCCTACCATATAATGCTTCAAATGGAGCCATCCGAATGCTCGTTTGATAGCTATTATTGTAAAAAAAAAAACTCCATAAGGTGAAGGTGGTCTTCCCATGGTCCGCCAAAGTCAAGCATACACGCTCTCAGCATATCCTCTAGCATCTGAATCGTATGCTCTGACTGGTCATCTGTCTGCGGATGGTACGACGTGCTGAACTTCAAACGCGTACCCAAACTTTCTTGTATACTCGTCCAAAAGTTCGAGGTGAACCTCGAGTCACGGTCCGACACGATGCTAACTGGTTCACCGTGTAGCTTCACTATTTGTTTCATATACATCTCCGCCAAAACTTCTGTAGACTGCCCCACTCTAAAAGGTAAGAAGTGGGCCGACTTGGTAAGTCTATCAACAATCACCCATATCGCGTCACGTCCACTAGGACTTCGAGGAATTCCTGTGACGAAGTCCATCGTAATGTGCTCCCACTTCCACTCGGAAATGGGTAGCTGCTGCAGTAATACGGCCGTCCTCTGGTGCTCGACCTTCACTTGTTGGCATACCAAACACTCAGCCACGAAACGAGCTATCTCCTACTTTATTCTGTGCCACCAATAATGATGTCGTAAGTCTCAGTACATCTTAGTTCCTTCGGGATAAATAGAGTAGTTCGAACTGTGTGCTTTTGCCATCAATTCCTACCGTAGCTCTCTATTAGGAACATAAATACGATCACTGCATTGCAATATCCCATCAGGATGAATCCTCAATCTCATCTGCTCTCCTGCTTCAGTCCTCTCTCGAAGCCATCGAAATCTTGCATCCGTGGTAATGTTGCCTTGATCCTCTCCACTAGTAATGACTGTACTTGTAGGTTGGCTAACACGCCATCTGCTCCAGGCAATACGACCTCAATACCAAGTTGCTGTAAGTCTCTGATCAACTCCTTCTACGTAGTCAAGAAGTGTTCCATGGGCTTACAGCTTAATGCCACGACATTAGCCTTGCCCGGATGATAATGTAGCTCGATCTCGTAATCCTTCATCAACTCCAACCAACATCGTTATCGCATATTCAACTCTTTTTGTGTGAACACGTACTTGAGGCTCATATGATCAATGTAGATATCAACCTTTTCGTCGTACAAGTAGTGTCTCCATAGCTTCAAAGCAAAGATAACCGGTGCGAGCTCTAGATCGTGGGTCGGGTAATTCTTCTCATGCACCCTCAACTGTCTCAATGCGTATGCTACTACATGATCGTGATGCATCAATACGCATCTTAATTGTTTCCCGGATGCATCACTGTAGATCACAAATCCTCCTAGGCTCGATGGTGTCATGCCCCACTCCCGTAGGAGAGATCGTCCTCGCTAAGGCGTGATGCTGCACGAGCCTAGATTGCTCTCGTGCATGGCGGGTTCCATAACGACCAATTACAGTGGGTGCAACGGGGTCGTCGTACAGAAGTCCCAAGCAAAAACATTGAATAATAGCAGCAGAAATTTAGAATAAAACACAAGTTATTCAAAAGAAGCTCTTTATTGATATTGAAACAAAGGTTACAATGGGGCACAAGGCCAAGATTATAAGTCACTCAAGTTCACTCTTCTCACATTACAAGTCACTCAGCACTCTATCATCTCTCAAATATAAGTCATGAGCCAGCAGATGCTTCGGAAGGCGACGTCCATACATTATGTCCCGTATAGTCTTGACTCCATACGGCCGCACGCTTCGAATCACCAAGGAACTCCGTACCTCGACGCATCCAAGCGGGCTCCGTGCCACGAGCTTCTACCTGTGCCGGCACATGAAAACTATGTGGGTGTCAGTACTCATTTGTATTGGTGGAATGAGCTCCTCGCCCACCCATACAAAACCGACACGTTCATTTACTTTATGCAACATAACCCTTTTTTATTGTCTTTCTACTCTTGCCTTAGGATCGGTTTTAGGACAGACGCCTTGGCCTATTTCGTGTCTCTAGACCATCCCATGCTTGTAATAACAATGTTATCTCATACTCTGCCTCTAGACCCTTCTTTTGCCAACAACGTTAACCTATGAAGTTGTGCTTGCCTTTCGGTCCATAATCAGAGACGCAACTATACGATAAGACCCAATTTTCTTGCGAACGTGCTACAAATCCGTATTGAGGCCGTGCCTCGCAACTTAGTGAGACTTAACCATTTCGTTGCCTCACGGCCCTTGCTACTTTGATCACCAACTGATCCAATCGAGACTTGTGAACTTAGTGTCACTTAACCAACTTTGCCTTGCGGCGGTTTCCTGACTTGAACTCTAACGACTCAAACCAACTTGTGCAACTCTAAGCCAACAACTCAAGACTCAACAACACAACTCATGCCGAAGCACGACGCCTATGTTGAAGCCAAATCTTAGGCCCAAACATTGTCTTCTGACTGTACACATAGGCACACACGCGGATTGCCGCCCGTGCCGACCCATCTATACGAATGGTCACTGGCATTAACTAGCCATCGTGGACATAGCCTGACAAACGGGATCCTTTCACCACAAGTAGCAATCTCCGATGCAAGTCCCCAAACTACTATTGCCTATTATCCAGCTCGACTATTACCGGTTTCTTCCTAGGCCGAGTCGGTCCCGTAGCCCCGTGGTGCCGCTCGAAGAAACAATCGCCCTTGTCTACAAGTTGTCCATGACCATGCACCTATGCTAACTTCTAGACTTAACGTATTTGCATGGCCTCATCATCATCACTTAGTTCCTTTGCTTTACTTCTTCCACTTTTCACACTTCTTTTGCAGAGCCCAAACCAGGGTTGCCTCGGCGACTGACCTACAGTCCCGACATATTTTCTCTCGGCGACTAACCATCGCTTAGACTTAACATTCTTTGAACTCAGGGAACGGCTACTACATAGCCTTCCCACTTAACTTGAACATAACATGTTCCTTAAGTATCGACAGACCGTGGCTAACTTTTCACCGAACTAACTGTGGCTCATGCCTTAATCCAACTCGTGTTCTACGCAACGTTATCGCCCAAGTCATACCTCATATGACGGGTGTTGGGATCATGGGACTATTTAACTTGACAATCGTAGAAAGAGCGGGACAGCACTTGGAATGACTTAGGTCGATCGGCATAACTTTGGCTAACTTAATCGAGCCTACAACTTAACTTGAGGGACGAGCAAATGCTATGCCAAGCCTTGCATCGAGAAAACGCGCACGCTTTATCAAACATTTACGCGGGCGATGCCTATGAGTTAGGCTAATTCATGGTTTTGTATCAAAGACCAACTTCCCTTCTCCTAAGCCGCTGGACGAAGGACCGAGGGTCATTTTCAAATCATGATGTGCAACAACTCTAAGACGACCGTTGTACCTTTCCATATTCTAACTCAATCCGACTCGACTTGGGATTATTCCCTTAGCTATGTGGATTCGTCTCTTTTATTATCAAGCCTACTTGTGCATTTGAAAACTTTTGATTTATTATATGAAGGCTAAGATGAGGTGAGTTCACCGAAACTATCCCACCTGAGCGAGAGGTCGCCTTGACCGAGCGATGTCTTTGAGTAGCCGTTGTATGGCTAAGTTCGAACACTGTCGACGTTTCAATTCCTTCGATTGACTGAGCGGGACGGAGCACTACATCATACACCCCTCAGAAAAAGTTTCATCCTCGAAACTAACTGAGTACTTACTCATTAACTTATCACTTTGTTCTACATTCAAGGACTCTCGCACATACTTACTCCTATGCATTTCTTCAACTCGAGCCATGCTAGTGCTTACCGCTAACTTAGGCGTATGGCATACTAACCAATCAAGCAACATTCAGGTTCATCTCAAATCAACTATCGCACTCCAACTTTTCATTTGTTCGAAACAATATTTCAAAATCGTCGACACTTTTCTATTCCTCTATTCTCATTTGATTCAACGTATCATTTAGTTGGATCGTGCACATATTCCAGGCGTCTCCAAAATACATGCATTTTAGCCAAGCCTCGTGATAGAGAATCCGCTATCACCACTCGAGTCGGATCGTGCACATATTCGGGCATCCCTGATATACGTGCATGTCAACCGAGACTCACGAGTGGTGCCTCCACAATTCCTATCACTCCGCACTGGGATATCTGCCTAACCGCTAGGCTATGTATTTAGGCTATAGTCATATGTTAGTATTGGAATCATAGTTCCCAAACAATAGTATCAACACTGACCCCATCCTAAGGTCAAACCAAATTGATAGTACGAGGTTTTCTACCCAAGCTTGCATCACTCCAATTTCTAAACATCGAGCCTTGATTCCCTACACACATCCAAACATTCGTCGCATGAGTCTGAGTCATTTAGCAAAGCCATCCTACGATAACTCATGTTTTAACCAATTCCTTGACTTTATCAATATCACTCGTTCATCAAGCCATTTCGCATAGTCTATCACTTCGAACACGTTCGACGTAATCTGCCTATCAATCCTTTCAAGTCAACCACGCTACGACACAATTTATCGCTAAACCATAATTAACAATTTATATTTCCTAAGTCATACATCACAATTCATGTATTCGATCATGAGGTCGTCTAACTTAACAATATATTGTGCTTCAATCTCACGCGAGTCCGATTATCCATGGTGGGCATGAATCACCATGCAACGCTTCCGCAGAATAATCCTTCTCATCGGGGTATAACTCTTGTTTGAGTCAATACTAATTCATTTTCGATACGCAGATTGGATCTATTCAATCCTCAAGTTTACTCAATCGTCAATCACGAGTACAAACATCCTCAAATTTTCCTTCGCATCAAACCAACAAGTCGAGACAATCAAAGTTGTCGCGTCCTGATTTTTCGAGTTTGGTCATTCCTGCGACATGAATCACCATGTCAGCGCTCACGCGGAACGATCACCCCAAATCCGATGCGACGTATGTGCGATGCTGGAGTCACTCTCGTGCAAGACAAGAATGTCGACGTTGTGGTTATCAACGCAATCATCAAGACACAATCATTTTCATCGAACATTTATCTCAACCAAAATCCTACGTATAACATCCAACCAATCAATAACACTTGAACGTTCGTCATTCTTCGAATTAGAGTGCCCCCAAGTTATCACATATCTATCTTTGATACGCCTCAATACCATCGATGATATGCGTAACCTGACGATCTTCCTTTGCAACGAATTTTGAGTCGTACGAATGATGCTATCGTCCGACTGGATAATCTCCTCGACATTCAAATTCAAGTTCGATCATTATCCTTCGAATTGTTCACAACATAAATTTCCTCAAACCCAAATTCGCGTATTGTTCATTCGTTTATCTTAAGTTATCGATCAATGTATTTTCTCAATTCGCATCATTTCTTGCTAACTCAAATCATCGAGCAACATTCAATCCCATCCTTAGAGTCATTGCGTTACTTTGAAATTTAATTTTTTATGCACACTATCTTTCTATCGTGCTAACTTTTTCTATACGATCCACATATCGATATTATTTATCAAGTCATTCATTTCCTACACCTTAACTTTTCCTCGATTTGATTTCACCTACTCAATCATTTTCGCTTTCATACTCACGTAATCCTCAATCCCGTGCACGTTTTGTGTGCGTCAATTTCTAAGTTGTTCGAATCGACTCATCCAAATCTTTAAGACTACGACTTGTTCAATGACACTCAATCTAAGGTTTTGCATAATGCGATGCTTGCTGATAGACTCACCGACACCCGAATCCTCAATCGATCGATCGACATCCGTGAGGCTATCGTATACACCACTCAGGGATGAAGTCATTTAACAAATCCTCAACTATCATTTGAATCAAAATTGACTTCTTCAAATTTTTCGTTCGAAATATTCCTCAATTTCCAAGCACGCTCATCTACATCGCGCTGACGTTATCGTCGCTCGATAGTACCCCTATCGATAATCATCTCACTTTACTCAACCGAGTTCAACTCATTCTTGCTCGATACTATTCAATTCCCACACTCGACTTTTCTAAGGTCGACGCAACTTTGGTGTATATGCCCAGTCTGACTTAGCCAACCGTGCTTACGCGAACCATCTTTTTGTTTTGTCAAAAATGGTTCTCCCATGTTTTGCAAAATAGATAGACTTATTGTATGGATATCCATGGGACATTTAAGAGAGAGCACACCAACGATATCGACTTTGCGGAACCAATACTTCATAGTTTGCGAAAACATCGGAGTTAAAGAATTCAATCGATAGTCCAAAGACATAAAGCCGTGCTCTGATACCATTATGTCACGCCCCGCTCCCGTAGGAGCGATCATCCTCGCTAAGGCATGATGCCACAAGGCGGGTTCCATAACTGCCGATTACAGTGGCTGCAACGGGGTCGTCGCACAGAAGTCCCAAGTAGAGACTTGAATAATAGCAGCAAAAATTTAAAACAAAACACAAGTTATTCAAAAGAAGCTCTTTATTTAATATGAAACAAATGTTACAATGGGGTGCAAGGCCAAGATTACAAGTCACTCAAGTTCACTCTTCTCATATTACAAGTCACTCAGCTCTCTCTCATCTCCCAAATACAAGTCTTGAGCCAGCAGATGCTTCGAAAGGCGACGTCCATACATTATGTCCCGTATAGTCTTGACTCCATGCGGCCGCACGCTTCGAACCGCCAAGGAACTCTGTGCCTCGACGCATCCAAGCGAGCTCCGCGCCATGAGCTTCTACCTGTGCCTGCACATGAAAACTATGTGGGTGTCAGTACTCAACTGTACTGGTGGAATGAGCTCCTCGCCCACGCATACAAAACTGACACGTTCAACTACTTTATGCAACATAGCCCTTTTTGATTGTCTTTCTACTCTTGACTTAGGATCAGTTTTAGGACAGACGCCTTGGCCTATTTCTTGTCTCTAGACCATCCCGTGCTTGCAACAACAATGTTATCTTATACTTTGCCTCTAGACCCTTCTCATGCCAACAACGTTAACCTATCAAGTCGTGCTTGCCTTTCAGCCTATAATCAGAGACGTACCTATATGATAAGACCTAATTTTCTTGCGACTGTGCTACAAATCCGTATTGAGGCCGTGCCTCACAACTCAGTCAGACTTAACCATTTCGTCGCCTCGTGACCCTTGCTACTTTGATCACCAACTGATCCAATCTAGAGTTGTGAACATAGTGTCACTTAACCAACTTTGTCTTGCGGCGGTTTCCTGACTTGAACTCCAATGACTCAAACCAACTTGTGTAACTCTAAGCCAACAACTCAACACTCGATAACACAACTCATGCCGAAGCACGTCGCCTATGTTGAAGCCAAATCTTAGGCCCAAACATCGTCTTCTGACTATACACATAGGCACACACGCGGATTGCCGCCCGTACCGACCCATCTATATGAATGATCACTGGCATTAACTAGCTATGGTGGACATAGCCTGTCAAACAGGATCCATGCACCGCAAGTAGCAATCTCCGATACAAGTTCCCGAACTGCCATTGCCTATTACCCAGCTCGACTATTACCTGTTTCTTCCTAGGCCGAGTCATTCCCGTGGCCCCGGGGTGCCGCTCGAAGAAACAATCGCCCTTGTAGACAAGTTGTCCATGACCACGCGCCTACGATAACTTCTAGACTGAACGTATTTGTATGGCCTCATCATCATCACTTAGTTCCTTTGCTTTACTTCTTCCACTTTTTACACTTCTTTTGCAGAGCCCAAACCAGGGTTGCCTCGGCGACTGACCTACAGTCCTGACATACTTCCTCTCGGTGACTAACTATCGCTTAGACTGAACATTCTTTGAACTTTGGGAACGGCTACTGCATAGCCTTCCCACTTAACTTGAATATAACGTGTTCCTTAAGTATCGACAGACCGTGGCTAACTTTCTACTGAACCAACTGTGGCTCGTGCCTTAAACCAACTCGTGTTCTATGCAACACTATCGCCCAAGTCATACCTTATATGACGGGACTTGGGATCGTGGGACTATTTAACTTGACAATCGCAGAAAGAGCAGGACAGCACTTGGAATGACTTAGGTCGACCGGCACAACTTTGCCTAACTTAATCGAGCCTACAACTTAACTTGAGGGACGAGCAAAGGCTATGCCAAGCCTTGCATCGAGAAAACGTGCACGTTTTATCAAACATTTACGCGAGCGATGCCTATGACTTAGGCTAATTCATGGTTTTGTATCAAAGACCAACTTCCCTTCTCCTAAGCCGCGGGACGAAGGGCCGAGTGTCATTTTCAAAGCACGCCGTGTTCCAACTCTAAGACAACTGTTAGACCTTTCCATATTCTACCTTAATTCGACTCGACTTAGGATTATTCCCTTTGCTATGTGGATTCGTCTCTTTTAATATCAAGCCTACTTGTGCATTTGAAAACTATCGATTAATTATGTGAAGGCTAAGATGTGGCGAGTTCACCGAAACTACCCCACCTGAGCGAGCGGTCGCCTTGACCGAGCGATGTCTTCGAGCAGCCGTTGTATGGCTAAGTCCAAACGTCGTCGGCGTTTCGATTTCTCCGATTGACTGAGCGGGACGGGGCACTACAGATGGTAGTGTCAGGATAGGTGCCATGGTCAAGCGCTTCTTCAACTCGTCAAAAGCGACTTGACACTCGTCTGTCCATACAAACTCCTGATCCTTGCAAGTGATCGAGTCATAGGCCCCACTATTCGAGAGAAATCTTCTACGAACCTTCGGTAATATCCAGCAAGTCCAAGAAAACTTCTCACCTCAGAAGCTGATGTGGGAGCGGGCCATGCCTTGACTGCTGTGATCTTCTCCGGATCTACCGATATGCTGTCCCCAGTAAAAATTTGTCCAAGAAATGATACTTTCTTGAGAAAGAACTCACACTTCCTAAGCTTCACGTAAAGTCACTCATTTCTCAATGTTCCCAAAATAATTCATAGATGCTGCTCATGCTTCTCTTGGCTCTTAGAGTTAATTAAAATATCATCTATATAGACGACTACAAATTTGTCCAAGTATTGGTAAAAGATCTTGTTCATTAAATTCATGAAAACCGCGGGATCGTTGGTCAAACCGAAAGGCATGACCAAGAACTCATAGTGTCCATACCTTGATCGAAAAGTCGTCTTCGCAATGTCTTCCTTCCGAACCTTCAATTGGTGATAGCCCGATCGTAAGTCAGTCTTGGAGAATACCTTTTCTCCACTCAGTTGATCAAATAGATCGTGTATACGCGGCAAAGGGTACTTGTTCTTTACCGTCACGGCATTCAAAGCTCGATAGTTGATGTAAATGTGTATTGTCCCGTCTTTCTTAGGCAGAAAAAGAACGGACGCTCCCCATGGTGACGCACTGGCACGAATAAAGCCTTTCTCTAATAAGTCGTCAATCTGTATCTTTATCTCTACCAACTCCCTGGGTGCAAGATGGTACACTCGACATAAAATAGGCTCGGCTCCCGGAATAAGCTCAATAGAAAACTCAATGTCTCGATCAGGTGGCAGTCCTGGCAAATCCTCAGGAAATACATCCTCGAACTCAGTGATAACTAGGTGCTGAGGGGTGTCCTACATCATCATATGAGTCTCCAATGTGGGTGCATCACAACTCTCTCCTTCATCCTTGATGAACTCGAACTCCATCGCATTCGGTGGTTTAAAGACGATACTGCCCCTATGGCAGTTTATAAGAGCAAAATACTGGCTCAACCAATCCATTTCGAGAACCACATCGAACATAGGCATAGGGAATACAAGAAGTCGTGCCTTTATCTCTCTACCACCTATCACTACATGGCAAAGTCTACAAACCCTACTAACAGGTACAACTCCTCCTCCAGTGAGGATTCTAATATTCTTAGATAAGGGTGTGATGGGAATGCTGTGTCTAGTGGGAATGCTGTGTCTAGTGGCAAAACTAGTAGCTATGAATGAATGAGTGGCACCAGTGTCAAACAATGTAATGGCGGGAAATGAAGCAACCTAAACCATATTTGATATGACTTCTGCCTCGGTCTCTATATCCTCCACAGCAAGCGAGAATGCCTGCCCATAATTTTGTCATGTACTTTGAGCTTTGGCCTTATTGTGCTGTGTGCCTTGGGAAGGCAATGGTGGGCGAGGTGCTCTTGCTGCTGGTAAGGGAGCTAGGGGTGCTGAAGCTGTAGGCCTCAAGGCCTGCTGTGTATGTACTAGTGCTCGCTGCTCGGGGCAATCTCTGGCCAAGTGTTGTCCCGATCCACAACTCATACATAATCCCAAACGAAGTCGGTAGTCATCTCTGATATGACCTTGCTTTCCACAAAAGTGGCAAGTGGGCTTCTGGTAGGGCGTAGTCCTCAGCTGGTACTGTCCCGTGATCCTCCTGATAGGTCCTCCCTGAGTAGCTCGGGCTGGTGTAACTGGTGGTGTATGGCACCTTGATGTCTGCTGCTCCTTACGAAGAATCTCCTGAGCACGAGCTTCTGCCAAGACAGCTGAATTGGAGACTCGAGACTGGGTAGTTGTATAAGACTTGAGCTCTGGCACAAGCCCCTGATGGAATCTCCTTGCCTTTTCTATCTCTGTCGGGATTAGTCCCACACCAAATCTACTCAGGTGATTGAATTCTGAGTCATACTCATCAACAGTCATATTCCCTTGCTTCAGGTGAAGGAACTAGTCATATAGACCATCTCGAACATGAATAGGAAGAATCTCTCATAAAATGCATCATAGAACTTCTTCCAGGTGATCCCAGTGCCTAATCGTCTCTCTTCTACTTTCCACCAGTGGTGAGCATTATCTTCTAACGATAGGTCCACTGCTGTCATCCAATCTCGAGCTGGTAACTGGGATGCCTTCAGTAGCTTCTCTGTACTAATAAACCATTGTGACACCTCTAGTGGCTTCTCCGTTCCTCTAAATGACTTATGGTTCATGTCTGTGAAATTCTTGATAGAGCCTTTATAAGGATGTAGAGCCGGTGCTGGTGCTGGAACTGGAGGTAAAGATGGAGGTCGAGCCAAGGCTTCCATCATAGTCTGTCTTATCAGCTCAGTCTGCTTCTACTGAGCCTACATCATGGCGTACATAAACTGGAAAGTAGGGCTACCATTAGTCGGTGGTGGCGGCATCTGAGGTTCTGACTGTGGTAGAAACTGCTGAGGGAATGGTGGTGGTGGAGGCAGTGGTACACTCCCTTCCGAGGGCACGGTAGTGGTCTGTCCAGTCTGGCTGACTAGGGGTGCTGCGATCTCTGGGTGCACCGTCATCGGTATCGTAGTAGGTTGCGACTGTTCTGGTTAGTATGGTGCGACCGGAGTCATTGGAGGATTCTGTCCCTCTGGGGTAGCCCTTTCACCAAATGTGAGTGCCAAGGTAGAAGTGCATCCGCTTCTGAGATTCATACTATTGGCATGAGGAAGAATAGGACGATATTAGGAAAGGTTAGATATGAGGTAAATCAAATAATCAAGGAAGTTCCGAAAAGGTTGGAAGTCAAAGAGGTAGTAGTTCTAGATGAGATACTATTCATATTCCTATATGCAGGCTTGTTGGGCACAGTCATGTAACCTAACAATATTTTCTGACCCGCATGGGCCACCACAAAAATATGTAACGCCCCAGTCCGAAAATACATAGGACCGAGTACGTGAACATGCCAGCTGCACATATACGAAGAATACTCCAATATAGGGAACCCTCGTATACGTACATAAGCTATATAATAAATCATTACAGGCCAGAATAATCTAATCCCAACACAGCTCAACACAGAAGATAAGAAATTCCATATAATAAATGAGTGTATCAAAGGATAGTCGGCTGAATATACTCACTCCAAATAGCTATAAAAATAGTCTCATAAGATTGGAGTCCAACCTCCGCAAAATATAATGAAAGAAGATGTAAAAATATCCACTAATGTCGCAAATAAGGAATAGACTAGAAATCAGTAGGAACTGCATCATTATCATTGTATGAAGGATCCAAAGCCACTCTGTACTCCTGCGGGAAGTCATCTAATCCTGGAGATATAACCAGGTCCTCAGCGGGATGTAACATGATACAAAAAAACTATGCTATGTAAACTGTAATATATAATATAAAAGAAAAGAGGATGCATGCAATAGGGTTCCTAAACAATCTACTGTGAATATATAGTTTGAGAAACAATCCTTCGACGCATGAGCCCTGGCTGAACATAGGATCTGGTATAGTCCCCTCTTGGGTACCAGTGACTAAGCGCATAAAGTTCAAAAACGTCAGTGGCCAACCTGATAGGATAATCATACCTATATGAGCTTTCGGGTTACGAAGGAAGTGTAATCGAAGCCCATAAGTCAGGTATTGTTCTCCCCACCCAATGCCTACTATTTATCATCTCCATGACTGATATGAACCTCTAGTAACCGCCAAGACTTCTAGCATGCAATTCTTTTGGCAGTTACTCCAATCCGTCGCACGCTCCATACGTATCGGTGGCCAACCGACTACACGGGTACGTGTCCTATATGTGACTCGCAATACGTGGAAAAGCAAGTGTCAAGGTCGTACGAGATATACCAATACCTCATCAACAATGGGTGGTCACTAGACTAAGTCCATGCAAGAGAAATAAATAAAAGCAAAAAAATGATCGATAGAGTCGCTTGCACCTAAGTGTGACTTGGACGCACAGTTTATAATAACAATAAATAAGAAATGCTGAAAATAACAACTAAAAATAAGAATATGTAAATCAAAGAGTAAGGTGGCAAGGTATTTTGCATGGTAGTGCGAAGGTGGCAAGTCCAAGATTCACAATGTCAGCAAAAGAAATGTCACAATCTCCAAACAACTCCGGATGCTAAAACAAATATCAAGAATGTACTCGAAATTAGTGATATACTTAGAAAACGCTGTCCAAAAGTCCAATTCTAGATCAGGGGCAAAATCGTAATTTTGGATTAAAATGATGTCCGCCGTTTGACCCATTTTTGTACTGAAATGCGTGCCAGAACCTACAGTCTCTAAAGTCGCCAAACTACATGTCTATGGATCTGATTTGAGGAGATGAACTCAACGGTATGTCCAATCTTGGATTCCGATGAGCCGTGCACAAAATCGCCCATTGGGTTGGGTTGCGGGCCCGCCAAATTTGGCGCTCCGATCAACCTTCTCAGAATCGGACCAAACTTAGCATAAGGGACCAGAAAATCGATACGGTCCTGCTGGCACAAGTTTCGTCTCGACCTAACGAATGTGCATGAAGTTGTGGCCAAGTTTGCAAAATATCAATACGAGGGTATCTCGACGGATACGCATTGGTTTCGTCGCACACGCGCAACGAAATCGGGTTTCGTCAGTTCCCACACGTCGATAACATACATACGCGCCTTTTGATGCATACAGTACACGACCATGTCGCCCATTTTGTCGGGGCGCACGCCGTATCGGGAAGTTTTCTAAAGTTTTTAATATTTTGAACACAGTTTTCGCACAAGTTTAATGTCATGAAACTTTCTGTACAGTAAACAAAATAAAATTCTACGAAGTCTGTTTTGATCTCGTTTATGTTGTTTATGACTGTTTTCAATTAGTTTATTAAAAATCCTAATGTGCTGATCGAAAGATGGCTTCTAAGTTAGGTTCCTAGGTTATTCAATACTCTGTTTTCGAGATAGAGTTTTACTTATCTTTGCATCGAGTTATCTGTCACACTAGAGGGTTATTTTTGAATCCCTTTGAAGGGACTCAAAGAGGGTTACATAGGCTACCTATAGCAATTCGCATAAGTGAAAACGATCGAGTAAAATGGTAGAAATATCATAGGGAAGGGGGTTACCTGGTTGCTGAGTTCTACAGAACAAAGGCCCTATTCGCGAGGGCGGCGGCCTACTGTGGCGATCCGGCGGCCTCACGACAACGGCATGGAGTCGGGTAGCTGCGTGGGGAGGTCGAAGGTTCGTCTGGGTCTCGAATGCAATGGTAGCCAAAAAAATTTAGGTTTATTTTGGAGTTTCACTCGTCAGGTTCTTTTATATGTAGATTTTAAGTTTGTATTTAATTCGGAGTGGATAGCCGTATCTATTCCGAATTGAGGATGGGATTGTGTGGAGAATCCTATCAGGATTAAGCAAAAAAAATCCTGGGTCAGTTTGGTTTAGATTTGATGGAGAATCAAATCTCCATCCCGCGTGGTCTTCCGCGTTTCAACGAACAGGGGAGGGAGGTTGGGTTTTAAATACTCTTGTAGCTTCGGCTACAGTAAGGTTATATATATATATATATATATATATATATATATATAAAATATATATATATATATATATATATATATATATATACAATTAAAACTAGATATATAATAACTCAAAAAATTCGAAAGTATTCAACCCTTTTGTAGTATATTTCCTAGTGCAATGCATGTTTTCATATATTTTACTAAAAAGTCTTTTTCTAAGAAATTTTATAAATAACCAATATAATGACAATAATCATGATAACATTTATTATAACAACAACAACAACAACAACAACAACAACAACAACAACAACAACAATAATAATAATAAGAAGAATAATAATAATAATAATAATAATAATAATAATAATAATAATAATAATAATAATAAATAGAATAAATAATGATAGTAATGCTAATGATTTAAATCAACAAATTAGTAATGTATCACCAATTGGGGAGGAAAAATATTACTAGTTGTATTATTATATATCTATATATAAAAAAATTTAATATAATTTCCAAGTATTCCAGAAGTAATAAATAAATCCATAAAAAATTACCGTAATTGTAAAATATAGTCATAACATGATTCAATAAATTTAACTGACTAAATGTTCAATTAAAATAAATCAAGTTGCTCCTACAACTAATATGCTAGTTGAGGCGCTTGCAAGCACTAGCCGTGCTATATGATCTAGTCAGTGTGCATAACAAAAGTTAAGCATGACTAAGACTAAAATTTTAAATAACAAAATAATTCATTAAATGTATTTAAGGAACAATTAAATAGAGAAAAAAAAATCCTCCAAAAATTTGGGGGATTACTCGTTATCTTGATTTTCTTCTTCATTATCGAGCATGATCTTATGTTTTGTTCCTTTACTAAAAAGTATAGGAAGTTCATCTTTCTTCTTGAAAGGAACTAAGAAGAAGGAGTCTTGCATTGGTTCGAGCAATACTTTGTCTTAGAGAGGTTGAACTGCTCCTATTGTAAGTGGTTCAAAGTTATCTAACATTTTTAAATAACATCGAGTATAACAAAAATATTAGTATACTGTAAGGAGATGCTACTTTATTGATCTATACATCATCATTTACAACAGGATTCTTAGCCTTAACAGAAGACTTAGTAAGGTTGATAACCAGAGGAGGAGAAGGAGAAGGTTTGTTAGACGATGATCGATAACAAGAGGCTCGGAAGAGGTGAGCTCCCTCTGTTCCATTTTTACAACAGGAGGCTGTTTTTTATGAGAGGAAAGATGGATAGTCAATGTCTTAGAAGAAGATGGACGTGTAGTACGTCCTTTGACTGGGATTATGAGAACATCTTTTGAGGTGTCTTTCTGATCTTTCTTATTATCCATCGCCAATACAACCTTCATGAACTCTTCCTTGTACATCCGAGAATCATTACAATATGCTTCAATGCCCCAGAAAGGATTTAGATCGGCTACTTCCTTCTGGACCTCTCTATTGACGTCTACATATTTAAAGCATTGGTGTAGAGTGGATGGTACAATGTTACGCTCATGCAGAAAGGGTCTTCCGAGCAAGGCATTATAAGAGCCATGATTATCGATTACGTAGAAAGTAACCTTTGTATAAAGATTGCCTATTTGAACTTTCAGGCGAATCTTTCCCAAAGGTTCACTTCTTCCAAAATTAATTTCCAAGATTGTCGTGATAGTTGTTGAAAGATTATGTATAAGAATATTTAATGCATCTAGTAAAGTCTTTGGCATGATGCTGAGCGCAGACCCAAGGTCGATCAAGATGCGATCAACCTTCATAGTATCGACATATCCCGTGAAGTAGAGGGGTCGGTCATGACGATTATCTTCCAGCAGCATATCATCTTGTGTAAAGGTGATGTTGGGCTTTAGCTCCATCACACTATAAAAATGAAAGCAAGTTACAGGCTCCTCCTCTGGCTTCTTGAGGAGTGTTAGACAAGTATCAGCTTGCATAAAAGTTTCACTCAATGTCTCTCAAGTTTTTTTTGAGAGACGCGATAGCTCAAAAATTAATAATCTTGCCGGGTGTTAGCCAGCTGAGCCAGTATATCAAAGTTATACGGCTTCTCAAGTCCCAGAGCTGGAGTCTTCTCTAATATTTTATCAAAGCAGACATGCTGCTTTCCTTTGTCGACTGCAGTTGGTTTGGGAGGAGTTGGTTCCACTGGAGGTGATAAAACCGATAGAACATTGACAGCGGGAGAAGATGATGCTGGAGGAGCCTCCGGAGCTAGAGCCGGATTCTATTGACCTTCGGAATAGTCTCTAAGGTAAATTCTTCCAGACCTGGTACAAGTTAAGGCCTCTTCTTCGGATACAGGTTCAAAAGACACCATATT
This sequence comes from Iris pallida, assembly GCA_029216955.1. Lineage (NCBI taxonomy): Eukaryota > Viridiplantae > Streptophyta > Magnoliopsida > Asparagales > Iridaceae > Iris > Iris pallida. Next base: position 8,610,446 of record JANAVB010006993.1, on the reverse strand, counting down.
GCAACTCTTTGCCTGGATCTTGCTTCTGGAAGGTTTTTTTGGCAAGATGAAAAGTTTGTCCAGTAACCCAGGCCAACACGAGATTGGTTGTGCGGAAGACATAGAGAAAGAGGTACAGGAGATCCTTTTTCATGATTCAGGTCGGGAGCCTTTTGTAGATCATATCCTATCTTTGTCATTAGTTTACGAGACTGTGGACTATACAGATGGAAAGTTGGTTGATATTTGGCTTCTGGCTTTAACAGTATTGTCTCAGAAGGGGAGGAAGAAGAAGGAGGATCTGTCACTGAAGTGAAAGTGGCAGTTAAAGGTGGAGGACAATGTTTACCCAACGAAGTCATGTGACATGACTTGTATTTGGTTGCTTTCTTGGACTTTAAAGAAGGTACTTCAAAGTCAGCCACTAAATCAGGATGGATCCACATAATCTCCCCTTTATCAATAGACAGAGGAACCAGACCATTATTTCGTGCAGGTAGGAGATTAACAATCTCCAAAGTAGTTTTTGGGATGGGAATGACGTCGTCATGCACAAGTTGAGCAGAAAAATCGCCAAACTGTAGAGAGACGATGTTAGCCGTTACAGTCTTTTTGTCTTATTGGAGAGTAATTGTACCAGAATTAACCATCTCATGTATCTTGCCTTTAAGTACATAGCATGCTCGAGTCAGTTGTCCGATAAATCTGTAGTAAACACAATATTTAGGGTGGTCAGTTTAGCTACTTTATCTGGCTATTTTGTTTCTGGTAGTTAAAGTTTATTTCTCTTGATCAGGCAATCAAAGATACTTGTAGAGCCTAAAAATCAAGTTGTGCCATATTTTTATTGCCCATCAATCAAATTGCGCCCCAGAACTTAAACTGCGCCACTGATTATATTGCGCCTGATATCAGACTGCACCCAATCTACGTTGCACCATGCCTACGTGGCGTCTGATATTAATAGCCATCATTGCCTGATAGCACTGACAACTGACAGCACAGTAAACGAAGAAAATCTCTTCGAATCCCTCAAAATGTGCCGTTCGAGGAGATTTAATTGACAGCTGTCCTGCACATCTTGTGAGTTGCGCCTAGGCGCAATCTAAATAAATTCCTTAGTTGCGCCTAGGCGCAATCTGAACAACTTCTTCTCAAAAGCTGCCACGAGCCTATGCATTAAGTTGTGCCTAGGCGCAACCCAATCAGGCGTAGTTTAACTTGTTGACTGAAGCTCGTGCATCCTGATACAGTTGAGATAACTTACATTCTAAAGTAGGATGACGTGGCGCACATGCCACTAATCTGTCAAAACATGTCCACTATTCTGTACACGACCATGCGTATCTCAATCACATGATGCCACGCATCTAAATACAGTTAGCACACAATTGAGTAACTGAATGAAAGTTACTGCAACATAAGGTTGGTGCAACTCGGAGTGGCGCAGTTCAGCCTCGCGCACATCAGAATAACTGCTAAAATAGTTATTTCTAGAACTCTATAAATAGAGTTTCTAATCATTATCAAAGTATATAGAGATCAAGTACTCTTGCAAAATTGCTGCTACATTCTCCAAAGGCTGTTGTCTTTAAATTCACATAGTCCAAGGGATAAAGTATTCGTCTTCTGATCTGATTCCTACAGTTGTACTTTTCCAGATTTCAAATTATACTTTTGTACTCTTTTCTAAGTTTGTTATAAAACAATTTTTGTTTTTGCAAATAAAATGGCGACTCTGCTGGGGACAGCTTTTTCCTCCGATGAGAATGTGATAACTCAATGTGATGCTGCGTCGATCGGTTTTACGCAGAAGACTCTTGTTGTTCAGATCAACCAGGCAGCCTATGAAGATATAATCAACAAGAAGAGCAACAAGCGCACTGTGGCTATCACCAAGAACAAAACTGTGTAGACTCCTAAGTCTTCTACTGTTGTTGTTGCCCTGGCGCAACATGCTTCTGTTGCCAAGGCATAATTTGCCTCTGTGGCTCAGGCGTAGTCTGCTTCTACTGCCTGCGCATAGCCCACACTTCCTGTTCCTGTTGCTCGAACACAACTTACACTGCTGCCCGTGCGTAGTCCACTCTTCCTGCTGCCCGTACGCAGCCTAGTACTCTCTTTGTTGCCAAGGCACAGTCTATTCAGACAGTTGCTAAGGCGCAGTCTATTCATGTTGCTGTCAAGGCGCAACCAGTAGCCTATATTGCTAGGGTGCAACCAGTAGCCCATATTGTTGTGGCACAACCCAAGCAATCAGTTGTTCAAGCACAATCTACTGTTCTGGCACAACCCAAGTGATCTAGTCTTTTGGCTATTCCTTCATCAAATTCTCCAGTTCTGAACTTTGAGAGACAATGTGCTAGTGCCAAAACTAAACAAAACAAAGGGAAAGGCCCTGTTACACTTCCTCAACTGGCGCAACATGTGCCTAAGATGGTCCCACAACAAAATAGATGGAAATGCTTCTTAGCTAACTCTCTACAAAATAAAGAAAAGCACCCTTTGGTCTTTTCTCAAACTTTCCTAGTCTATGACTCAGAGGAAGATATATCAGATTTTATTCCTTTAAATAAAGGTCTTCAGATCTCTGCTATGGGAAAGAATACTGATCAAAGAGTCATTTTGCCTAGCCCTATCAGGACTGTTCAAGATCTTCCAAACTTGCAAATCTTAAGATCCAAGCAAGGAAAGTTGATGGTATCTCAAACAGAAACACCCGGAGCATAATTTTCTGATTTACGCGCTTATCTCAATAGATGTCAATCAATATCAACTTCGGTGAAACGCAATAATCCTATGCCAAAGGCCAATCTGTACCAGAAACAAAAATTTGAAAAGAAGGACCCAATCACTTATGCTAATGAGTTAAGTACCTCTTTGTACACTCAGGGAACTAAACATCTGAAGAATATGAGGCATGTTCCTAATATCATTAAGGAATATGTTCCTCCAATTTCTTTTCGTCCTGTAGTGGTAACTAATCTTCGGGAACGTCTTACACAAAGACGGAAGATCACAAAGATGTCTCCTTCACCTCTAAATCACTCTTCTGATCGCCACTGCCTTCATGAAGTGGTCATCAAGTGTTGTTGTCAATCAACTAAACGATCTATCTTCGATCGTCTGAACTATGCCTCAACTCCTGAACCTACAATAGAAGATGAAGATGAGCCGTTATATGCTTATGTCAATATGACTTCCCAAGGCACTGGGGTGGGAAACGTCCAAGACGTAATGTGGCTCATAATCCCTGTTAGCAATACATAGATCGGATTCATGCATCCAGTGAAGGGGTCTATCAATACACCAGATCAAGAAATCAAAATTTGAACCAAGGTGTCTTTAATTAAGTAGATCTCCCCATCGCTCATATGGAAGAGGACTCTTTATCTGAGTTTGATGCAGATAGTGAAAGTTATGAACAAATTATCTCGTTAATAGTAGCAAGAGAAGTGACGGCATATACCATTACAGAAGATGAAGATGCTTCTAGTTCAGCCAATCAAGAACAACGAATTGTTGTACTGTAGGAAAAACTGAAGACCATGGCTGAAATGCTCGCAAGTATGTACACTATAATCATGGCTCAACACACAGTGCCACCGGTTATAAACCCTGCTACAAATCCTGAGCTTATAGCATCTTCTGTATCTGTTAATGTTAGTCTGGGGGTACCACCTCCTCAGGATGCTTCTGTACCAATTCAAGCTGATCTCAGTCAGTCTGGTACTAGAGGTGGTAATTACCACGATGTTCCTCCTCCCAACAATTCTAACCAGCCTACCAATCCCAAAACATCAGAAGATGCTAATGAGGATGTGAAACTCTTACTCACTCAGTTTGAGGCCTTCAAGCAGAAGGATGGCCTACAAAGACTTGGCATAAAATAATCTTATCCTACAGAATGGAAGGAGGTTCCATTCCTTCCTAAATACAAGCTTCCAACCATTATACTGTTTGGTGGCAGCACTTCCCCAAGTCAGTACATCAATCACTTTGAAGTGATGACTATACCAGAGTGTTCGTCGGTTGTTTAGCCGGCGCAGCATACGACTGGTATCATCGTTTGCCAGATGGCTACATAACTTCTTTTGCTGGTTTCAAGCAAATGTTCTTAGAACGGTTTTATGAGGGAGTCAACGACATGACGATGTCTACCCTCATTAAGATCAAACAAAGACACAATAAATCCACAAAGAGTTTCATTGAAAGATTCGTCGAAAGACACTTAAAATGCCTTTAGGAACTCCATCTGCTGTAACAATAGACACCTGCAAATCAAACTTGTTGTCTATTATCAGCATGTGGACGGGATCGACACAATTTCAAGATTGGCCTTCTTCATTGTGAATGCAAAAGCGGTAGAGGTCAGTGCTAAAAAATTCAAGCAGTTAGGAGTTCAAATGACTCACCCTAACCAAGTTGAACATTCTACACCCGAGGGTAATAACCGCCAGAATAACCGCAAGGGTAAAGAAACATTAGCCATCAATCTCAAGGGCAAGGAGTCATTGGCTGTTAATGTTGCTCAGACATTACCCACTCCATCAGTACTACCACAGAAAATACTTCATCCAAAAGAAGAGTATTCTTCTGATGAAGATGACACTTTGAGCATTTTCGATTACTTAATTTTAATTAATAAGCTTCAACTGCCAAAAGCAAAACGGCCAGATGAAGTAGGTAAAACTGATCACCCTAAATATTGTATTTATCACAGATTTATAGGACATCCAACCAGAGCATATTATGTGCTCAAAGGCAAAATCCAAGAGATGGTCAACTCTGGAGCGATTACTCTTCAGCGGGATGAAAAGACAGTGACAGCTAATGTTGTCTCTGTGCAATTTGGTGACTTTCTACCACAACTTGTGCAAGATGGTGTTATCCCTATCCCAAGGGCAACTCTCGAGATCGTGAATCTCACACCTCTCCAAAATGAGGGTCTTGTTCCACTATCCACTGATAAAGGAGAAATCATGTGGATTTATCCAGATCTGCTAGCAGATTTTGAGACGCCTTCTCCTTACAGGCAAAAGAAGCACTCCAAAACTAAATCCAAAAGCTACAACATGGTATCCTTTGAACCGGTAGTGGAAGAAGAAATTCTAATTAGCACTAGATATGGGAAACCTTATCTTCGAGAATATCCCAAAATTTAAGAGAATTCTACTTCATCTCCTGATGCTCCTCCTACATCATCTTCTTCCGCTGAGAATATACCATCTACATCCTTGCCCGTAGTGGAACCAACTCCTCCTAAACTGACATTAGCGGACAAGGGAAAACAACATGTCCGTTTCGACAAAGCATTAAAAAAGTCCTCATCTCTCGGACTTGAGAAGCCATACAATTTTGACATATTGGCTCAATTAGCCAATACTCCAGCAACATTGTTAATTTTTGAATTCTTTCGTCTCTTAAAAGAAACTCGAGAGACGTTTAGTGAAGCTTTGATGCAGGCTGATGCTTGTCTTACTCTTCTCAAAAAGCCTGAAAAGGAGCCAATCAGCTGTGCACATTGTCATAGTATTTTGAATTAATGCCCAATATTACTTTTACACAAGATGACATGTTGTTAGAAGACAATCGGTATGATCGTCCTCTCTATTTCATGGGGTATGTGGACACCATAAAAGTTGATCGTATTCTGATTGACCCAGGGTCTGCTCTTAGCATCATGCCGGAGTCTTTGCTAGATGCTTTGAAGATCCCAGTACATAATCTTTCTACAACTATCACTACCATCTTGGTGTTCAATCAAGGAAGAAGTGAACCTTTGGGGAAGATACGCCTGAAACATCAAATTGGCAATCTTCGTACAAAGGTGACTTTTTATGTAATTGACAATCGTGGCTCATACAATCTTTGTTAGGAAGGTCATTCCTCTACGAACACAATATTGTACCTTCTACTCTCCACTAATGTTTCAAACATGTGGATGGTAATAGAGAAGTCCAAAAAGAGGTTACAGACCTGAATCCTTTCAAAGGAGTTGAAGCATACTGCAATGATTCTTGCATGTACAAGGAGGAATTCATGAAGGTGGTACTGGCAATGGACACAGATGAAGAACAGAAAGGTATACCAAATGATACTCTGGTGATCTCTGTCATAGGTTGTACTTCATGTCCTCAGTCTTCCAAACAATTGACTATCTATCTTCCTTCCTACGAGAAGTAGCCTCTTGGTGATAGTCTATAACAAAGGGAGCTCACCTCTTCTGAGCAGCTTGTAATCAACCTTCATCGTAAAAAGCCCCCTCCTCCTTCTCGCTCTTCTTCTCCCCCTCTTCTCATCAATCTGACTAAGCCTGCTAAGGTAAAGGTCCTGTTGTAACTGATGGTGTAAAAATCAATAAAGCATCTCCTTTGCAGTCTATTGATGTCTCTTACTATACTCAATGTTATTTGGATATGCTAGATGGCTTTAAACCGCTTACAATAGGAGTCGTATCATCTCTACAAATGTAGTATTATTAGACTCAATACAAGAATCGTACTTCTTAGTACCGTTTCGAAAAAAAGTTGAAAGGCCTATACTTTTTAATAAAAGAGAGGAACAAAAAATCATGTTCTATAATGATCAAAGAGATGATACAGGAAGACTACAATTACGTCGCTATAGTCCACAATTCAAAGCAATCATCCGTAAAATGGGATAAGATTTCAGAACAGGCCTCAATAGCGGTAAAGGAAGGCAAACTCCTATTCGTATTTATGTTCCAAACGGAAAATCACAACAGTTCTACAGTAAAACGAAGCGGGGATTAGGTTATACTTTACCTCTTCCAACTCCAGAACCTTCCAAATCTGATGAAGAAGAACGATCTAACTCTTCTGATTATATCTCATAGGATTCTGATACCAGCGTTGGTCATGTTCATCGGGCGATAGTATCTTCTAACATGGTGTCTGTCGAATTCTCGGAAGATGATGAAGATGACATTGAAGAAGCTCCTGAAGTAGACCCTTGGGCACAAAGGATGGACAATCAGTGAAAACTTCATTTTGAACAAGGAGTGCCACCTACTGAGCATCAACTAGTCCAAATTGATGTTGGAGAGAAGGGTATATCACGACTAATCTTCATTAGCAAAAATCTTCCAGAGGTTGATAAACAAGAACTAATTTACCTTATTCGTGAATATATTGATGTCTTCGCCTGGAGTTATGAAGATATGCCGGGATTACATCCTCAAATTGCTACTCATAAACTTAATATCTTGCCGAATGCTAAGCCAGTCAAATAACAACAACGACGATTCAAGCCTGAAATGATGGATGTAATTGATGGTGAAGTCAAAAAACTTATAGCTTACGGTTTTATCAGAGAAAAAAAGCATCCTGACTGGGTAGCCAATGTTGTACCAGTTTTGAAGAAGAACAGAAAGGTTTAGGTTTGCATAGACTTTCGAGATCTCAATGATGCTTGCCTTAAAGATGAATTTTCTCTCCTAATTACTGATGTCATGATTGACAATACTTGAGGATTCGAACGAATCTCTTTCATGGATGGGTTTTCTGGGTATAATCAAATTTGGATGAATCCTGAAGATGAAAAACACACTTTGTTCCGTACTCCTCATGGAATATACTATTATACAGTCATGTCGTTCGGTCTTAAGAACGCAGGTGCAATTTACCAGCGGACTATGAGTACTATCTTTCGAGATCATTTACGAAAGACTATCGAATGCTATGTTGACGATATTGCTGTCAAAAGTCGTCTAAAGGAAGATCACGTTCAAGATTTAAGAACTATTTTTAATCTAATGCGCCAGCATCAACTCAAAATGAATTCCACCAAGTCTTTCTTGGGTGTCTCTAGTGGCAAATTTCTCGGATTCGTTATTACCTCTAAGGGTATACACGTTGATCCCGAGAAGATCAAAGCCATTCAAGAGATACATCCTCCACACAACCTAAAAGAGCTACGAGGATTCCTACTACCAAAATAAGTCATATTGGCGACAAATTTAGTGACGCAAGTCATATACGTCGGTAATATTTATGAATTTAGCGACGTTGTATAAAAACGTCGCTGAACGTCACTATTAGCAATGTTTAACGACTGTTAGCGCTACGCATTATGCTTTGGAAAGCTGATGTTGCGGTCTAGTCGCAGAATGTCGATGTTTTGTTTAACTCAGCGACGTTTTGCGACTCCATATTAGGGACGTCGCCAGTTTTTTATTGAATAGCGACGTTTAGCGACGTCCTTTGTGGACATCGCTAAAATGTTTCATATAGGGTTCCACACGATCGATCATTTATTTTTTTTTACCCAAAATTTTCAATCTCCCGCTCCCCAAATTTCTCTCCCCCTTTTTCTCTCCTCTCCGGGGACCCCCTCCCTCCGGCTACCCCCTCCCCGCGGTGACCCCCTTCCCTGCAGCGACCCCCGTTCCTCCGGCGTCCCCCCTCTACCGTTGATTCCCTTCGTCGACACCGACCCGACTCCGACGCCAACCCATCTCCACCGCTGCTCTAGCCCCGGCGACCCCGTCCCGACTCCAACCAAGGTAGGTAAACCCTAACCCTAACTCCCTCCTCCCGACATGCTGACACAAATACGATACGACATACATGACATGCACACACACAGACACAACACACATGACACACACACACCACTACAAGAAAATAACTTGGAAATCACCACTAGGGTGGTTTTCAGGTCGTAGTGTTAGTAACTGTTTAGAGTGTCGGTAGGTGTGTGAATAATAATAATAATAATAATAATAATAATAATAACAATGTTAAGAATTGGTATACTTCACGATACCTAGCATGATTTTGAGGATCAACATTTGGGAACATATCATATTAGTCCAAAGATGAGCCCATCAAAAAATAGGATAATTAAAATAAGATCCTCTTGACCAAGTAACAACTCTTGCGAGATGGTCGCTAAGAACCCAAGACTAAGACTTGTAAGTTCTGGTTTTTAACTCAATAGGAAAAAAAAATCTAAATCGGTTTTAATTCGATTCTCGATTGATTTTAGCGCATCCAAGGTCATTTTTATGATCGATCATAAACGTTATCTTTGTTTGGGCATGCACATGTTTGCTCTTGTTCTTAGTCATGGGTGAGCACATATACCTATGTACCGCTAGTCACACACTCGTACTAAACCCAACCGTATACGCGTTTATGTTTTTGAGAAACACAACCACTAGGGGTGCACCAGATCTATAACTGCTGGCATGTGCGTGCTTGTTCTATTACTGCGGGCAAGAATAAACACATTTACCTGCGTGAGCACCCATGCACCTTTATCTCATGGAAGCTTGTGCGATAAGCCACCCCCTTAAAATATGATTAAGCTCTCTATAAGGGGCCTACTCTCCCTCTTCCCTTTCCATCCTCATATATACAATATAAGTTTTTAAGCGAAAAATGAGGTTGTTGAAGTACCAAAAAAGGGCTAAACCAATGTGATCATGAACAGACAATCTTTTTGAAAGTTTGAGCGATGTTGGCGCATTGACGCAAAAATTGAGGTATCTATTTTGCACTTAACAGTCGCATGTCACATGAATCAAGGTGCATGATTCATCGCTTTCAATTGAAGCGTCATCGACGCATGATTTTTTAAAAATCAGAGCATCATCTATGGCTGACAGTGCTCTAGCTTGTACCTATAAATTGAGGGTCTAGAGGAGCGAAACTCCCTGCTATTCTTTTTTCTATATATGTCAGATCTTAGTATTCCTAAGTAAGAGTGGGGATATGTGAGTGAGTGTCATTAGAGTGTTAGAGAGTTAGTTCAGTCCTAGTACCTAGAGTGTATAGAGTATCTTAGAAATATAGGTATAATTGGTACAGTGTTTTGAGCCATTCTCTAGAAATTAAATTTACTTATGCCAAGCCTTTTGGGCCTATCAGAGTTATAGATTTTTTCGAAAATCTCGTATAACGCTGATTGCATCAAAAGGCTTGCATAAGTAAGAGTGTATAGAGTATCTTTTGGGCCTATAAGAGTTACTTCACTCAGTTTGTCAAGACAAGTAAACTTTTTAAATGTTGACGGTATATATACCGTCAATATATGGTTTTGCCTTGTAGCTACTGTAGAAGCATGGAAAAGAACAAAGAAAAGCCCATGCGGCTCCAACAGAAGGATCCTTATGCGGCTCGGAAATCCAGTAGAAACTCATGCGGTTCAAAGTCCTCTAGAGCCTCATGCGGCCCGGATAGCTCTATACGGCTCAGAAAATAGCCACGTGGCCCTAAACAGTTCTCCCCTACAGCTGGCCATAGCAATTGCCACATTCAATGCCCGGATGACAGCTCTGACAACTGACAGCTCTGACATAAAGTCATATTAATGGCTCTGGCATGATGGCGTGTTCCTAGGGAAAAGGAGAAAATCTTTTGTAGCTGACATAATCCACCGACTCCAAAGTTCACTATGCAGCTGTAACACCTATGCGGTTGCAACACCTATACGGCTGCCACCCTTATGCGGCTGCCATCCCCATGCGGTTGCCCGCTTCATACGGCTGTCCGTTTCATGCGGCTGTCAACTTCATGCGGCTGCCTGCTTCATGCGGCCACTCCTTCATGCGGCTGCCCACTTCATATGGCTACTCCCTCATATGGCTTCTTCCTTCATGCAACTGTCCGCTTCATGCGGCTACTACGTTCATGCGGCCGCTAGCTTCATGCGGCTAGGATCGTGGGTGGCCACCCGTATGCGGATCACTTAGAGAACACGTTCATGTGGCTCGGTTAAGACATTCCACTCATGACAAGTTGAGACACGTGGCTGTCTTATCCCTTCGGGGCTATGACTGCTTGCAAATCCTGACAACCGGATTCAGTGCAATCACCATTATTACTCAAATCAAATCAGATTTGTTATAATTAAGCAAATCGGATACGTGGCGGAAGATCCGAGCCTGACATGACAAATCACAAAGATTCATTACAATCAACATTAATGACCCATACAGATTTGGTGCAATCAAGATTAATGGCCCAGATGATTGGCCGTCGACTTTTCAAAGGGATAATCATTGCAAACCCTAATGATCACACCCCAATCCTATAAATAGCAAGGTGCCATTCCCTTACAAAAGATCCCCGATCCAAAACCGAAATATATAGCAAGGTGTCATTCCCTTGCAAAAGAGATCCTCTCTACCCGGTTGGACACACAGAGAGACAAAAGTACGCACAGAAGAGTCTTCCCATCTTGAGAGCATTTCTTCGTCAGAGCCAAGCCTACATCTGATCGTCCAAGGAGTAAGGCAGAGCAGCCGTCGCTTTTCCGAGCCTCTACCGTCACCCCCCAGAATCAAAACTAAACAATCGTACTTAGATTGCTGTACCTAGGTTTTCGTCCCTAGGCTTTCTTTTTACGAGCGAGTTTGTATTTTGAAGTAAAAGTCCAGTCCTCCCATATAATTGTTCTGATCTTTTACAATCAATGGCAAACACGATGGCGACTCTGCTGGGGACTAACTTCTCCATGGCTGAGGAGTTGGTGACGCAATCAGACACAGCCAAACTTGGCTCCACTTAACAAATGCTGATTGTCCGGTTCGACCAACAGGCGTTTGAAGAAATGCTCTCCGACGGGAGCGCTGGCCCGGTCCAGCGGCAAGCCCGCACGAAGAAGGCCCGCAAGGAGTGGAGACCCAAATCATTCGCTCCTCTCCAAGCTCTCGAAGAAGCACTCTCTGTTGCCCGAGACAGCGAAGAAGTCTCGCTTGCGGCCCTACTTCAAACCATAGAGGACTCTGCTGTCCCCAAGTCCGGCAGAAGAAAACACAATGATGCTGGACTTACAGGGGCAAAGAGGAACTCTATGAAGTCCAAGCCGCATAAGGGCCCCAGCCGCTTGGAGGCTCATGCGGCCGCAACCACAGAAGTCAACAGCATGCAGAAAGCCCATGCGACTGAAACTTCCAGCCGCATGAAGCAAGCCTGCACGGCCATGACTTCTAGCCGCATACAGAAGGTGCATGCGGCTGCAGAGGATAGCCGCATGCAGATAGCCTGTACGGCCACGACTTCTAGTCGCATACAGAAGACTCATGCGGCCATAAAAAATAGTCGTATGCAGATAGCCTGTACGGCCACTAATCCCAGCCGCATACCATCTGTTCCATACGGCTCACGGTCTGTCTTCGACCGCCTCTCAGGCGATCCTGACCCCAGATGCTCTCATGTGCCAATCTCCATGGAATCTTCCTACTATGCACTCTCAGGTGCTAGAAGAAAGAAGTCTCGGGCAGCGCGGGCTCGGCGAGCTCAGTCAGCTACCACAATTTCTGACTATCCGGGCATCCCGCTAACTATTACGCGGGCCCCTGATGGAAAGTTGTATATAACTACCCGTATCCAGCCCCCGACGGCCAACGAACGGGATATTTATCAAGAATCTTCCAATAAAGATCAGGGGCAAGTACTCGTACAACCCCCACATCAGGGAGCAGGCGGGACGCCAATACACTCATGTGCCCAGAACTCCCGGGCCCACAAAACGGGTGACTTGTGCAATATGATTCTTCACAAGCACAAGAAAAGAGACGAAGATTTGGTGTGCAGAAAGTCCTGTCAGGAACATCAATGCACCCAAGTCATTGTCAACTGCTGCTGCAACAAGGCGGTAGTACAAACAGACCGACGGTCCGTCTTCCAACTGTTGCAATGCCCAAGCTCAGAAGATGAAGCACTTCTCGTCGTCTCCTGCAATTCTGCTCTGAAGATTCCCGGCAGCGGAAGAGGGAAGAAAACAAGTGTCTCCAACCCGAAAATTTCAACCGGCGTAATCAAGAGACTTTCTTCTAAACGGCTATCTACCACTATTATAGGAGGAGTTTACCAAGGTACCCTCTCAAAGACAAAATCTGCCACACTTGGAGATTCGTCGTCCACACTTGGAGACACCGAAGCTGGGGGTAGCACTCCTCCAAATATCCACGAAAATCCAATTTTCCGAGAGTATAATCCAGACACAGTAAACCCCGACGTCCCTGAGGACGTCCACGACTCTCAAGACGAGGCAAGCTCTGAAGCTGGGGGTACCACTCTTTCTGAGTCCAAGCCAGAGGAAAATATTCCCACATACCCTGACGACTTCTCTGTGCGAGGGTACGACTCAGAGGGCACGTCCGCTACCGTTCCTTCTATGTCTCATCATATAAGGACGGTATTCAGGACGGACTGTAACCAAGAGGGTCTCGGTGATCGCCAACGCATCGATACTCTGGAGGCCATACTGCATGCCTTGGTCAAGTCCGTGTACGAGATCAAAGTGGACCATCCAACTCTGCAAGGAAGGACGCCTGGCCAGACAAGCTTGGGTCCCACGGTTAATGCGGACTCGAACTTAGCTGCACCAAACCCGGGCAATAATCCTCCGGAAATATCAGCCCCTACCGGTGTAGACGAAGCTAGGGAGGCAAGAAGGGAGGTCCAGGAGCTCCTGGCCATATTTTAAGCCCGAAAAAATTTCCATGACATCAGGATACGACAACCATATCCTGCTGCGTGGAGAGATGTTCCCTTCCTACCAAAGTATAAACCATTCCACATCAATCCATATGATAGAAAGACATCTGCAAGCAGGTACATCATCTACTTCGAAGTGACAACCGACCATCTGCCCCATGACGACGCCATCCTTACGCGGTTGTTCATCGGAGCCTTGGAAGGGGTCGCCTTCGACTGGTACCACAACTTGCCGGACAATTGCATCCACTCCTTCACCAACTTCAAACGCATGTTCCTGGAGAGATTCTATGAAGTAGGACAAGACATGACAATATCCACTCTCATGGACGTTGTTCAGGGAAAAAAGGAGCTAACAAGAAATTATATCGAGCAGTTTTGCCAAACCGCGATAAAGCTGCCTTCCGGCAACCCTGATTCCTCTTTGATTGAAATTTACCAAAGGAGACTGCTTCCCACAATCAGCCTCTGGATGGGCGAAAGTCAATTCAAGGATTGGAAGATGTTCATCATCAGTGCCACTAGCGCAGAAGACAAGGTGAAGAAAGCCCGCCAACTGGGATTGCACATCTCGAAAAGGGAAGACAAGGGCAAACGTCCTAACGTCAACAACAACAATAGTGGCAATTCCTCCAGCAACCGAGACAACAAGGGCAAGCAGGCTATGGTGTCCGACACAGTCTTAAAGCCCGAACCAACGCCGGCAGAAAAGCAGTAGCCTCAGATGACCTACTCCTTCGAGGATGGCCATGTTAAACCCATCTTAGACATGCTCATCCAAGGGGGACGAATTCAGCTCCCTCTTCCCAGGCGTGAGCCTCGTCCTGCAGATATGGCGAGTCCCAAGTACTGCCATTACCATCACTATGTTCACCATGCTATATAAGACTGCTATCAGCTGAAGCGATACATCCAACATCTCATCGATTCTAAGGCCTTGGCCATTGATTTAGAAGAGGTGAACGTGGCAGCCAACATGGTGTCAGTACAATTTGGCAGCTTCCCTTCGACAAAGACTAAAGGTCGAGTAGTACCCGTCCCTAGTACAAAGATGGAGGTCTCTAACCTTCCACCGCCCCGAGACCAAGCTGCTGGTCTAGTGCCCCTTACTACATCACGGGAGGGGGGGGATCATATGGGTCCATCCAAACTTGGTACCTGAGGTGACTCAGTCCACACCTCCCTCCACCAGCAAGAAGAAGAATGGAAAAGTTAAATCATGCCGCACGATCTTGACATAGGTCGAAGAAGCTACTGCTATTGTTACCCGCTCCGGCACACAAACCCAACCTTCACCGGATAACTCAGCTGAGGACCATCAGCCGACAGCTGCTGATGCTCCAGGGCCTTAGCAGCCTTCCACGACCGACAAGCCTAGGCCGAAGGAGACTCGCTTCGACAAACCGCTCAGAAGGGAGACCCCTCATGGACTGGAGAGGCCATACAACTTTGACATCCTGGCACAATTGGCCAACACACCGGCCAAATTGTCGCTATATCAGCTCCTGAGACTCTCCAAGGACGTCCGTATCGCATTAAGCGAAGCACTCCAGAATACCGACGCATATCTGGCTCAGTCCAATCTCACTGAGGAGGACTCGCCGATAGATCTCCATGACAGCGCTTGTACAGGGTCTATGCCAAACATTGTCTTCACTCCGCAGGATATGCTTATCAAGACCAACCTGCACGATCGCCCTCTGTATTATACTGGGTACATTGGCGATATCAAGGTAGATCGGATGTATATTGACTCCGAGTCCTCCATAAGCATCATCCTGAAGAGCCTACTACACCACCTGCACGTCCCAACGCATCGTCTAACGCCGACAAGCACCGCCATCAGCGGTTTCAATTCCGGTAGGAGCTACCCGATCGGGAAGATTCGCCTAAAGTGCCAAATCGGTGACCTTCAGTCAGAAGTAACCTGTTATGTCATAGATGCGGACACTTCCTACAATATTCTCCTGGGGCATCCTTGGATACATGATTACATGATCGTACCTTCCACACTGCACCAGTACTTCAATTACATCGACAAGCACGACATCGTGAAGACAGAATTTGCCGACATCGATCCCTTTAAAGGGGTCAAATCCTACTACTCAGATTCATGCTTGTACGAGAAGTCAAAAAAGCATCTTGTCGAAGGAGATACTCAAGCTCAAACTGAGGCAACACCTGGATCAGAATAACCTCTGACGATCCACCTCCAAGCCCGCAAACCTGGCATAACTGCGCCCCTTACAGCCACTCGGCGTAAGGACACAATTAGCCTCTTTGTACAGGAGGAACAGATGATAATCCGACTGCCAAGGTCTGGCCAAGCGCCAAGACCCACGACAGAGCCATTAATAATCAGGCTATCCAAAGCTAGTCGACCACAAGCAGAGGAGCTCAATCCGTCTGTCAAACCGATGACAATTCGTCTTTCCAGAATGAATCGGCAATCGAGCACTAAGCCAGGAACTACTAGCCAGCCAACAACTCCCTGCTCAGCACCGAGCACCAAACTGGAGGTAGCTAGTATGCCAACAACTCCACGTTCTGCTCCACCCATGGAGCCTCTGATAATCAAGTTGCCCAAGTCATCCTCTCAGTCTGCATTTACACAGGGGGTGGCTGACGAAGAGTCAGAGCTGGCCAAGTATGTGGCTGCTTACACTGATGTTCCATCCGTAGATGACGTAATCCCACTGGAAAAGATACCTTATTTCATCAATAAAGGGCTATCTTTGAATTACCTCGAGCTTAATAAGCTTTGTACAATATATGCTTTGGAACATGGTATAGGCGCTCACCTGCACACACGAGTGACAAATGTCTACACCACAAACCAACTTACTCCAGTGGAAGACGCTTACAGCATAATCGAGGGAGGAGATCACCCAATCATCTTCGGCCGAAAGAATGATCCACAGCCCTTCAAGATAGAAGAAGTTGAGCTCGAACCCGACACCGGGAGATTGCCCCTTTATCTGTATAGTTGCCAATCCAAGTACCTTACGCAAAAACAAGGATATGATCTGGAAACTACACCAGGCTTAAAATACGGCACCGGACGGTGGTTAACCTTACAATCGTCGACCTCGGCTGGGAAACCACGAGATTACTACAACAAAAAAAGACGTGGGCTAGGGTATGTCACACCTGCGATGACACCGAAAAGCTCAGACGAGTAATGCGACTGGCATTCACACTCAACAGGATCACCCACTTCCGATTCAGATATCAGCATCGGGGACATGCTCAGGCAAGTCTGGTCCGTCAATATGGCACTTGTCGATGCCTACGAAGAAGATAAAGACATTCTCGAACTCCTTGAGCTCGAGCCATGGGCACAACAACTAGATGAACAGTGGGAGAAGCGGTTCGAACAAAGAGAGCCTCCCACCGGCGTACAAGTCGACCTCGGTGATGAAACCTCTCCAAAGCCCATCTTCGTCAGCAAGAATCTGACCGACGAAGAGCAATAATCACTACTACAACTCGTCAAAGAATACATCGACGTGTTCACCTGGAGCTACGAAGATATGCCAGGACTGAACCTCGAGATTGCACTTCACAAGCTCAACATCCGTTCGGACGCAAAACCAGTCAAGCAACAGCAACGTCGGTTCCGTCCCGACCTCATGAATGCCATTGAAGCCGAAGTGAACAAACTGATAGCCAGCGGCTTCATCCGTGAGGAACAGTATCCTGACTGGGTCACCAACGTAGTACCAGTCCTCAAGAAAAGTTGAAAGATTCGAATCTGCATCGACTTTCATAATCTGAATGAGGCGTGTCCTAAGAATGAGTTCCCTCTCGCTATCACAGACATCATGATCGATAACACCTGCAGCTTTGAGCGCATGTCATTCATGGATGGTTTCTCTGGGTACAATCAAATCAAGATGTTCTCTGACGACGAAAAGCATACATCATTTCGAACACCAATTGGCACATACTGCTGCACAGTTATGCCTTTCGGTTTAAAGAACGCTAGCGCCACCTATCAAAGAGCTATGAGCGTCATCTTTAGAGACCACTTGTGCAAGACCGTAGAATACTACGTCAATGACATCGCCATCAAAAGCCGCTCTAAGGAAGATCATCTGCATGATATGAGGACAGTGTTCGACCGGATACGAGCGCACAATTTGATAATGAATCCCACAAAATTCTTCTTGGGCATATCCAGCAGGAAGTTCTTGGGTTTCATCATTACCTTCCAGGATATCCACGTAGACCCTGAGAAGACGAAGGCAATCATGGAGATGGGTCCCCCGAGAAATCTCCGTGAATACCGAGGCCTTCAAGGGAGACTAGCCTACATCAGGAGGTTTATCTCTAACCTCTCCGGACGATGTCAACAATTCACCCACCTTATGAAAAAAGGCGTTTGTAACACCCCAGTCCCAAAATACGTGGGACTAGGACATAACCATGCCAGTTGTATACATACGAAGTATATGGACTCTCGTATATATACATAAGCTGTAAAATACAGTAACCAAGGTACTAAATCTCATCCACATAGATAAATATGATATAAAAGCAACTTTGAATTTGTCATGTATACAATCGTTGGGCGGAGACAAATCCACTACCAACCAATTTAAATAAGCAAGAGTTATACAAGGAAATTGATTTGATCGAGCGAAGTGAAGACGATCGAAGTGCAATCATCCTCGGAGGGATATTGAAGATCATGGCCACGGCTAGAACACCTGCGAAAGACAAGAACACACACCTGACGAAATAACCAGGTCCTCAGAGGGACGTAACAAGATACAATAAATATGCCATATAAATACCGAATATAAAACATGCCACTATCAAAGAAAGTGACAAGACACAAATAAGGTAATCTAACCAAACTAAAGTGAACATGCAGTGAGAACAAACCTTTCGTCGTATGAGCCCTGGCTGTAATGGGATCTGGTATAGTCTCACTTGGGCACCAGTGATCGAGAGCATGACGTTCAAAAACGACAGTGGCCAACCTGAGAGGCTTATACCCGTATCTCCAGCGGAGCTTTCGGGTTACAAGAGAAGTGCAATAGAAGCCCATACGATAAGGAAATGTTCTCCCCACCCAATGTACCTATCATGTCGTATCTACGACCATGTAACACTACTAACCGTCAAGTCTTCTAACATACAACTATTGACAGTTAGACCTAACGCACGTCCTGCACGCATCAGTGATCAGCCAACACGCAAGTCCGGATGCTGTTTGCTACTCATATCTCACACATCTCGTGGCACATCAGTGTCAAAGTTTATGTAATACACTAAACTAGAGGTGGTCCCTTAACTCTAGGTCTATATGCAATCAAAGGATAAATAACAAGGTACAGTAAATATCACTGAGCAGGCAATAATCAAGAACTAGAAATAAATGTGATATATAATAAAAATACAGACTGAATATAAACAGTATAATGGCAAGGTATCTTGCCAGGGGTGTCGCCTGGTGGTGCGATGTTCTGTCATGTCCCAATAGTCCAATAGCCACAATCGAGACATAGGGGTTCGAGGTTGCGAGAAAACAGGCAAGCATGATTAGTCATAAGCAATGAGGAATATTGGGAGAATTTGCGGAGAGTAGATACTTATTTTATTTTAGAATATATTTATAATATTTGAAAAGTATAATTTATGAGTTAAATAATTTTATGTAAATACTTGAAATTAGTTATATATATTAATTTATTTGAGAATTACTTTTATTAAATACCTTGATAATCAAACTCGTATTCAGATATCAGTTGTAAAAGTAGGATTTTTGGTAGACATCTATTTGTCAAAAATATTTCAGTGAATATAATAAATCTAGAAAAAAATATTTTAGGAAAATTTCGAATATTTGAAATTACCTATATAACTCTAGCATTTATTCTATACATGTAGTTAAAACATAATAATAATACAAAATTCTGAAAATAATAATAATAATGATAAAAATGATGATAATAATAATAATAGTAACAACAGTAATTATAATAATAACAATAATGGTTATAATAATAAATAATAGATATTAATTAGTGATAATAATAATAATAATAATGATAATCAGTAATAATAATAATGATAACAGTAAGTATCATTAATTATAATAATAATAAAGATAATAAATAATATATGATATAATAATACTAATAATAACAATAATAATAATAATAATAATAATAATAATAATAATAATAATAATACAATAATTACTTATAATAAATAAATATCCCTTACTCTACAGTTCATTCACTCCCTCCCAACATAATTCACGAGAGAGAGAGAGAGAGAGAGAACTGAAGGGGGTTTTCTCACCTTCGATCGGCGGAGGGCAGCGAAGGGGATGTTGATGATGGCGATGGTGGCGGTATTATCTGGTGGTGGTGGTTGCGTCAGGGTGATGATGGCGACGTGGGTGTGTATTTGTGTGGTGGGGGAACTGAATAGGATTAAGACTCGTGTCGTGTCGAGGAATGTCCGACACGGCGAATGTGACGGAGAGAGGTGTCCGGAATGTCGGACACGAGGAGAACCATGTATGTGTACTAGAAGAATATAGTGGATATGATCTGGACACGGACATGATACACAATGGGGTGGAAATTGTGGTTGAGAATTATGGAGGAGTACCTCTCCTTTTATAGGAGGTGGGAATACCCAGTTGGATAATCATTAGGATTAATTTAAACCCAATCAAATCCAAATTCAAATTAAAATCTAATTTAAAACTAGATAATCTAAACTCAATTTATGTATCAATTCTATCCTTTAACTATTTAAATTAAATCCATAAAATTAAATCGAGATTTAAAATGGCCACAATAAATTTAAAATATATTTTCCAAAAATACCAATAATAATAATTTCGAAAATAATAATATTTTTAAATATCTTTTGAATAATAAAATATTAATATAATAATTTCAAAAATGAAATTATATATATGAATAAAAATTCATGCACCTCATGTTAAGAATATTTGCATAAAATAGTAATTCTAAATTGCCACTATTAAATATGTTAGCCTTTTATAATTAAATAAAAATAATAATAAGATTTGGCCATCCCGATACGATATTTTCACAATTTTAAAAATATATAAATACAAACAATTATTATATATTAAAATAAATATTTTCCAAAAATATGTACGCTCGCACATATTCGTACTCGTCGAGCATTCACGAATAAACGTAATTTGCGCGCACTGTACAATACGACTACGCGGCGTACAAAAATTAAAATAGTACCAAAAATATATAGTAGAAATTTAGGGGTTTTACAGCGTTTCATTCATATGGGATGGAGAATGCCAGCGTGCCTTCGACAGCATCAAAGAATACCTGACGAACCCTCCAGTCCTGGTAGCCCCCGTTGCTGGAAGACCATTCTTGCTCTACGTACGAGCAATGGAACATTCTTTCGGTGCTCTGCTAGCACAAAACAACGATAGAGGCCACGAATAAGCTATATATTACCTCAGCCGAATGATGATGGATCCGGAGCATCGATACACTGTCGTAGAGAAAGAGTGCCTTGCTCTGGTTTTTGCCATTCAGAAGACGCGATACTACGTCACGGTATAAACCATCTATGTCATACTAAGAGTCAACCCCCTCAGGGTCATCTTGACTAAACCAGGTGCACTCAGCTCTTGTCTCGCTACCTGGGCGATATTGTTGTCCCCCTACCATATTATCTTCGTCCCATAAAAGGCTGCTAAAGGTCAAGCTCTGGCAGACTTTTTAGCAGCTCATCCAGGTTCGGAGTCAACCAAAATAGACGAAAAGATTCCAGATGAGGTCGCTAATTCAAATATGGCCTCCCACGATACCATATGGCGAATGTTCTTCAACGGCGCTTCTAGAACATGGCCCAAGGGCAACATCGTCACTGGAATCGGAGTAGTACTAATTTCTCCCACCGGGTTGGTGATCAATCGAGTTTATTCCCTTACGGAGCCCTGTTCAAACAATGTGGTCGAGTACAATACGTTGGTCATTGGCCTCCGACTTGCAAAAAAGCTGGGGGTAGAACACCTTGAAGCATACGGTGATTCACAGTTAATCGTCAATCAGATTCGGGGGTCATACGAGGTTCGCCATGATGACATGATCCCCTACCACCAAATAGCGATAGACATCATCTCATCCCTGGAGGGGTTTTTCATAGAGCACGTTCCCAGGCTACAAAATATTGAAGCCGATGCCAGCAGGTCTTGCCGCTTCCTTAGTAGTTCCGAATCATGCTCATCATCTGGTTGACATAATAGGCCGTAAATTGGTCTGTCCCAAGGATAATATTCAATGTGTTGAGAGCTATTCTGTGCTGACAGTCGACGAAGCACCGAACTGGAGATAACCGTTCATTGACTTTGTAGTCTACGACATCCTGCCAAAGAATCTAAAGGAAGCCACTTCTATCAGAAGACGTTCCCTCAGATTCTTCTACGATACAGAGACGAAAATGCTATACCGGCGATCATACGATAGATTACTGCTTCGACGCCTGTCAAATACAGAAGCCAAAGAAGCTGTACGTGAAGCTCACGATGGCATCTGTGGGGCCCATCAGCCTAGCCCAAAACTACAAGATCGCCTTCGCCGAATGGGCTACTACTGGCCCACGATGGTTGCGGACGTAATAGACTATGCACGAAAATGCAAAGCCTGTCAAGTCCACACAGATTTCATCCACCAGCTATCCGAGTTTCTACACCCGACGGTGGCATCCTGGCCCTTCGAAGCATGGGGAATGGACATCATCGGTCCAATCACTCCGCCTTCGTCCCGAGGACATCGCTTCATACTCGCAATCACAGATTACTTCTCCAAATGGGCGGAGGCTGTTCCGCTGGCAAAAGTGAAGACTTCAAACGTGATCAGCTTCCTCAAGCATCACGTAATCTATCGCTTTGGACTGCCCCGAAGGATCATCCATGATAATGGTTCGCAGTTCGCAAGCCATGCCTTCTATCGGTTTTACGACAAACACCACATCCAGAATATTGCTTCGACACCATACAACCCAGCGGCTAATGGTCTGGCTGAAGCATTCAACAAAACAATTATTAAGCTTCTCAAGAAATTCGTGTCATCAAACAAACGCGACTGGAATGAAAAACTCGGTGAATGCTTATGGGCGTACCATACTACAGTACGGACGGCCACCGGGAACACACCATTCTCTCTAGTATATGGAAGCGAGGCAATTCTCCCACTGGAGACTCAAATCCCCTCACTCCGTGTTGCTCTCACATACAGATTGACGATGGATGATAATCACCATCGCAGACTACAAGAATTGGAGGCTCTAGATAAGAAGCGCCTATTAGCTCAACAACGAATCGAGCTATACCAGGCACGTATCTCCGGAGCCTTCAACAAGAAGGTTAAAATCAGAACATTCCAAGTGGACGACCTTGTTCTGGCAGTTCGGAGGTCGATGGTTATGACTCACAAAACTGCCGACAAGTTCTAGCCAAAGTGGGAAGGCCCGTTCATTATTGATGCTGTATTCTCCAATGGAGCATACCACCTCGCAAAACAAAATAGAGACTTGCTCATGTTGCCCACCAACGACATGTTCCTAAAGAAGTATTACGTCTGAAATGACATCCTCCGGGGTGATGAGTTATGTACCCGCTGGTATCGCTGAACTCACATTTCGCCTACAAATTTCTATGATGATGAGTTACGTACCCGCTGGTGCCGCTGAACTCACATCCTGACTATAAATCTTCCAGAATGACGAGTCATGTACTCTTTCGTACCGCTGAACTCACATCCTGACTACAAATCTTCCAGAATGACGAGTCATGTACTCTTTCGTACCGCTGAACTCACATCCCGACTACAAATATTCTAAGATGACGAGTCATGTACTCTTTCGTACCGCTGAACTCACATCCCGACTACAAATTTTCCAGAATAACGAGTCGTGTACTTTTTCGTACCACTGAACTCACACGCCGAGTAAAAATCTCCAGATTATAGAGTTATGTACCCGCAGGTACCGCTGAACTCACACTCTGGTCACTACAGATGAATCTGTATCGCATCTTTTAGGTAGTAAGTCATGTATGATTATACCTCTGAACTTTCTTCCCAAAAGGAGCTCCCTCCTTATGATCCAATACCCGCACTTTCAGTGCACAAAAGGATAACAGATCCACAAATTCTCCGAAACAACCATGTTAATGCTACCTCTGAGTTATTTTCCTTCCATCAAAAACAAACCGCCCCTCACATAGAACCCCTATGTCTTCATTACCTCTGAGTCGTTCTATATTCCCTTCATGGAGCCCACTCCTGCCATGTCCTTATTATCTCTGAGAAGGAAGGCTCCATCAAAGAAACCCTCATATTTACCATGTCCTCATTACCTCTATGTAAGTATGTTGGTTCCCTCTCAACTTATTATCCGTATCCAGAACCAGGGTACGCCAAGGATAATAGGTCCACAAAAAGTCTCTCATTGGGGCAATTACTACAAAGCGAAGAATAGAGCGAATGTATTCTGGCCATTCAAAATCGGTTACATTCACATGACTACATCTCATGAGCAAGCCAGAAAAGTTCTCTGTCATTTCATTCAGACAAAAGGAAAGAAGATTACATTGATGTCCAAAAGAAGCAAAACAACAACTACAGTTAAAGACAGACAGAAATATCAAGACAAAAGACGGACATTTATGAGAGCCCACGAATCCTAGTTGCGGGGGCACATATACCAATCCCTCAACCATTTTGCATATAAAGTGTCTACTTGAGCAAAATCCTCGTCCGGAGTAGGAAGGTCAGAACTCCCAATACTGCCGTCATTAGACTGGGCTCCTTCTTTATAGCAATGGGCGCTAGCTCTCTTTTCTGTTCCCATGTTGTTGGTATTACCTCCTCCTTAACAAACGATAACTCTTGTTTGAGAGGAGGCAGCAACTCTTCCTTCACGACGATCTCAACATTCGGCAGGGATGCTGCAAGAATCAAAAAATAAAAAAGAAACAAAGTTAGATGGTCAGAGCCTCATGCGGCCCAATTCAGACGAACTTATGAGGTCATGTTTGAGAGTGCTTCATGCGGCTCAACTCAGAGGGACTCATACGGCTCTGTTCGAAGGGTCATCATGCGGTCCAGTTGTGAAGCGTCTAGGTGGCCACTAGACAACTCCCATACGGCTCGGACATGGAACGCACATGTGGCCCATACAAATTGAACAGTTCGACGAAAACGAGGGACCCATGCATAAAGCATGCAACAGAGCCGTCTTTGTTTCAAAAGATACAATTTGCCCAAATCCTTACCAACAATAGTGGGATGAACGTCGGGGTGAACTTCAGGCGCCGTGGCTGACGAAGAAGCCACTGCCTTACCCTTCGTCGCAGCCGCAGCCTTGGAAGACTTGGGGGCCATTGTCAATCGACGAGCGAAAAAGAAAGATGAAGACAAAAATCTAGGGAAAGAAGAGTAGACAAAAGAAGGTAAAGAATTCTCTCCGTCCTAACATGCTCCTATTTATAGGCAGAAGGAGGGGGAGGGCTCACGAACCAGCGGACACTTCGATCTACGTGCAGCATAAAAGAACGAACCGACTCTTTGGGCATCGAGGCAATCTGGTCATTTAAAAGCCAGCTCTTAGGATCCTGCCCCAAAAGACGGCTTCAAATTTGAAGACAAATCAAAGGCAATCAATACAATAAAAGATTTGCACACGTGGCAGGGAGCCTATGCGGCCAGACTGCCTATGAGGCCAGACAGCCCATGCGGCCAGACAGTCTATGCGGCCAGAAACGACCCATGCGGCTAAGATGTCCACGCGACTAGAAACACCCTATACGGCCAGAAGAGCTTATGTATAGCCATGCTTCTTATTCAAAGTATTTCAATTTTGTAAATTGAAAACTTTGAAGGGGGTCTTGTAGAAGCATGGAAAAGAACAAAGAAAAGCCCATGCGGCTCCAACAGAAGGATCCTTATGCGGCTCGGAAATCCGATAGAAACTCATGCGGTTCAAAGTCCTCTAGAGCCTCATGCGGCTCGGATAGCTCTATGCGGCTCAAAAAATAGCCACGTGGCCCTAAACAGTTCTCCCCAATAGCTAGCCATAGCAATTACCGTATTCAATGCCCGGACGACAGCTCTGACAACTGACAGCTCTGACATAAAGTCACATTAATAGCTCTGGCATGATGGCGTGTTCCTAGGAAAAAGGAAAAAATCTTTTGTAGCTGACATAATCCACCGACTGCAAAGTTCCTTATGCGACTGTAACACCTATGCGACTGCAACACCTATACGGCTGCCACCCTTATGCGGCTGTCATCCCCATGCGGCTGCCCGCTTCATGCGGCTGTCCTTTTCATGCGGCTGTCCGCTTCATGCGGCTGCCCGCTTCATGCGGCTACTCCTTCATACGGCTGCCTACTTCATGTGGCTACTCCCTCATACGGCTGCTTCCTTTATGCGGCTACCCGCTTTATGCGGCTACTACCTTCATGCGGCCGCTAGCTTCATGCGGCTAGGATCGTAGGGGGCTACCCATATACGGATCACTTAGAGAACACGTTCATGCGGCTCCGTCAAGACATCCCACTCATGACAAGTTGACACACGTGGTTGTCTTATCCCCTCGGGGCTATGGCTGCTCGCAATCCTAACAACCAGATTTAGTACAATCACCATTATTACTCAAATTAAATCATATTTGTTATAATTAAGCAAATTGGATATGTGGCAGAAGATTCGAGCCTGACATGATAAATCACAAAGATTTATTGTAATCAACATTAATGACCTATACAGATTTGGCGCAATCAAGATTAATGGTCCAGATGATTGGCCGTCGAGTTTTGAAAGGGATAATCATTGCAAACCCTAATGATCACACCCCAATCCTATAAATAGCAAGGTGCCATTCCCTTGCAAAAGATCCCCGATCCAAAACCGAAAAAAATATAGCAAGGTGCCATTCCTTTGCAAAAGAGATCCTCTCCACCCGGCTGGACACACAGTGAGACGAAAGCGCGTACAGAAGAGTCTTCCCATCCTGAGAGCATTTCTTCGTCGGAGCCAAGGCTACGTCTGATCGTCCAAGGAATAAGGCAGAGCGGCCGTCGCTTTTCCGTGCCTCTACCGTCACCCCCCAGAATCAAAACTAAACAATCGTACTTAGATTGCTGTACCTAGGTTTTCGTCCCTAGGCTTTCTTTGTACGAGCGAGTTTGTATTGTGAAGTAAAAGTCCAGTCCTCCCATATAATTGTTCTGTTCTTTTATAATCAATGGAAAACAGCTACAGGCAGTTGCCTGCATTTTGCCCTATAACTTGGCCTATGGCCTGTGCTTGAGCAGTATGGACTTCCAGGTTAGGGTGTTAGTTCATGATTAGCATTGTTTAGATATTAGTTTCAGTTAAAGGGTTAGTTAAGATTAGGATATTAGTTTATGTTAGAAGGAATATGAGAGTTAGTAGATGTTAAAGTAGGATATTAATTTATTAGTTAGGATAGATAGTTTGAGTTAGGATACTGCTCAAGCACAGGCCAAAGGGTCGATATTGGGTATTAATTTAAAAAGTTTTACTTGTCCTTACAAACTTAGTGAAGTAACACTTGTAGACCCAAAGGGTCGATATTGGACAATTGGTGTTATGTACTCCTACAAGTACAATTATACCACACCAATAATCTCAGTTTTCTCTAAACTGTCACTCTCAACTGAGCTCTATCTAAATTGCACACCCATATCTAAACTGCCTTAACATTCATTCACTGACTGCAATGTGCATATATCTATCTTACAGAATTATCCTCAATTGGATATGGATATGAATTATTACTTACCGAATCGTTCGTTGATGTACAACCGTCATCCTAATGATATGTGCAGTGTGCAGGATGAATTCATAGAGGGTGTACAGCAGTTCCTGTAGTTTGCCAAGGCGTTCCCTCAGTACATGGACGGTACCAAAATTAAGTGTCCGTGTGTGAGATGTCATAACTTGAAATATCATCCAGAAGTAGAAGTCACGTATCATTTATACTCGAAGGGTTTTACGTCGAATTACTATCAGTGGAGGGCGCACGGAGAACTTGTGTCTTTAGAATCGGAGTGTGAGCCTTATGTGGATGTCTACAACAATGCTGCTTACGGCGATGGGTTGGTGAACATGATTTTTGATGCGGCGGGGCCTAGTTTCGATCTGGACGATCATGATGCACCTGAGGAGGCACCGAACGTCGATGCTGTACAGTTCATGGAGTTACTGGAGAATGTAAGGACTCTATTATATCCTGATTGTGAGGATCATTCACCGTTGGAGGTGGTTACAACATTGTTGAGCATCAAGTCTAATTTTAACATGTCGCAAGATTGCTACAACCGTCTTATGGAGTTGCTTATAGAAATATTGCCTGAGGGTGCTAAGTTGCCTAAAGACTTCTACCGGTCTAAGAGGATGGTGAGATCGCTCTTGATGGGATACGAGAAAATCGATGCATGTTGCAACGTGTGCATGTTGTGCTACAAAGACGACAAGGATGAAGATGCCAGCAGATTTTATGGTACCGATCGCTATAAGGGCAGTGGTAGAGGAAAGTCTGTCGGTGCCAGAAAGCCTACCGATTCGATGCACTACTTGCCGTTGACGCCACGGTTGCAGCGGTTGTTTATGGTGAAGGAAACTGCAGAAAACATGAGTTAGCATAACCGAAAATAGACCGAAGGAGTGTTGGATCACCCATCTGATGGAGAATCATGGAAGCACTTTGATCGAGAGTATCCAGATTTTGCTTCTGATCCACGTAATGTTAGATTGGGTCTCTGCTCTGATGGTTTTTCCCCATACGGACTTTCGGGATCCCAGTATTCGTATTAGCCTGTGATCGTCACTCCGTACAATATATCGCCTTGGATGTGCATGAAGACTCCGTATATGTTCCTCACCGTTATTATCCCAGGTTCGAACAATTCGAAAAGGAACATCGATGTGTATTTACGGCCATTTATTGATGAGTTGAATCAGTTGTGGAAAGTAGGTTCCAACACGTACGATGTATCCAGAAGACAAAATTTTCTGATACGGGCATCACTTATGTGGACCATCAACGACTTTTCGGTCTATGGTATGTTATCTGGATGGAGCACGCATGGTCGTCTTTCATGTCCGTATTGCATGGACCGCACAAAGGCTTTCCGTTTGAAACACGAAGGCAAACCGTACTTCATCGATTGTCATCGACAATTCCTGCCGAAGGATCATCCGTACCGGAGGAACATGAATAGTTTTTGTGCTAGCATTATGGAGAAGGCTAATCCCCCGTCAAGGTGGCCCGGATACACGATATGGAAAGAGGTAAAAGATTTACCAAGTGCTATTGAAGAGCCTACTACGGGCTACAAGTGTGACGGATTTGGTCGTACTCATAACTGGACGAAGAGGAGTATATTCTGGGATCTGCCATATTGGAGAACCAATCTGATTAGACATAACCTTGATATCATGCATATCGAGAAGAATGTGTTTGACAACATAATTAATACTGTAATAGACGTAAAGGAAAAGGCAAAATACAATCCAAAGGCTAGATTGGACTTGGAATAAATATGTAGACATCCTGCATTGCATTTGATAGAGGACGGGAATGGAAAATTGAAGCAGCCTAAGGCAATTTTTTTACTGGAGAAGGAGGATAAAGTGAGACTTTGTAGGTGGATTCAAGGTCTAAAATTTCCAGACGGGTATGTTTCGAACTTGAGAAGATGCGTCGACCTCAAGGAGAACAAACTGACAGGTATGAAGATCCATGATTGTCATGTATTCATGGAAAGGTTAATTCCGATTACATTTCGAGAATTCTTACCCCCGGTTGTTTGGGATCCATTTACCAAGCTTAGCATATTCTTCACAGATCTTTGTTCTAGTAAGTTGCTAGTCGATCGTCTAGAAAATAGGAGAACGATATTACAGTAATACTGTGCAAGATCGAGAAGGTATTTTCTTCTGGATTCTTCGACTCCATAGAGCATTTGCCAATTTATCTTTCCTATAGGGCACGTGTTGGTGGGCCAGTCGATTATCGGTGGATGTACCCGTTTGAGCGGCATTTGAACCACATAAAGAGAAAGGTAAAAAACAAGGCTCGGGTCGAGGGTTCTATTTGTGAAGCCTATATTCTTGAGGAGATTACAAACTTCTGCTCGACGTATTTCACACCTCATGTTGCTACGAATAGAACGAGGGCTCTGAGAAACGACGACGGTTATTAAGAACCTAATGATGGAATACTGAAAGTATTCAATGCGTCCGGAAAGCCTTCGGGGAAAATGAAGAAGAGATATTTGAATGACGAAGAGCTAAGGGCTGCTTAGTTGTATGTATTACTCAATTGCGACGAGGATGAAGTGGAGAAGCCAGAGGGATAAGTAATTAATAATGAGTTTACGTCATCTCAATGTAATAGTATAAGCTAATATTATTGTACTAATCGGCAGTTGCTTCGTTGTTTTTTAGCACATATAATGATGAATTGAGGTCGATCAGACCCTACCTAACAGACGAAGCATTGGAACAAGAAATAAGACATCATTTTCCTTCTTGGTTGAGCGAATGTGTAAGCAGCCCGGTAATTACTGGCCTCTTTTAATGCAACTGCGCAATAAATAACTTACTATCTCTTCTTTGGTATTCAGGTCGATCGTCTAATTTCACCCGAGATTGAGTTAATTAGAACTCTTGCCAAGGGATCAATTACTTTTGTTAAAATATGGCCAAGTTACTGTGTCTATGGCTTTCGGTTCAAGTCGACAAATGCTCCGATCAGAGACAGCTTCCTGGATTTTGATTCCACGAAAAATAGTTGTTTGTGTATCAAACCTTCGAACTACAAAGACGTCGATCCAGGAAATGATTTCTTTGGCATCTTGCGAGAGATTGTGGAGTTGACGTATAATTATGGCAGAGAACCTGCAAAGATCGTGTTGTTCAAGTGTGAATGGTTCGATCCGACTGAAAATCAAGGTTAAAAAATTGACAAGCATGGTCTTATGGATATAAACTACAAGCGTAGATATCAAGGCTACGAACCATTTGTCCTAGCAATTCAAGCTCAGCTCATGTACTTCACAGCTTATCCGAGACGGGGAGCAACGAAGTCTGACTGGTGGACAGTATGCAAGACTAAAACTAGAGGTACTCTTGATGTTGACAAAAAAGCTTATCAGGAGGACGAGCTACCTCTTGTAACCAATATTGTTAATGTGGATTCCACGAAAGTTACGCATTACACGACACATAATGTGGAAGATGTAGAATTATCCGAAGAGGAAGACGAAGACGACGAAGGCGAAGATGAAAGTGAAGATGAGGAGGAAGATGAGGTCGAGGAAGATGAACAAGATAATTATTCTGAAGATGATTGAGAGAGATGTACTTTTATTTTGACAATTATGTAGAGTTGGTTATTATCTAGTCTTCGTTATTATCTGAATGTACTATCTGGACTTAGATGTTTCTTGTAGAATGTACTATCTGAACATATATATTTCTTGTAAAATATACTATCTGGACATACATGTTTCTTGTAAAATGTATCATCATATGTTGTCTTGGTTATTATCTTGTCTTTGTTGCACTTTCATATTTCTATTCTCTATTATTTGTTGTCTTTATTGTTATCAGACATGACAGGTCGTTGCGGGTCGTTCCGTATTTTTCGATATGGGGCACGGGGTACTGATACTGGCAGAGGACAGGGTACTCCTTCGGTACCTACTGGTGGTACTGCTAGAGGACAGGGTTCTTCTTCGGTACCTCATTCAGGTACCGGCTCTGGATCCTCGTCGCCCAATACTCATGTGTATCGGACAGTAGCTCAGCCCGCCACGGTGCTACGTGGCATATCTCCTGGGACGAGCAGTTCCAGGCCTGAGACTTCTCCCGAGAGTAGCGTTCCTCCTGCTGATACGACGATGGTGGCAGATGAGCAGATGGAGGAGGCTGCGCCGGCGGACGACCAGTATCAGGCAGATGATGCCTGTGCACCTCCGGAGGAGACGAGAACGGAGATCTGGGCCGACGGTATAAAGTAAGTATTTTGGTTTATCATTTTTCTGTGTTTATCATAAATTAATTTTTTTCGTGAATATAATATGTCTGTATAGATATCGTCCCCCGTTGGTACAGAGACGTATAGGCCAGCTCTTGAGGCAAAATTATGGGGGTCCTTGGATAAACTACTCGGATGCTCTGGACGATAGGAAGGCCTACTGGTTTGCGCGCTTCAAGGTTAAAATAGATTTGATTTTAACATGAATTATTTAATTTATGCATATTATATATTACCGAAATATATTTGGTTTGCATACTCTTCTAGGATATGTTTTTCTATCTATCATACCGGGCCGAGCTGATCGAGGGGATATTTCCTGCTGTCGTTGCTAAGCTGATCCGCGACGATATCAATGATCAGAAGGCTCGTGATCGTGCCGGAAAGCCGATCCAAGTTTGGATCACCCCTGGTCAGTGGGATGCGATCAAGGCTCGATTCAACGAGCCAAGTTACAAGAAAACGTCCGAGAAGGCCAAGGCGGCTAGGCAGCATGCCTCGAAGTGGTACGGTGGGTCGATTCCGATGTCGAAACATTTTCGTCGTCTGGTATGTATTTTTCTTTCAGAATTATTATTTTAATACAAATTTAATAAATTATTACTAAGATAATATATTTAATTACAGGTAAGGAAGGTCGGTAACGCCGATATGGTGACCGTCTTCCTGGCCACCCATCGGAAGGGAGAAGGCCTTATTGACGAGAGGGCCGAGCTTGCCTATGTAAGTATTACAATACTATTTATTAATTATAATACTTCGTGTTAATTTTAATATAACTTAGTAAATATGCATACAAATAAATATTCATGTAGTAAGTAATAATAAGTAATTAATTAGAAATTAGAAATCATATAGTACTATCCATACTTTCTAGGCCGAGTATCAGAGGCTTCAGGACCGGGCGACTGCTAGTGCACCTACTGCGGGAGAGGTCGGTACTTCCTCGCAGCCCACTCAAGCTCCGTCGGCAGACGAGCTGTGGATGACCGCCGCTGGTGGCCTCCGTAGGGGTACGTACTACGGTACGGGATCCTATGGTGCCCTAGTTACGAGCCAGTCCTCTAGGGCATCTCCCGCTAGTGTGCATGGTCCACAGCCGTCCCAGGAGTCTGCCCGAGTCCACCAGATGATGGAGTCTCTCCGGGATGAGCTTCTACGACGGATTCTGGACCAGTCTCAGGACCAGTCGGATGAGCCTACGCTTATAACACGATTGGATGCGCTCGATCGCAGCATTATGGAGCTTCAGCATGTGACTGAGCGGACAGAGCAGAGCATCACCGATCTTAGAGCGTCGACAGAGTGCAGCGTATTGGATCTACAGGCATCACAGATGACCATGGGAGAGAGGCTGAGATTGGTGCAGGATTCGGTGGCTGATAGCAGTGATAGAATTTTATCTACCATGGATTTATACCACCAGCGACTTACAGCATTGGAGCATTATCGTCCTTCGGGTGCGCCTTCATTGTCGTCGACTCCGCCGGTGCCACTGCCTTCTTCATCGACACCGACTCTACCGACGTCACTACCACTTTCATCGGTGTCGATTTCACAGGAGGACTATGAGCTTTTCTTAGCCCTTCGTCATAGCGCGCCCCCTCCTACTCCAGATCTCCAGTAATTCGAGTTATTTGTATTGAGTATTTGAGTACTTGTTTTTCTTTGTATTTGTTTTTGACACTTAATTGTTTGTGACACTTGTTTGTTGGATGCATAGATACATTGGTAATTGGTTGTGTAGACCCATGACAATTTGGATATTGGTTTATATATGTTGTGTGGACTTTGGTTATTTTATGTTGTTATTCGTTTTATTTGGATGGTAATTTACCGGTGTTGTTGTTCCACTGAAGGGGTTGGCGAACCCAGGGATAAAGTGTGCTTGTGTATTGTGTTTCAGATTAAACTGCAGGAAGAAAATGATTCTGTGGAGAAAACTACATACTGCAATTTATATTTTTATTTTTTTCAAATTTAGCGACGTCTACCGACATTTACCGACGCTTTTCGACGGCACATTGCGTCAGTAGACGTCGCTAAACTGGCATATATTTCCAGGCTACCGACGTATAGCGACGTCAGTTTCGTCGGTATGCGTCTGCAAATGTCGGTAGACGTCGGTAAATATCTCAGGATTTCATCTCATTTTCCCAGGATATACCGACGTATAGCGACATCACAAAACGTCGATAATACATATCGACGCATAGCGATAGCAAAAACGTCGATAATTTTCCCAGGGAATACCGACGTATAGCGACATCATAAACGTCGCTATTTCATCGACGAAACGATGGTAAACGTTGGTATATTACAGACGCATATCTTTGCGTCGGTAAACGTCGGTGTTGGCGACGATCCGCGACGTCTTTCCAAACAGCGACTAAGGTTTCCGTGACAAGGGGAAGACGTCGCTAAATACGTCGCTAAACTGGTTTAGCGACGTCTTTAGGCGTTTTAGCGACGTCTTTAGGCATCGCTAAAATGACTTATTCTGGTAGTGTCCAAGGTCAACTTGCGTACATCCGATGGTTTATTTCGAATTTATCTTGACGTTGCAGACCATTTACTCTGTTAATAAAGAAAGGTGTATCTTTCGTTTGGACGGAAGAATGTCAACGAGCATATGACGACATAAAGCGGTATTTCATGAGTCCATCGGTTCGTACCACTGATCTCAGGAATACCTTTCTTGATGTATGTCCGGGCAATGGACCATTCATTGGGATCTTTGCTGGCTTAGAAGAACAAGGAAGGCTATGAACAAGCCATTTACTACCTTAGTCGAATGATGATTGGAGCTGAACATCGTTATAGTCCGGTGGAGAAGGAATGCTTAGCCTTAATGTTTGCCATTCAAAAGATAAGACATTACATCATAGGACAAACTATTCATGTTATATCCCGAGTCAATCCTCTTCGGGTCTTAATGAAGAAGCAAAGTACAGTCAATTCCAGGCTTGCTACATGGGCCATATTATTAACACAATATGATATGATGTATGTTCCCCAAAAGTCTGTAAAAGGCCAAGTACTAGCTGATTTCTTAGCAGCTCATCCTGTCCCTGAAACATCTAAACTCTATGATGAGATTCCAGACGAAACGTTAGAATCAAATATGATCTCATAAGAATTTCTTACTTGGCGTTTATTCTTTTGAAGGAGCATCTAGAATTGGACTTGGAGGCAGCATGGTTGCTGGAGTAGGAATTGTTCTTGTTTCACTAGATGGATTAGCTATTCAGAGAGCTTATTCTTTAGATGAGTCGTGCTCCAATAATGTAGCAAAATATAACGCCTTTCTTATTAGACTTCAATTAGCCAAACAACTGGATATTGAATATCTCGAAGTATATGGCGATTTTAAACTGATTGTTAATCAGGTTAGAGGCATATATGAAGTTCGACATCAAGACCTGGTATCGTACCATGAAGCAGCAATCGGAATAGCTTCTTCGTTTAAAGGGTTCTTCATCGAACATGTACGTCGCGCATGCAATACAGAAGCTGATGCCTTAGCTAACTTAGCTGCGGTATTGGCAGTTCCAGTCAAAAGATAGCAAATGGTTGTTGTATCTAATAGAGAATTATTTTGTATTGAGAACAACTAAAACATTGAATTCAGTAATTCAATTGAAGTCAATATCATTAGCGAGGACTCGAGAGCACCTTTTATTGATTTTGCAGTACATGAAATATTACCAGAAGATCCTAAGGAAGCTACAAGTATTCGTCGCCGATCGCTTCAATTCTATTATAATTATACAACTAAAACTCTCTATCGAAGAACATTTGATGGATTACTTTTTGTCGACCCATTGGTCATGGTCAAACATGATTTTAATAATTGATCAAACTCTGTCTCGATATAGATGCAAGTCAATTCAGATGTTTACTAACGACGTTTTGGATACTGCTCAACGATGGATATCTACTATGTTCAAGACCGAAGCTGTTTGCCACTCAGAATGTATTTCCTTCAAAGCAATGTAATTTTTTATTTTATTGAGTCTAGGAATATATTGTACACCAAGTCGTACTGGCAAATAGGCTATCCTAAAATTGTTTTTGAAAACTGACCTATCTTTTTAAAATGACCTATGTTTTTGAAAAATATCTTTTTACAAAAAGCTTCTGAAGGACTTTTCAAAAAGCCAAAATTATTTTTCTCAAAATCAACTGACCAAACCCTGACAAAACTCGGCCAGAGTTCGGCCAAGTTCAACGTTATTTGAACGTTTGATTTTGAACTTGGTCTCCCTTCAGTTGTGGTTTGTTACAAAGAGTTCTGTCCGAATTCTGCTCGAATTCTGTCAGAGTTCTACCTTTGGAAAAACTATAAATAGAGAAAGATTTTGATCATTTCAAATCACCAATTCACTTTCAATCTCTTCTCTTCTAAAGCTTACATTTCTTCCAAAGAGTTTCAAAAAGCTTCCATTTTCAAATCCCATGCCAGTTACAATCTCCTAGTCGATTTGCCAGTACGGTGCGGTCTAGAAGTTTCAGAGGGATAGTAATCAGAGGCTTGATTGAAGATACAACTCTTCACAATTGAAGTTGGTCGAGTTCTTCGTATCAAAGCTCGCGTCTGTAGAAGTTGCAAGGACTTCGTATGGAAACTTGCAGGATTTTCCAATAGTAGATTCAACTGGAAGCTAGAGTCTTCCGACTAGACTAGTCCTCACAAGAGGGAAACCAGTATAAATTTCGGTATTTGCGTTTGTCTTCTGATCGCCTTTTTATTACTGTCATTTATTTTGTGATTATTATTATACCTGTGATCTAACTGCTAACGAGTTTTTTAATTAGCAATATTCTGCTGCCTACTCTATTCATCCCCCTCTAGAGTATTCTACTTTACGATTCCGTTCCTACAATTGGTATCAGAGCAAGTTATACAGGTAAAGCAAGGTAAAATTGCAGTTATATTCAATTGTTATATAGATCACACTATTGCACATGGCAACCATGAAATTCACAAGTGAAGGCCAAGCCACAAACAGACCTCCACTATTTGACGCACAAATTACACTTATTGGAAAACACGTAAGAGTTTTTTTTCTGAAAGCTCTTGATTGTGACTTATGGTCTGTAGTTATTGATGGCTATAAAAAGCCCCTCGTATTAATGTTGATGGAGTTTTAGTTGAAAAACCCCATGGCAAATATACAGAGGATAAAAAAAGGCTAGTCTTGACGCACGTGCTATTAATGCTCTATTTTCTGCTTTAGATAGAACTGAATTCAACAGGGTGTCTACCTACACAACATCAAACAAAGTATAAAAACTTCTCGAAGTAACCCACGAAGAAACAATACGAGTGAAGGAGTCAAGGATCAGCAGACTGACTCAGGAGTACGAGGTGTTCAAAATGAAGCCAAGTGAATCAGTCACTCAGATGTTTACAAGATTTTTGGATATTGTAAATCCTTTGCCTTCACTAGGCAAGGATTACAGTAACCATGAGAAGATTTGCAAACTTCTACGAGATCTTTGTTTGCCATTGATTGTAAAAGAACAGAACAATTATCGGAGGACTGAACTTAGACTCACAATATAAACTCGCTCGCACAAAGAAAGCCTAGGGACGAAAACCTAGGTACAGCAGACTAAGTGCGATTGTTTATTTTTGATTCTGGGGGGTGACGATAGAGGCTCGGGAAAGCGACGGCCGCTCTGCCTTACTCCTTGGACGATCAGTATGCAGTCTTGACTCGGGGAAGATTTGCTCGGCGTTGACGAAGAAAGGCTCTTCTTGCTCCTCTCTGGTTGCTCTCTGGGCTTCTCTCTCTGTGATTGTCACGAAAAAAAGAGGAACTCTCTCTCTGTGGGTATCTCTCTCTTCTTATTTTTTTTATTATTGCCGCCCTCTTTTTTTTTTTTATGGGAATGCTGCTGGCTATTTATAAGGGTGGGATGTGATTATTAGGGTTTGCTATCTGTTTGGAATGTCGGCGCTCCTTCATTCTATCTGGACCCTTGATCTTGATCATAACGAATCGATCTTGATCATAACGAATCTCGGCCACTAATGCGGATAGCACCAAATCTTACGAGCAGTTAATGCTGATTGCTTTAAATCTTCGTGATTGGTTATGCTAATATCTGATTGCTCACCACGTGTCTTGCTAATGATGTCAAATATTCTCGTTGGGATTCGGTCGAATCTTCAATGCCACGTCTTTTGATTGAAGATCCTGCCAGGGCCGCATAGAGTGGCCAATACTTGAACCGCAGGGAGATACCCTTCATGAGCCGCATGAGTCAACATCTCGTCGAGCCACAGGGGACGAACTTTCCGTGAGCCTCATATGCGTGGTCTTTGCGAACCGCAGGAGACGACCTTTCCATGAGCCGTATAGTTTCTGTGGGCCGCATGTGGTATTGAGCCGCATAGGTCGGGCTTTGAGTGGACCGCATATGGCGAATTTCTGTTAATCATATTAGAATGACGCCTCACGGAGCCGCATGAAGCTGTTCTTTAACCGAGCCGCATGAGACTTTTGCCACGTGGCAACATAGGATTTCTGACAGATCGGGTCAGAGATCTTCTTCTTTTTCTGAAGAATCTGTCATTATGGCAGAGCCATTATGACACTTTATGTCAGAGACGTCGCAGCCGTCGAGTCGTGTCAGAGCATTAAAATGAGGCCATTACTCCAATGGCCAACTGTAGGGGGGTCACACGTGGCATCGATTTGAGCCGCATGTCCCCGAGCCGCATGAGTCTGGGGGTCTTCTTTTTGGCCGCATAAAGCAACTCCAGTATGAACCGCATAGGCTTGCTGTCCAGAGCCGCATGGGTCATTATGCCTTTATTTCTAATATTTTCCATGCTTCTACAGGACCCCCTTCAAAGTTTTCAATTTGTAAAATTGGAACACTTTGAATAAGAAGCATGGCCCCGTTCATGTCGCATAAGTGTCTCAGCCGCATAGAGTTAGCTGTCCGCATAGACTCTTTTCCACATATCCTGATTAAATGCTCTTGATTTTTTTTGATTTCATGCCGTCTCTTGGGGGAGGATCCTAAGGGTTTTTTCCTTCTGATTGTCCAGTTTGCCTCGATAGCCGAAGGGTCGATCATGTCGTTCGAGGCGTCGTTCAGTAATCCTTCTTTTTCTATAAATAGACGGGTTTTAGATTTTTTTTGACTGAAAACTCCTGTCTTGTTTTCTTCTTCAACTGACAAACAGTAATGGCGCCTAGGGTTTCCAAGATTGTGAAGAAGGCCGCGGCGAGGAGAAAGAAATCGGCTTCGTCGTCGACCGTCGCACCCCCCATCTGCCTTGATGTGCACGTCGCCATCGAAGGTAATAACCTATGTAGAAGATTGGGTATTTTGAAACCCTAACAGGGTCTGCTCTACTGTCTCCTCCGTGCACGCAACCACGTGACCCACATACACGTTCCCTGATTGAGCCGCATGGGGTATACCCCATGTCTGAGCCACAGACGAGTTACGTGATTCGCATGCACGTCCATGAAACCCTAATAGGGTCCGATCTACTGCTTACTTTGTGCACGCAACCACATGACCTGCATACACGTCCTTTGATCGAGCCGCATGGGGTATACCCCATGTCTGAGCCGCATACGAATTACATGGTCTGCCTACACGTCTCATGCATGGGAGCCGCCTGTGAGTTGTCTTTAAACGTGCCGCATGACTATTTTCTGAATATCTTTTTATTTTGTCTTTCCGTCTTTGATTCTTTCAGTATCTTCGCTGAGCGCTGAGGTTGCAGTCACAGAGGAACCGCCACCCCCGTCATCGACCAGGGGTCTCCCTCTGTTAAGGAAGAAACGAAGAAGGAAGACTCGTCGTCTGCACAGGATAGTCTCTCTCCGAGCGTCGAAACAACTGGGGGTGATAGCTCGGGGAATTCTGATACTCCTATTCCAGATGAGGATCTCCTTCAACTGCATCCTTCCTTTGTAAGGTGGTTGAGGGAGTGGTATGGGCGTTTCTGTAACTAGGTTTTAGGAATCTCTTGCGGATATCTATTCTCTGTCTGCATGTTTCTATCTGTTTAGCTGTGGTTTGTGTCTTTCCTTTCCATCTGAAGAAGTGGTGAAGAATTTCCTTTAGTTTTGCTTGTTAATTGCGTGAATGTAGCTGAACTTTTTAATGAAAGAAATGTATTTGCTTCCCTCCTTTCTTGTCATGATTTACTTTCAATAGGATATTCTGTGTGAACTTTGTATCCCTGGTGTACCCCACGATAATTTGGATTATGACTGGCATGCTTATCCTGAAAGAATGGGGTTATGTCAAGTCTGGGGACTTTATTTCCCAACGGGATCTTTTGCTCATTTGGGCGACGTCGTTGCCTCCAGAGCCGGTGTATCGAACTAGTCAGTGGTTTGAGCGGTCGACTGCCTCGCTGAAAGACCATTTCTTGACGTTTTGTGGCCTCCGGATCATAGTTGTTCCTCTGTCTTATCCTGCTTATTTTCTCTTTATTTCTATCTTGTAGCAGTGATATAATCCCGGAGGATGTGAAACTTCGAAAATGGATATGTTTCATCTTCATCTTGTACTTGCGGTGTTTATGGAATTTGGACTTGCTGGGGGATTTATTTGTGGACCTGTTATCCTAGGCGTACCTTGGTTTTAGGTACGGATAACAGTTTAGATAGGATGTCCGGGACAGTCACAACAAAGTGGTCATGGATGTTTTTGGTACTGGGGGAAGGAATGCCGTAGAGCAGCTGGGCTCCCGGGGCGCGGTAAGATGGTGGATTTATGCTAAGAAGCTTAGCGAATGAATATTTGTGGACCTATTACCCTTGGCGTACCCTAGTTCAGGATGCGGACAATAGGGTGAGAGGGAACCGAACACATTTGCTCAGAGGTTATGATGACATGGCAAACATGAAGGTTTTATCCTGAAACCTTCCTGCTCAGCGGTAATGAGAACATGGCAGGAGAGACTTTTCGGAAGTTATTTGTGGTCAACAGAGGACATTTGTGGTCAACAGAGGACATTTGTGGTCAACAGAGGACATTTATGGTCAACAGAGGACATTTGTGGTCAACAGAGGACATTTGTGGACCTATTATCCTTGTCGTACTCTGGTTGTGAGTACAGATAATAGATTGAGAGGGAACCAACATACTTGCTCAGAGGTAATGTGGACATGGCAAATATGGTGATTTCTTCGACGGAGCCTTCCCACTCAGAGGTAATGAGGACATGGCAGGAGTGGGCTCAATGAAGAAGGGGTGCATAGAGCTACTCAGAGGTAGGAGGACATGGAAGTTCTATGCGAGGGGGCGGTTTGTTTTTTGGTGGTAGTGAAAACGACTCAGAGGTAATGAGGACATGGTCGTTTCGGAGATTGGCGGATCGATTACCCTTTTTTGTGCACTGGGAGTACGGGTAGTGGATCATGAGGGAGGATCTCTTTCAGGAAGAAAGTTCAGAGGCGTAATTATACGTGACTTACTATCTGATAGAGTGACCGGGATGTAAGTTCAGAGGTACCAGCAGGTACATAACTTGGTGATTTAGAATATTGAGGAAGTGAGGGTTTAGCGACGCCAGCAGGTGTATGGCTCGGTAATCTGAAATGTTGTGGATGTGGGTTCAGTGGTATCAATGGATACATGACTCGATAATTTGGAAAATGTTGTCTAAACATAGTATTTCTTCAGAAACTTGCCGTTGACGGGCAACATAAGCAAGTCCCCATTCTGTTTGGCGAGACGGTAGGCGCCGTTGGAAAACACGGCCTCAATGATAAATGGGCCTTCCCATTTTGGCTGGAATTTGCCTGCGGTCTTGTGAGTCATGACCATTGGCCTCCGGACTGCCAGAACGAGATCGCCCACTTGGAATGTTCTGATTTTGACCTTCTTGTTGAAGGCCCCTGAGACACGTGCTTGGTATAGCTCGATCCTTTGCTGAGCTAAGAGGCATTTTTTATCTAGGGCCTCCAACTCTTGTAGTCGGCGTCGGTAGTTATCGTCTGTTGTCAATTGACAAGTGAGGGCGACGCGGAGTGAGGGAATCTGAATTTCCAGTGGGAGGACTACCTCGCTCCCATATACTAGAGAGAATGGTGTATTCCCAGTAGCTGTTCGAATCGTGGTGCGATAGGCCCATAAACATTCGCCGAGCTTCTCGTTCCAGTCGCGTTTGTTGGAAGATACAAACTTCTTGAGGAGTTTGATGATTGTTTTGTTGAATGCTTCTGCTAACCCATTCGATGCCGGGTTGTATGGTGTTGAAGCAACATTCTGAATGCGGTGCTTATCGCAGAATCGGTAGAATACGTGGCTTATAAACTGCGGACCATTGTCATGGATGATCCTTCGTGGCAATCCAAAGCGATATAAGACGTGATGCTTGAGAAAGCTAATCACGTTTGAAGTTTTGACTTCTGCGAGTGGGATAGCTTCCGCCCATTTGGAGAAATAATCAGTGATCGCAAGTATGAAGCGATGTCCTCGAGAGGAAGGTGGGGTGATTGGACCAATGATATCCATTCCCCATGCTTCAAATGGCCAAGATGCCACCGTTGGATGTAGAAACTCGGATGGTTGGTGAATGAAGTCTGCGTGGACTTGGCAGGCCTTGCATTTTCTGGCGTAGTCTATTGCGTCTGCCACCATCGTGGGCCAGTAGT
The DNA here is from genome assembly GCA_029216955.1 of Iris pallida. Classification (NCBI taxonomy): domain Eukaryota; kingdom Viridiplantae; phylum Streptophyta; class Magnoliopsida; order Asparagales; family Iridaceae; genus Iris; species Iris pallida. The sequence goes on along the minus strand of JANAVB010006993.1, from coordinate 8,568,250 downwards.
AGCCCATCCGGCGAAGGCGGTCTTGCAGTTTAGGGCCAGGCTGATGGGCCCCACAGACACCGTCGTGAGCTTCTCGTACAGCTTCTTTGGCTTCTGCGTTTGATAAGCACCGGAGCAATAACCCGTCGTAGGATCGTCGATATAGCATCTTTGTCTCTGTGTCGTAGAAGAATCTGAGGGAACGTCGTCTGATGGAGGTGGCTTCCCTTGGATTCTCGGGGAGGATGTCGTATACTACGAAGTCAATGAACGGCTGCCTCCAGTCTGGTGTTTCGTCGATTGACTGGGCGGAATAGCTTGCCATGAATTGGATATTGTTCTTGGGACAGACCAGTTCGTGGCCTATCACGTCAACCGAGTGATGGGCTTGGTTCGGCACAGCTAAGGAAGCGGCAAGGCCTGCTAGGGCATCGGCTTCGATATTTTGAAGTCTGGGGACGTGTTCGATGAAGAATCCCTCGAATGAGGAGATGATGTTGATTGCTATTTGGTGGTAGGGGATCATGTCTTCATGGCGGACTTCGTACGACCCCCGAATCTTGTTGACGATTAATTGTGAATCGCCGTATGCTTCAAGATATTCTACCCCCAGCTCCTTCGCGAGTTGGAGGCCAATGACCAAAGCGTTGTACTTGGCCACATTGTTGGAACAGGGCTCCGTGAGAGAGTAGGCGCGATTGATCACTAGCCCGGTAGGAGAGATCAATACCACTCCGACCCCGACGACGATATTTCCCTTGGGTCCAGTTCTTGAAGTGCCATCGAAGAACATCCTCCATATGTTATCGTGGGTGGTTGTATTCGAATCGGCGACCTCATCTGGGATTTCCTCGTATATTTTGGATAGCCCCGATCCTGGATGGGCTGCCAAAAAGTCTGCCAGGGCTTGGCCTTTGACAGCCTTCTGTGGGACGAAGATCATATGATATGGGGATAGTAGTATCGCCCATGTAGCGAGGCGAGAGCTAAGCGCCCCTGGTTTAGTCATGAGGACCCTGAGGGGATTTACCCGTGAGATCACATGTATGGTTTGTCCTGTAACATAATGCCGCATCTTTTGAATGGCGAATACCAAGGCGAGGCATTCTTTCTCCACGGCAGTGTATCGATGTTCGGGCCCTACCATCATTCGGCTGAGATAGTATATAGCTTGCTCGTGGCCTGCGTCGTTGTTTTGTGCCAGCAGGGCACCGAGGGAGTGTTCCATTGCTCGTACATAGAGTAGGAATGGTTTTCCAGGGACCGGGGCCACCAGGACTGGGGGATTTGACAAATATTCTTTGATGTCGTCGAAAGCACGCTGGCATTCCTCGTCCCATACGAATGAGACTCCCTTCTTCATGAGGTGTGTGAAGGATCGGCATCGCCCGGAGAGATTGGAAATGAACCTTCTGATATAAGCTAGTCTCCCTTGGAGGCCTCTAAGTTCGCGGAGATTTTTCGGGGGACCCATCTCCATTATTGCCTTGGTTTTCTCAGGGTCTACATGGATACCCCGTGCAGTGATGATGAAACCTAAGAACTTCCCGCTGGATACGCCCAAGAATGACTTTGTAGGGTTTATCTTCAGATTGTAGGCTCGCATCAGGTCGAATACCGTTCTCAGATCTTGCAGATGATCTTCCTTACGGCGACTCTTGACAGCGATGTCATCGACGTAGCATTCCACTGTCTTGCGCAAATGTTCTCTGAAAATGATACTCATAGCCCGCTGATATGTGGCACCAGCGTTCTTTAGACCGAATGGCATGACTGTGTAGCAGTACGTGCCGATCGGTGTTCTAAATGATGTGTGCTTCTCGTCGTCGGGGGACATCTTAATTTGATTATATCCCGAGAATCCATCCATGAATGACATACGTTCGAAGCCGCATGTGTGGTCAATCATGATGTCCATGATTGGGAGGAGAAATTCGTCTTTCGGATATGCCTCATTCAGATTACGGAAGTCGATGCAGATTCGGATTTTTTCGTTCTTCTTAAGGACCGGGACTATATTGGCGACCCAATCAGGGTGCTGCTCCTCTCGGATGAAGCCGCTGGCTATCAGCTTATTGACTTCGGCTTCGATTGCGTCCATGACTCCTGGGCAGAAACGTCGTTGCTGTTGCTTGACTGGCTTTGCATCCGGCCGTATGTTGAGTTTATGAAGAGCAATATCGGGATCTAATCCCGGCATATCTTCGTAACTCCAGGCAAATACGTCAATATATTCTCTGATGAGTTCCAGTAGTGATTCTCGTTCCTCGTCTGTTAGGCTTTTACTAACGAAGATTGGCTTTGGAGAGGATTCGGTGCCGAGGTCGACCTGCATAACTTCATCCTCTGTAGGAGGTTCTCTCAGCTTGAACCGCTTTTCCCATTGTGCGTCTAGCTGTTGGGCCCATGGCTCAAGCTCGAGGATTTCAGGAATGTCCTCGTTTTCTTCGTAAGCGTCGGCGAATGCCATGTTGGCTGACAGGACCTGTCTGAATATGTCTCCGATGCTGGTATCCGAGTCGGAAGTTGGTGACCCGGTTGAATGTGACTGGCAGTCGCATTCTTCATCTGAATTCTCCGGGGTCGTCGTGGGAGTTACGTACCCTAGTCCGTATCGAGTTTTGCTATAGTAGTCCCGTGGCTTACCAGACGGTACTGGGGGCTTTAAAGGTAGTCGCCGTCCGGTACCGTAATTCAGACCTGGTGTAGTTTCTAGATCATATCCTTGCTTCTGCATGAGGTATTTGGACTGGGGACTATAAAGGTATAGAGGCAATCTCCCGGCATCTGACTCAAGATCGACTTCTTTTACGGTGAAGGGGTACGGATCGTCTTTTCGGCCGAAGATAATCGGGTGGTCCCCTCCCTCGATTATTCGGTAAGCGTCTTCTGCTGGAGTAAGCTGGATTGTGGTATATACATTTACCACTTGTGTGTGTAGGTGAGTGCCTATACCGTGGTCCATAGCATACATTGCACATAGCTTATTGAGCTCGGTGTAGTTCAAAGATAGCCCTTTATTGACAAAATAAGGTATCTTCTCGAGAGGGATTACATCATCCGTGAAAGGGGTATCGGAGTGGGCAGCCACATACTTGGCTAATTCTGGTTCTTCTTCGGCCACCCCCTGTATAAGTGAAGACTGAGAGATCGACCTAGTCAGCTTGATCTTCAGAGGCTCGACTGGCAGAGCAGGTCGTGGAGTTGTTGGCAGACTGGCAACCCCCAGTTTGGCATCTAACGCAGGGCGAGGAGTGGATGGTTCGCTAGAAGCGTCTGACTTCGCATCGGGGTGATGTCCCTTTCTAGGAAGACGTATCGTAAGCGGTCTATCGGAGGGTTTGAGCTTCTCCGTTTGGAGCTGACCGACTCTCGGTAGTCTGATGGTAAGTGGCCCTGGTGTGGGTTTCGGCGCTTGGCCAGACCTTGGTAGCCGGATTCTCATTTGTTCTTTTTGTGCCGACAGACTGATTGCGTCCTTACGCAGAGTAGCCGTAAGGGGTGCAGAACTGCCCGGTTTGCGAGCCTGGAGGTGGATCGTCAGAGGTTCTTCTGATCCTGTGGTTGTCTTGGTGTGAGCTTGCACCTCCTCTTCGACCAGGTGCTTCTTTGATTTTTCGTACAGACATGAATCTGAGTAATAAGATTCGACTCCTTTGAAGGGATCGATATCAGCAAACTCTGTCCTCACGAAGCCGTGCTTATCGACATATTTGAAGCACTGGTGTAGCGTGGAAGGCACGATCATGTAATCGTGTATCCAAGGCCGCCCCAGAAGGATATTGTAAGATGTGTCGGCATCTATGACGTAGCAGGTGACTTCTGATTGGAGATCGCTGATCTGACATTTCAAGCGTATCTTCCCTATTGGGTAGCTCCTGCCCGAATTGAAATCGCTAATGGCGGTGCTTGTAGGTGTTAGGCGGTGCATCGGAATGCGAAGATGATGTAGCAGACCCTTCGGAATGATGCTTATGGAGGATCCAGGATCAATGTGCATTCGGTCCACCTTCACGTCGCCGATGTATCCAGTGTAGTACAATGGGCGATCGTGCAGGTTAGTTTTGATGAGCATATCCTGCGGAGAGAAGACGATATTAGGCATTGCCCCTGTATACGCACTATCTTGGAGCTCTGCAGGTTGGTTATCTCCTGTAAGGTTGACCTGAGCCAAATATGCGTCGGCATTTTGGAGCGCCTCGCTTAAAGCTGTGCGGACATCCTTCGAGAGCCTCAGGAGTTCGTATAAAGACAATTTGGCCGGTGTATTGGCCAATTGAGCCAAGATGTCAAAGTTGTAGGGTCTTTCTAGCCCCTGAGGTGTCTCTTTTCGGAGGGATTTATCGAAGCGAGTCTCCTTTGGCCTAGGCTTGTCGGTCGTCGAAGGCTGAGCCGGACCCGGAGTATCAGCGTTTGTGGGTTGCTGATCATTAGTCGGATTCTCGGCCACTGGTTGGGCTTGTGCTCCAGATCGAGTAGTGACAGCTGAGACTTCCTCCTTCTCTGTCGAGGTGGTGCGGCATGATCTGACCTTTCCACTTTTCTTTTTAGAAGGTAAAGTGGGCTGAGTCACCTCGTGGATTAGGTCCGGATGAACCCACATGATTTCCCCTCGTGATGTGGTGAGAGGTACTAAACCGGGAGTTTGATCACGGGTGGGCGGAAGATTAGCGATTTCTATCGTTGCCAGAGGGATGGGTATGACACCGTCTTGAGTCTCTGTTGGAGGGAAATTGCCGAATTGTACGGACACCATGTTGGCTGCTACGGTTACCTCCTCGAAGTCGATAGCCAGAGCGTTCGAATCGATGAGGTTCTGGATATACCGTTTCAGTTGGTAGCAGTCGTGTGTAGCATGGTGGACATAGCGGTGGTAATGGCAGAATTTCGGATTTTCCAAATCAGCCGGCCGAGGTTCCCGCCTTGGTGGAGGAAGCTGAATTCTGTCCCCTTGTATAAGCATGTCCAAGATAGGCTTGACGTGGCCGTCTTCGAAAGAATAAGTGATTTGAGGCCATTGTTTGTCTGCTGGCTGTGGCTCGGGTTTCTGGGCTGTATCGGTCACCATAGCCTGCTTGTCTCTGTTGTCCCAGTTGTTGGAGGGGCTACCCCCATTGTCGCTGCTGGCATTGGGACGCTTCCCCTTGTTCTCTCCCTCTGAGATATACAACCCCAGCTGGCGAGCTTTCTTCAATCGTTCTTCGGCACTTGTAGCGCTGATGATAAAAGCCTTCCAGTCCTTAAATTGGCTTTCGCCCATCCAGAGACTAATTGTCGGGAGTAATCTCTTTTGGCAAATTTCAATCAAGGAAGAGTCCGGGTTGCCAGATGGCAACTTCATTGCGGTTTGACGAAACCGCTCAATGTAATTCCTCGTCAGCTCTTTCTCTCCTTGAACGACGTCCATGAGGGTAGACATCGTGACGTCCTGTCCTACCTCGTAGAACCTCTCCAAGAACAAGCGCTTGAAGCCAGCGAAGGAGTGAATGCAATTGTCTGGCAGGTTGCGGTACCAATCGAAGGCGACTCCTTCCATTGCCCCAATGAATAACCGTGTGAGGATGGCGTCATCATGGGGCAGATGGTCGGTAGTGACCTCAAAATAAGTGATGTACCGGCTTGCTGAAGTTTTGCCGTCATATGGATTGATATTGAACGGTTTATATCTTGGGGGAAAGGGAACATCCCTCCATTCAGCAGGATATGGTTGCCGTATTCTGAGGTCTTGAGAGTTTTCTCGAGCTTGGAACATTGCTCGGAGCTCCTGAACCTCTCTTCTTACTTCTCGAGCCTCATCTGTCGCGGTAGGAGCCGTTATCTCGGGAGCATTATTGCCCGGGTTTGGTGCCGCTGAATTTGAATCTATGTTGTTCGTGGGACCCACGCTTGTCTGACCAGGTATCACTCCCTGCAAAGTAGGAAGTGCTGCTTTGATCTCGTCCACAGACTTGACCAAGGCGTGCAGTATGGCCTCCAAAGTGTCGATACGTTGGCGATCGCCGGAACCGCCTTGGCTGTTGTCCGTCATGAATGCCGTCCTCATGTGAGGAGTGACAGAAGGAGTGGTGGCGGACGTGCTCTCCGAGTCATACTCATGCATCGAGAAATCATCAGGATATGTGGGTATGTTTTCTTCAGGTTCGGACTCGGAAGGGGCAGTACCCCCAGCTTCTGAGCCTGCTTCGTTTAGGATGTCCTCGGGGACGTCGGTATCTGTTGTACCCGTTTGAGGATTTGCTTCCTCCAGTCCGTCTTCTTGGAATGTCGGGTTGTCGTGGATGTTCGGAGGAGAGCTACCCCCAGTTCCAACAACCCCCAGTGACGTGGGCGGTGAACTTCCTACTGCAGCCGTTTTTGTCTTTGAACGGGTGTGTTGGAATACTCCAGCAGAGGATGATCCTTTAGACGACGGCTTCTTAGCTGCAATAGTTGACACCTTTGGACTGGAGATGCTGGTTTTCTTTCCTCTCCCCTCAACAGGGGCTTTCCGCGCGGAATTGTAGGAGGCCACAGGGGGTGCCTCGTCTTCCGAGCTCGGATGTCGTATTCTTTGGAAGGCGGATGGCCGGTTTGCTGTGTTGCTGCAACAGCAGTTGACGATAATCTGGGTGCAGTGACGTCCCTGCGAGGACTCTCTGCACGCCGAAGCCCCTTCTTTTTCCTTGCGCTTGTGGAGGATCGCCTCACGCAGGTCAGAGGGACCACTCTGTCCGTTCGCCGTCGGGGTTTGGACTTGAGCGGTTCTGTATAACTTCCCATCAGGGGCCCGTGTGATAATCAGCGGGACGCCCTGATAGTCAGAGGTTGGGGCAGCTATCTGGGCTTGATGAGCCCGTGCTGCCCTAGACTTCTTCTTTTTAGCACTTGTGGGTGCATAATAAGAAGAGTCCAAGTTGAACATCACAGAGTCTGGCTTATCATCCAGAGAGTCATCAGGGTTCGGGCCGTACGAGAGACGGTCGAAAACTGATCGAGAGGAGCATGGAGCGGATGCTATGCGGCTGGGAGTGGAAACCGTGCAGACTGTCTGTACGCGGTTGTCTCCTGTCGTCGGACGAGTTCTTATGCGGCTAGGAGCCATGACCGTGCAGGCTGGCCGCATGCGGTTGGCATCTGTGGCCGCATGGGTTTTCTGCAAACGATTGACTTTTCTAGCCGCATGAGTTTCATCCATGCGGTCGGGAACTGTAGTCGCATAAGTTATGCGGCTGACAGAAGTAGCCGCATGAGTTTTCTTCATGCGGTTGGCGGATGTAGCCGCATGGGCTTTCTCCCTGCGGCTAATACTCTTCTGCGGTTCGGACCGCGTAAAGTCCCTCTTTGTCCCTACAAGTCCAGCATCATAATGTTTTCTTCTATGGGACTTGGGGGCAGCAGAGTTGTCTACGATCTGAAGTGGGACCGCAGGGGAATCCTTCTCGCCGTCTTGAGCAACAGAGGGCATCCCATCGAGGGCTTGAGGAGGAGCAAATGACTTTGGTCTCCATTCTTTGCGAGCCTTCGTGGTGCGGGTGCGCTTCTGGGCCGGGCCAGCGCTGCCTTCAGAGAGCATCTCTTCAAACGCCTATTGGTCGAAGCGGACGACCATCTTCTTTTGTGTGGAGCCAAGTTTGGCTGCATCTGATTGCGTCACCAACTCCTCAGCCGTAGAGAAGTTAGTCCCCAGCAGAGTCGCCATCGTGTTTGCCATTGATTGTAAAAGAACAGAACAATTATCGGAGGACTGAACTTAGACTCACAATACAAACTCGCTCGCACAAAGAAAGCCTAGGGACGAAAACCTAGGTACAGCAGACTAAGTGCGATTGTTTATTTTTGATTCTGGGGGGTGACGATAGAGGCTCGGGAAAGCGACGGCCGCTCTGCGTTACTCCTTGGACGATCAGTATGCAGTCTTGACTCGGGGAAGATTTGCTCGGCGTTGACGAAGAAAGGCTCTTCTTGCTCCTCTCTGGTTGCTCTCTGGGCTTCTCTCTCTCTGTGATTGTCACGAAAAAAAGGGGAACTCTCTCTCTGTGGGTATCTCTCTCTTCTTATTTTTTTTTATTATTGCCGCCCTCTTTTTTTTTTTTTTTTTTTATGGGAATGCTGCTGGCTATTTATAAGGGTGGGATGTGATTATTAGGGTTTGCTATCTGTTTGGAATGTCGGCGCTCCTTCATTCTATCTGGACCCTTGATCTTGATCATAACGAATCTCGGCCACTAATGCGAATAGCACCAAATCTTATGAGCAGTTAATGCTGATTGCTTTAAATCTTCGTGATTGGTTATGCTAATATCTGATTGCTCGCCACGTGTCTTGCTGATGATGTCAAATATTCTTGTTGGGATTCGGTCGAATCTTCAATGCCACGTCTTTTGATTGAAGATCCTGCCAGGGCCGCATAGAGTGGCCAATACTTGAACTGCAGGGAGATACCCTTCATGAGCCGCATGAGTCAACATCTCGTCGAGCCGCAGGGGACGAACTTTCCGTGAGCCTCATATGCGTGGTCTTTGCGAACCGCAGGAGACGACCTCTCCATGAGCCGTATAATTTCTGTGGGCCGCATGTGGTATTGAGCCGCATAGGCCGGGCTATGAGTGGACTGCATATGGCGGATTTCTGTTAATCATATTAGAATGACGCCTCACGGAGCCGCATGAAGCTGTTCTTTAACCGAGCCGCATGAGACTTTTGCCACGTGGCAACATAGGATTTCTGACAGATCGGGTCAGAGATCTTCTTCTTTTTCCGAAGAATCTGTCATTATGGCAGAGCCATTATGACACTTTATGTCAGAGACGTCGCAGCCGTCGAGTCGTGTCAGAGCATTAAAATGAGGCCATTACTCCAATGGCCAACTGTAGGGGGGGTCACACGTGGCATCGATTTGAGCCGCATGTCCCCGAGCCGCATGAGTCTGGGGGTCTCCTTTTTGGCCGCATAAAGCAACTCCAGTATGAACCGCATAGGCTTGCTGTCCAGAGCCGCATGGGTCATTATGCCTTTATTTCTAATATTTTCCATGCTTCTACAATCTTACAAAGAACTGGATTCCAAAAGCTACAGGAATCATTGAAGGGAACGACCTTTCAACAATGTCTCTGGAAACACTCATGGGTAAGCTACTCACTCACGAGTTAGAACTTCAAGACTTGGAAGATGCTACACTAAAAGAGAAGTCAGAGAATTCGATCGCTCTCAAGGCTCAACATAGAAGAACTGTCGAAGATGACTTTGATGACAACGACTCCGACTCTGAAGATCAAGCTCTTCTGGTAAGAAAATTTAAGAAGTTCATGAGATTTAACAGGAGAACAAAAGACAGCAATAACAACAACGAGGAAGATCCTATTTGCTATAGATGAAAGAAAAAAGGACACATGAAGAAAGATTGTCCAACAGCATCATCATCAAAGAAAAACAGCAAATATGACAAATGCTACATGAAGAAATCTACATCAAGGAAGTACGTCAACATAAGCATATGGTATGAAAGTGAAGCCAGTGACTCAGAAGACGAACAATCAGATGATGCTGCAAATATATGCTTAATGGCTTGCGATCAGGTAATCACTAATCCTCTAATTGATCCTTATGATGATTTCACCTTCGAGCAACTAGGAGAGGCTTTCAGTGACATGCTAAATGATTACAGGAAACTGCGTAGTAAATATGAAACCTCTACTATGAAGACTTACCGACCAACTAGATCATATTAGAAATAATGACTCTTCAAATGAGTCTGGTGAGCTTTATTCTATTAAGTTGTTGTTACACGAGACTGTTAAGCTATCCGAAGAAAAAGACCAAACTATCATCCAGTTAAAGGAAGACCTGTCTAAGGAGAGAAATAGTCTCCAGTATGCACATATCAGATTAGAATCACTCACATCTGACTATACTAGATTATATGACACTTCCAAAAAGTTAGAAATAGTTTAGGAAAATGGCCTGAAGTTGCTGCTTCCTATTCTAACACGTGTCAATTACCGAATCATCGGAACACGCCCAACACTGTCAGACCAAACCATACCAAAACTATGCCCAAGAAGACTAATAGGCATGCATTCTTCTATACTAGAAAACCAAAACCTACCAATCATGTACCTCATACTACTTTTAACACTCAACATGCTAAATTTTATTATTGTGGCCTCGTTGGTCATATATCTTCTGCATGTAGAATCAGAAAGTTAGTAGATTTAAATATTTATGCATGGATACCAAAAACTAACCAGTCAGGACCCTACAAGAAATGGGTACCAAGAGTTTCATCTGCAAATTATTTTGTAGGTGGGACGCCTTTCACATGCTAGGAGCAAATGGATCCTCGATAGCGGTTGCTCACGGCACATGATCGGTGACTCATTATTCGTAACACTGTCGAAGAAGAATAAAGAATGATACGTCTCCTTCAATAATAATTTAAGAGGGTACATAATCGATATCGGTGACATTGGTAAGGCTCCCTATCCAGTGATAAAAGATGTTTGTCTAGTTACCGAATTAAAACATAATCTTCTCAGCATACGCCATTTAGCTGATCACGGTTATGGTATTAACTTCGTCGAAGATAAATGTATTATACTTGATAGTTCAACTGGTAGTACAATATTTGAGGGTATTAGGGATGATAATATATATGTTTTCTATTTGTTGGAAGATGCTAACAAAGCAGGTAGATGTTTGATGGCCAAAAGCATCGAGAGTCAACTATGGCATATGAGACTCGACCATGCAAATATGGATATCATTTCAAGACTATCTACAAAGAAATTGGTACGCGGCTTACCGGACATTTCTTTCAAGAAGGATACGGTATGTAGTGAATATGAAAAGAACAAAGATAACAAATCCGCATTTAAATCCAAGAACGCTGTAAGTAACACTAGACCTCTACAACTGTTGCATATGGACTTATTTGGACCAAGTATAATTGCTAGCCTAGGTGGTAAGTTATATGCATTTGTCATTGTAGATAATTTCTCTAGATATATGGGTTTATTTTCTTGCACACAAGAACGATGCATTATCAGAATTCGTCACCCTTTACAAGAAAGTATAGAATGAAAAAGGGTTCATGATTACTCGTATTCGTATTGATCATGGCGGTGAATTTAAGAATGCAGAATTCAAGCAATTTTGTGACACACACGGTTATTTGTATGAATTCTCTTTCCCTAGGACTCCGCAAAAAAATAAAGTCGTAGAACGTAAGAACAGAACTCTATCTGAAATGGCTAGAGTAATGTTAAACAAATTTAGTCTACCTTGATACTTTTGGGCTGAAGCTGTCAATACAGCATGCTATATTCTCAATAGGGTTCTAATTCGACCTATATCGAAGAAGACTCCCTATGAACTATGGTTTGATAGAACACCAAATATTTCATATTTCAAGATTTTTGGTTGTAAATATTTTATTCTTAATACTAAAGACAATTTGAGTAAATTTGATGAAAAGGCCGATGAAGGTATATTTTTAGGTTATACAACAAAGAGCAAAGGATACAGAGTCTTCAATAAAAGAACCATGATCATCGAAGAATCAATCAATGTCAAGTTTGATGAGCTAAATCAACACTTAGATGATGATGACAATAAAGACATAATCACACCAAGTACAGCTACTGTAAAACCTTTACACAGAGATGCAGAACCATCACATCAAGCATCAGATGAACCTTCAAGCAAAGATGCCAGAACTAGCAATCCTGAGACTACACCAAAAGAGATAAGATTCTTGGTTGATCATCCAAAGGACTTGGTAATTGGTGAGATTACCAAGAGTGTAAGTACTCATTTCTCTAATAAAGATATACCTTCTTGTGTTGCCTTTATTTCGCTGTTTGAACCAAAAAATATTGAAAAAGTATATAGTGATAATTTTTTGTTAGATGTTATGCAAGAGGAATTAAACCAATTTGAACGGAATCAAGTTTGGGAACTTGTTCCCAAGCCCATTGATCATCTGGTCATTGGCACCCGATGGGTATTCCGAAACAAACTGAACGAGAATGGTTTAGTGACTCGTAATAAGGCTCGACTCGTAGCTCAAGGATACAATCAAGAAGAAGGTATCGACTACGATGAGACTTATGCCCCAGTTGCGAGATTAGAATCCATTCGCATGTTATGTACATTTGCATATTTTCATAATTTTAAGTTATTTCAAATAGATGTCAAAAGCGCATTTTTAAATGGTTTTATAAAAGAAGAAATTTATGTAGCTCAACCTTCCGGTTTTACTGATTTTAAATTTCTTGAATATGTTTTCAAGTTGAAGAAAGCCTTATACGGTTTGAAACAGGCCCCTCGTGCTTGGTACGATCGTCTAAGCTCTTTTCTACTTGATAACGGATTTTTAAAGGGAAAGGTTGACACTATATTGTTTATAAAATCTTTGAATAACAACATTATTTTGATTCAAGTCTATGTAGATGATATTATTTTTGGATCTACTGATGAATCTCTTTGTCAATTTTTTTTAAATTGTATGCAGAATGAGTTTGAGATGAGCATGATGGGAGAGCTAAAAATTTTGCTCGGACTACAAATCAAACAAACCAACAATGGGACATTCATAAATCAAGCAAAGTACACAAAGGATCTATTAAAGAAGTTCGACCTGGAAGCAGTCAAGCCACTTAGCACTCCAATGGCGACTACAACCAAGCTTGATATTGATGAACAAGGCAAACCTGTCGACATACGTAAGTATTGAGGTATGATCGGTAGCTTACTATATTTAACTGCTAGTCGACCATATATTATGTTTAGTGTTTGCTTATGTGTACATTTTCAAGCTAATCCTAAGTAATCACATCTGTGCGCAGTTAAGCGTATCTTTCGATACCTTAAAGGCACTTCTTCTGTCGGCTTATGGTATCCCAAAACTACGTCATTTGACCTAACTGGTTATTCTGATGCTGATTTTGCCGGATGCAAAGTAGATAAAAAAAGCACTAGCGGCACATGTCATTTCCTAGGAAAAGCTCTAGTATCTTGGTTTACTAAGAAGCAAAATTCTATTGCATTATCAACAACCGAGGCTGAGTATATCGCCGCAGAATGTTGTGGTGAATAAGTTTTATGGATGAAACAAACTTTAGAAGACTATGGATTGCATTTTACACACATACCCATTTTCTGTGACAACACTAGTTTTATTAATTTGACTAAGAATCCAGTATGTTACTCTCGTACTAAACATATCGAGATTAGACATCACTTTCTTAGAGATCATCAACAAAATGGAGATATAGACCTTATATACATAGACAAACAGAATCAACAAGCTGACATACTCATAAAACCTCTAGCGAAAGATCGTTTCAATTATTTACGTCGAGAATTAGGAATTTTAGATGTCAATAATATTAATTAATTTTATTTTATCAATTATTTATTCAATACTCAAAAACTGTTTTCGAGACAAGCCTAAAAAGAGTCTGTTTGTCACCACGACTACGGTCGAAGCGAAGCGGTATTTAAGAGTTCCCCGGTGAACCTCCGTTAGCTGGAACAGTACTCCTACAGCTAATCTGAGACAGATACTGAGTAAAAAATATTAATTTATAAAATAATATTAATTATATTATTTTAAAATTTAAAATTACTGAACTCTGAATTAAATATTTGAAACGAATTGATGAAAAAGATGTGGCCCCACAATTTTTTTTACGTATATAGCCAGACAATCCTTGGCGAATTCGGCCCGAGTTCGATCCGAATTTGGCCAGAGTTCGGCTGGGTATATATATGTACCAGTCAGAACCCGAGGCCTCCTCTTCTTCATTCTTCTAAATCTCATCAAAACAGCAGCAGCCGTGCCCCAAAAACCCTAGTTCTTCTCTACCTTCATTCTTCCAATCCACGTGAAGATCTTTTTCCAAAATTTGGATTCGTGCGGAGAATCTCGTTTTCTCCAGCATACCTGATTCTCGGAAGGTATAATTTCTTCTCTCCTCCACTTTTCAATTATTAGGATTTCTAGTTTTTGGGATAGAATGCCTAAGAGATTCAATCCTTTCAAGAGGAAGAAGACACACGCCAGTAAAGAGGCATTGTCTGCTGATCCGCATACGGATTCCCTCTTTTCTTCGGTCCAATCGGATGACGGTGCATCGGACGAATTTTATTTCAAAACTCCCGACCAAGCCCTACTTTGGTATGCCGATTTCATTATGCGTACTATTTGTACCGGATCTCCGATCAAATGAACTGTCTTTTTCGACCACCGTCCTTACTTTGAGGCATTATGGTTACAGCACTTTGCTACTTTGTAATTCTCTATAGCTACTAATGCCATTAGACTATTTTACTATAATTTCGTGTTAGACACTTTTACCGTGAGAACACGTGTCGGAGGGATAGATATTGAGTTTAATGATGAAACGCTAGTGTAAATCCTTGTATTCTAAACGAAGGTGCCCCGCTCGATGTCATCACTGATTTTGATTTTCCCGATGGTATGACTCTCGTTAGTTTCAAGAATGAGCTTTGTGCGCCCGTACGTGCTCGTCCTGGAAAGTTCAAGGCTAATTACTTGAACTTGTTTAACTAAGAATTACATTGTATCATCTATTCCACTTTACTTCCAAAATCTACTTCAAAAGATAATGTCACTGCACTTGAGCTTTCTGCTTTATATCACATTCTTAAGGAGATTCCTTTCTCTGCCCCTAAGACTAACATTCAGATGTTGGGTAGAAGTCGCGGAAGAGACCGCAACCTCTTTTATGCGATGATCATCCCACGTTTCTTTCAGAGATTCGATATTGACTTATCCACTTGTGCTCTAGACCCTGAGCCCAAGTTCCTCAAACTCTCTCGTCGCAGCATTGCTACTGTTCTTCTACCTATTGCACCTACTCCCGCAGCACCTGGTCCTCCTCAGTCTTACCCTCTGACATTTAAGTGTATTCATCAGCATCTATCAGATCTGCAGTTATTTTATGTTGACACTTCTAGGGAACATGTGTTCCGTGACGTTATTCGGTTCCAGGCTATTGCCAACTCCTTCACCGATCTAAGATTTGTACAGACGGGTCACTCTGCTAGCTCTCTATCTCGAGACCCTTCTGTTTCTGGCTACCGCATTGATGATGAGGCAGTCCACTCTCTGTTCCAGCCAGCGAACCCTTACGATTGGTATCGTACTTCTGGTGCCACTCCTCATACTTCTGGAGCCGGCACTTCTGGAGCTGGTCCATCTGGACATGTTGGCGCTGCAGCCGATGATGATGAGGATGAGGATGATGATTTCTGAGATGTTACTGTTTGAGACTGTCTATTTTGTCTTATGTTTACTTGGAAATGTACCTACATTCCAAGAAATATCAGTACTCTTTATTTTGGTTATGATTTATGACTTACATAGACATATGTTTTTATGCCTCGGTTTGGCATTTAACTCACATTAGATTATTATTCAGCACTTTATTCTAGCATTATCTTTCTTTATGCTTCTATATTAACTGCCTGTGACAACTACCATGCCTGTGTTATTTATCTCTTTTTTTGTTTCTTCATTGCTTGTTACTTATGCATTTATTGCGGGGGAGCTTTCTCTTTTGCAATTATTTTGCTAAGTGACAACGGGGGAGAAATAAGATCTAACATCTTTCTCAATACAGGTTATGAACAATTTTATTTTTTCTCTGTAATCGGCGGTATATATTTTTGAATTGATCCAAACCAAGATGTTATATCAGCAAGGTTTGTCAATTATCAAAATAGAGGAGATTGTTGGCCCATTGGTCATGGTCAAACCTGATTTTCATAATTGATCAAACTCTGTCTCGATATAGATGCAAGTCAATTCGAATATTTACCAACGACGTTTTGGACACTGCTCAACGATGGATATCTACTCTGTTCAAGACCGAAGCTATTTGCCACTCAGAATGTATTTCCTTCAAAGCAATGTAATTTTTCATTTTATTGAGTCTAGGAATACATTGTACACCAAGTCGTACTGACAAATAGGCTATCCTACAATTGTTTTTGAAAATTGACATATCTTTTTAAAATGACCTATGTTTTTGAAAAACATTTTTTTACAAAAAGCTTCTGAAGGAATTTTCAAAAAGCCAAAATTATTTTTCTCAAAATCAACTGACGAAACCCTGACAGAACTCGGCCGGAGTTCGGCAAGAGTTCGGCCAAGTTTAATGTTATGTGAACGTTTGATTTTGAACTTGGTCTCCCTTCAGTTGCGGTTTGTTGCAAAGAGTTCTGTCCTAATTCTGCCCAAATTCTGCCAGAGTTCTGCCTTTGGAAAAACTATAAATAGAGAAGTATTTCGATCATTTCAAATCACCAATTCACTTTTAATCTCTTCTCTTCTAAAGCTTACATTTCTTCCAAAGTGTTTCAAAAAGCTTCCATTTTCAAATCCCAAGCCAGTTATAATCCTCTAGTCGATTTGCCAGTACGGTGCGGTCTAGAAGTTTCAGAGCGATTGTAATTAGAGGCTTGATTGAAGATACAACTTTTCACAATTGAAGTTGGTCGAGTTCTTCGTATCAAAGCTCGCGTCTGCAGAAGTTGAAAGGACTTCGTATGAAAACTTGCGGGATTTTTCAATAGTGGATTCAACTGGAAGCTAGAGTTCTTCCGACTGGACTAGTCCTCACAAGAGAGAAACTAGTATAAATCTCAATGTTTGCGTTTGCCATTTGATCACCTTTTTATTACTGTCATTTATTTTGTGACTATTATTATATCTGTGATCTAACTGCTAACGAGTTTTTTAATTAGCAATATTCTGCTGCCTACTCTATTCACCCCCCTTAGAGTATTCTGCTTTACGATTTCGTTCCTACACTTTTGAGATGTCTTGCTGGTGACGAGGCAAAGCAGATATTATACGTAGCTCATGATGGCATTTGTGGAGCACATCAGCCTGGTCCTAAACTACAGGATCGTATCCGACGTATGGGCTATTACTAGCCCTCTATGGTATCAGATGCCATTGACTATGCAAGGAAATATCACGCATGTCAGATTCATGCAGATTTTATTCACCATCTATCGGAGTTTCTTCATCCGACTGCTGCTTCATGGCCCTTTAAAGCTTGGGGCATGGATATAATTGGTCTGATTAATCCTCATTTATCTAAAGGACATCTGTTCATCTTGGCTACAACTGATTATTTCTCTAAATGGGTTGAGTCTATATCTTTAGCTGAAGTAAAAACTAGTAGTGTCATCAACTTCATCAAACATTATGTGATATATAGATTTGGTGTACCTTGTCGAATTATCCATGATAATGGGCCACAATTCGTCAGTCAGAAGTTTATTAGGTTCTGTGATGACAACAGAATCAATAATGTTGCTTCTACGGCCTATAATCCTGCAGCTAACGGGTTAGCCGAAGCATTCAATAAGACTATTATCAAACTCCTTAAAAAGTTTGTTTCTATTAACAAACGTAATTGGAGTGAGAAACTTGGGAAATGTCTATGGGCTTATCGCACTACAGTCCGTAATCCTACAGGTTGCACACATTTTTTTCTGGTATATGGATGCAAAGCCGTCTTACCACTAGAAATTCAAATTCCATCCTTGAGAATCACCATTGCTAATGAACTTACTACTGAAAATAATGATCATCTTCGGCTTCAAGAAATAGAGGCGCTCGACGATAAAAGGCAATTGGCCCAATAACATATCGAACTTTATCAAGCTCAGATCTCAAAAGCTTTCAATCGCAAAGTTAGAATGCGAACATTTCAGGAAGGCGAGCTGGTTCTTACAGTCAGACGACCTATGACTATGACTCATATGAGCTAAGGCAAGTTTGAGGCAAAATAAGAAGGTCCATATGTGGTAAATAAGGTTTTCCCAAATGGAGCCTATCAATTAACAGATATGGATGGCAGAGTTGCTAAGATGCCTATCAATGAAAAATTTCTCAAGAAATATTATGTATAAAAGCAAAATGTACTTCTTTTCAGAGAAATAATGTAAATAAAGTTTATTTTATTCAAAAAGCAAAATGGAATTACATAATATTAAGGGTAGGGAGGAGGCCCCGATCCTTCATGATTAAATACATAGTTTGCCAACAGTTCAAACATCTCGTTGTCTGAACGCACCAGAAACTCACAAGCATCCATCCTCAATGCCTCTTCTTCGGCAGTCTTCCCAGGTTACACTAGCTTGGCAATCAAATCCTGTCCAGGTACAGGAGAAGTTAAGCCTTCACTTCTTTCTTTCTGAGGAGGCATCAGAGGCTTAGCAGGAGGCGTCTCGTTCTTTCCTTCGATCTTCGGAGTGAGCAAATCCTTGGAAGACATTTTGTACAGAAAAAAAAGAAATTGATGATATCTATGAAAGTTTTGCTCTATTTATAGACAGAACGACTAGATAGTCGATTTCGAAAACCGATGCTACTTTTTGAAAGAAGTCCAACTGTTCATTCATTTACAACTGTTCATTCATTCATTCTCTTTCTCGAGAATTGAGATGACTGTTCATTCATTTATTCTCTTCTTCGAGAATCGAGACAATTGTTCGTTTATTCAGCATCTTTTCCTCGAAAACTGAAGTGATTGTTCATTCATTCACTTTCTTTGACTTATCATTCATTTGGCATTTATTGTCCCTTATTTTAAATAATACGAATTCACGTCCTCTATATCTCTGAATTCCGATTATTTACATCAGCAACTTGTCATATCCACATTTCTTATGGATTCTATTTTCCATATCATCACATCAAAATCAAAATTATGAAAAAAGAGAAAATCATTATTTATTCCTTCTTTGAAAACATAGATACATCTTGATGGAAATCTACTACATCTTGGATTTTCATTCTAAATATAACAAAAGAAGGTCTATTACTTCTTTGGATCTTCTTATTGATGCTAGTTCATTGTCATCTCGACCTGAAGCAGCGTGCAAGACAACAAAATCAACTCTGGTCTTCTCTCTCAGAAAGACGAGAGGAGAACCACAGAGTACAGCAGCCTAAAGATAAGCTGATGTCAATACAACTGGTGGAGAAAAGATGACCCGTTATGAGAACTAGGAATGAGATCACCCTCGTGATATGATTCCTAATTCTGTCTCTCCACCATCCCACTCTCATGTATAAAGGCTCTTCCTACCATCTGTGGAAGACCCTTCTGGAATATGGAGAGTCCTGAGCTGTCTGATTTGAGTGTCAGAATCATATGAGCTGTCTGATGTGGGTGTCAGAAGAATGCTCTTCATAGCATCCAGGTTACCGATGCCAGTTTTGAAGAAGCATGCCAACCAAACTTCTGTAAATATTAAACACAGAAAGAAAAGTTAGTAAAATCTATCAAAACTATGTGCCTTTCATCAATAGGCACATATCAACAGTGTGAGCCTCTGACCGAAGCCAGACACTGGATTATAGTGCGTACATATTCTCAGAACAACAGGCGCATATCAATAGTGTGTGCCTCTAACCGAAGTCAGGCACTGGATTGTAGTGCGCGACTATTCTCAGAACAACAAGCACATATCAACAATGTGCGCCTCTGACCGAAGTTAGACACTGGATTGCAGTGCGAGCCTATTCTTAAAATTTCAGGCGCACGTCTACAACATGCGCCTGTTTTCAAAACTGTCTTAGTAAAAAGTGACACAGAGTAAAAACAACTCATGAATGACGCTCATATGTGGAAATTACTGATTCTTTGTTGGGACTTACCCTCAAAATCAACGATGTTTTTGTTGAAGAGCGTCAATGATATAGAATGCGATAAAGCAACATCCGAATGCACAACATACAAAAGAATAACATCAGGTTGAAGTGGCGCAAGTAAACTTCTAGATGTCAACTGTTTGCTGGACAGTGGAACCTGTGAGAAGTCATCTTTTAAAGTGAGAAAGCATGAATGTCTCTTTCCTTTCGTCTCATCTATCCTTTAAAAAGTGTTGAAGATGTGAACAATACGTTGTTCTAGAAGTTTATTTTGGGAAAGAACTAAATAAGAGGCAATCGTAACCACATGATGGCTGCCATGTGTCGCTCAAAGAACAGCAAGCATTGAATTAGTCAAAGAAGCACATTTACGTGCGCTACTTGAATCATAAAACAGTCTTATAATTAATAGATGCACAATAAAGTAAAGGTGCCAGAAATTATAAATTTCATTTCATAAAAAGGGAGTAGACCCCTATAGACAAATTGGACATAACATATGAAAAGAAATAAAAAGCTGGCACTCTTAATATTGCTTCTTTTTCTCTTCTTCATCATTGGTCTGACGAAGAGCAGCGTCCAACGTTTGCATGTTGTGGATCCCCGAGCAACGCATCAGACTAAGGAATCCCTCCGAATCGTCGTACTCTTCAGAGGAAAGTGATGGCCCACCACTCGAGTGATTGAAGACAGTTGGAGTTAAACCAAAACAGTCTAAGAAGTTTACCGCCCTTAGTGACGTGTCAGCCTCCAACAGATAAGTCGTAGGCATGACATCAGGTTTTGCTTCAGGGGACTTGACTTCAATGTCAGTACTGGTCTTCATCTCCTTCTTCTTTGGTGCCATGGAAGTACAGAAGTGAAGAATGAGTACAAGGACCTCTCCCTATATATATAACCAAACAACTCTCCATATTCCTCATAGGAAACCGAATATCATCAATGTAACTCGGGAAGACAAAGAGAAGATCGAATGTTTTTGAGAAGAAATTTATTATGACGGCTGAGCATTGACTGGTGTAATCTAAACAAAGTTAGCATAATTCAAAGTAGTTCAAAACTTTGAAGTATTCTTAAGTTTCGAAAACTTGGAAGGGGGTCTTACAGAGCCTAAAAAACAAGTTGCGCCATATTTTTATTACCCAGCAATCTAATTATGCCCCAAAACTCAAATTGCGCCACTGATTATATTGTGTCTGATATTAGACTGCACCCAATCTATATTGTGCTATGCCTACGTGGCGTCTGATATTAATAGCCATCATTGTCTGACAGCACTGACAACTGACAGCACAGTAAACAAAGAAAATCTCTTCGAATCCCTCAAAATGTACCGCTCGAGGAGATTTAATTGACAGCTGTCCTGCACATCTTGTGAGTTGTGCCTAGGCACAATCTAAATAAATTCCTTAGTTGCACCTAGGCGTAATCTGAACAACTTCTTCTCAAAAGATGCCACGTGCCTATGCATTAAGTTGCGCCTAGGCAAAACCCAATCAGGCGCAGTTTGACTTGTTAACTGAAGCTCGCGCAACATGATACAGTTGAGACTAACATTCTAAAGCAGGATGATGTGGCGCACATGCCGCTAATCTCTCAAAATGTGTCCACTATTCTGTACATGACCATGCGCATCTCAATCGCATGATGCCACGCGTCTAAATAAAGTTAGCACACAATTGAGTAACTGAATGAAAGTTGGTGCAACATAAGGTTGGCGCAACTCGGAGTGGCACAGTTCAGCCTCGCGCACATAGGAATAACTGCTAAAATAGTTATTTCCAGAACTCTATAAATAGAGATTCCAATCAATATCAAAGCAAAAATAGATCAAGTACTCTTGCAAAATTGCTGCTACATTCTCCAGAGGCTCTAGTATTCAAGTTCACATAGTCCAAAGGATAAAGTGATCGTCTTCTGATCAGATTCCTACAGTTGTACTTCTCCAAAATATAAATTATACTTTTGTACTCTTTTCTATGTTTTTTGTAAAATAATTTTTGTTTTTACAAACAATACTCATAACATCATCTTCATCAAAAGAGTATTATTCTTTCGGACGTGGTGCTCTCTATGGTAGTGCTGTTGGAGTAGGTGTTGATTAAGCTATGTTGATGGCTAGAGTTTCTTTACCTTTGATATTGATAGCAAAAGTTTCTTTACCCTTATGGTTGTTCTGACGGCCACTGTTATTTGGTGTAGCATGTTCATCTTTGTCAAGATTAGTTATCTGAATACCTAATTGCTTGAACTTGTCAGCACTTTCTTTCACCACTTTAACATTCATTATAAATGAAGGCCAATCCTGGAACTGTGTCGATCCAGTCCACATGCTGATTATAGGCAACATGTTTGACTTGCAAGTGTCTATAGTCAAAGCATCTGAAGTTCTGAAGGGCAATTTGAGTTCCTCATGACAGAATCATTTAATGAACCATTCAGTTGTTTTATTGTGTCGCTGTTTAATTTTAATAAAAGCAGACATAGTCATGTCGTTTGTTCTCTCATAAAATCGTTCCAGGAATATTTGTTTGAATTTAGAGAAAGAGGTTATACAACCATCTGGCAAACTACGCTACCAGTCGTAAGCTGCATCTGCTAAATATCTGACGAATACCCTAGTAAGTAGAGCATCATTTGGCTGTAGTTGATCAGTCATTACCTCAAAGTGATTGAGGTACTGACTTGAAGATGTGCTGCCATCAAACAACATAATAGTAGGGGGTTTATATTTAGAAGAAAATTGGACTTCCTTCCACTCTATAGGATAAAGCTGTTTGATCCCAAGCTTCTACAAGCCGTTTTTATGTTTGAAAGCCTCAAATTGAGTACATAAAAGTTTTACGGCCTCATTGGTATCTTTCGATGATTGTAGAGCAGTGGATTGATTTGATATATTAGAAGAGGTATTGCATGATAACTACCACCCCCAGCACCAGATTGACTTGGAATAGCCTACACAGGTATGGAAGCGGTGTGAGGAGACTGTACCCCCAGACCAATATTGACGGGAGCTGATGTCGTTACAGGTTTTGGGTCGAAATTAGATCCGCAACCGGAGGAACCATATGTTATGTCATAATTACAGCATGCATGCCTGCCATCATCTCAACCATGCTTTTCAAACTAGCCACCAAAGCAGCAATTCTCTGCTTTTGACTGTTAGAACTGGAAGTATCATGATCTTCTATGAGGACATCAGCAGTCACTTCTCTAGCTATTGAAGACGAGCTAGTAGAAAAGATGGTCCGTTCAGAACTTTCACTATCAGCATCAAAGTCATATGAGAAACTACCCCCAGAATAAGTGATAGGAATATCCTTCTGACTGAAGAAATCTTGGTTGGAATCAGGAAGATTCCTTTGACCGATTATTTCTTGATTAGAAGGAAGATTCCTTTGACCGATTGTTTCTTGATCGGAAGGAAGATTCTTTTGACCGATTATTTCTTGGTCAGAAAGAAGATTTCTTTGACCGATTGTGTCTCGACTTCTTGACCTGGTATATTGGTATACTCTTTAGCCGGATTCATGAATCTGATCTAAGTATTGTTGACTGGGATTGCACGATACATTACATCTCGGGCGCTTTCCACCCCAGTGCTTCGAGACGTCTTATTGACAAAGGTATACAACAATTTATCTTCATCCAGCATCATCGGTTGAGGAACCTGAGAGTAATCCAGACGGTCAAAGATAGACCGTTCAGCTGATTGACAACAACATTTGATAACTACCTCATGGTGATGGTTACAGTGATGTTCTTGGGGCTGCATTGGACGAGACGGATTTGTGATCTTCCGCTTATGTTTAAGAATTTCACGGAGATCGGTTACAACATCAGGATGAGAAGAAGTCGAAGGAACATATTCTTTAATGATGTTAGGAACATGATTTCTATTCTTGAGATGTCCCATTCCTTAGGTGTTGAGTTAATTAGCATAGGTAAAGGGGTTATTGACTTCAGAAGTCTATTTCTGGCGCAAGTTAGCTACTGGTGCAGGCTGTTTGTATTTTGCTGAAGTAGGTGTTGACTGGCGCCTGTTGAGATAGGTGCTCAGGTCAGATAGATCTGCTACTTGTGTATATGTCTGAGATACTAGCAGCTTACCCTACTTGGATCTTGAGATGTGTAGTGTTGGAAGATCCGTAGTTATATTTTTAAGGTTTGGCAGAAGTCCTTTTTGTGTTGTGTAACCTGTTCTCTTGTGTTTACCCTGGCATAACTGAGCAAAAAAAGTTTAGTTTGAACAGAACTCACTTTCTTAGCAGAGATTTGATTGTCTCTATTCAGAGGAGTAGAGTTCCTGCCCAAAAGGGCTTTTACACTGACTTGCGCATAGGCGCCACCAGAGATACTTTCTACCAAGTCAAGGACTGGAGAAGATGAGGGAGTAGCCAAATTACACTTTCAATTATTCTGTGACGAGGCTGGAATAGGTGTATTCCTTGCCAAGTTCAAATTTGAAGAAAGTATAGCAAAAGAGCGTTTCCCTTTATTTTGTGGTTGAAAGGCCTCAGGCGCAGGTTGTGCAGGTTGAGAAAAGGACAAAGGGCACTTTCCTTTGTTCTGTCTAGCACTCTCGCTAGATAGATTCTTTCCTGAGTTCAAAACTAGAGAAGATGAGGGAGTAGCCAAAAGGCGTTTCCCTTTTTTTGGAGCTGAAGAAGCAGTAGACGCAGGTTGCGCAGGAGTTCTGGTTGGAAGAGAAGCAATCTGTGCAAGTTGCACAGGAGTTCTGGTTGGAAGAGAAGTAATCTGCGCAAGTTGCACAGGAGTTTTGGTTGGCAGAGAGATAGTCTGTGCAAGTTGCGCAGGGGCTTTGGATGGCAGAGAGACAGTCTGCGCAAGTTGCGTAGGAGCCTTGGATTGCAGAGAGATAGTCTACGCAAGTTGCATAGGAGCCTTGGATGGAGAGAAGACTTGGGACTCCACACATTACGCGCTTTGCTCTTAGCAGCAACGACGGTGCGCGTAGAACCCCCAGCACTGATTATTGCCTCGTAAGCGGTTTGGCCAACTTGAACGACTAAAGTCTTCTGCGTCTAGCCGATTGACGCGGTGTCACATTGAGTTGTCACTTTCTCGTCAGAGGAGAAAGTCGTCCCCAGTAGAGGCATTATTTCATTTGTAAAAAATAAAAGTTTGATTTCTACAAACTAAGAAAGAAAGAAAGTACAAGAGTACAATTGATTTCTGGGGAAGTACAACTGTAGGAATCTGATCAGAAGATGATCACTTTATCCCTTGGATGATGTGATATCGAAGACACGAGCCTCTGGAAGATACAACAACACTTTGTCAGTAAATTATGATCTTTAGTGATACTTTAGAACTGATTTGAAACTCTATTTATTGAGTTTTGAAATAACTATTTTCTGAGTTGCGCACACTTCTGGTTGCGCGCCTTCTATCCAGTTGTGCGAACGGTTACTTGAACTGCTGGGGACGCGTGGCATCGTTTGGGTGAGATGCGTATGGTCGTGGGTAGTGTAGTGGACACATTCTTCGAGATTAGTGTCATGCGTGCCACATCATCCTGCTTCTGAATAAAAGTTGATCAGGTGGCACCAACACTCTAGGTGGCGCACACGCAACTAGACTTTTGGCGCCTTTGACTGGGTCTTTTATGCTACGACAATTGATTCTCGTGCTTCTTGATAACTTGTGCAAGCTAGCTGTCACCATTAATTGTATGCTGACAAAAATCTCCTCGAGCGCTGCGTTGTACGGGATTAGAATAAATTTTCTTCGACTGACGAGATGTCAGAGCTGTCAGTAATGATGGCAGCAGTTACAGCTTCTCGATGATGCTTGCCACGTGGAGCTTGTGCACCCTGACTTAGGCGCAACCTAAGATGGCATAGGCGCAACCAGAGACTGGCATAACTTAAAGATCTGGCGTCGCTTGATGCTGGATATTTGTCGAGAGGGGCGTCCATTGATTTTTAGACTCCACTAATGTGTGTCTGACCTAATAGTTCAATAAGCTAATTTTGATCGCCTCCATCGTGATAACTCCATCATGCGTGGAGTTGCTCACCAACACCACCAGTGTCTGCTGGCTGTTTCTGATAGAGAACTCAAAAGCAGAAGGGTCTAAAGCTTATCTTCAAACACATCTTCATCACTATAATTAATTGATGATACTATGAACGTTGTTCAGATGTTAAAAATACCAACGATGTATCCTCTTTTTACTTCGAGTTGAAGAGTTGGCGAATAAGAAATATCTTATTGCAAGTCGCCTTTCGTTCGTACAGTGAATGCAGCTTCTCCCAAAATGCTTTTGCAAAAATCTCAACGAAGATGTGATGAAACACCAATCATCTTCCATCCAATAACAGACGAATCCGATGGCCTTCTGACCCAATTGCTTATAATCATAAGTAGACTTGACTGAGGGCATGGAATTGTCGCCCTCCAACGAACAAAGCAAATTATTACACCGGAGTATATCCTCTATCATTGGCTTCCAAATTATTAAGTTTTCCCCTATCAGAGTGATCATACATGTGTTCATCTGCTCCGTAGACATGTTTGCATATTTGCTCTCGCGAACCTGAGATCTCTGATAGCAGATATTCATATCAGAGCAGAAGCAACGAATATGGCTTTGATACCAGTTGTTGGAAGTAGACCAGAGCCAAAAATACTTAACAGGATGTTGAGACCACCAATGTCAATACCGCGCTCTGACCCAACATGTATATATGAAACAGAGCACAACAAAAACTAGGCTAACCCAGTTGAGATAACCGCCACATGTCTCATAGGAATACCAAGCACAGAGGAAAACAAGTATTTTCGATGACTGTATCACTAGCACATATCCCAATCTTTATTACCTCAAGCAAAATTACAAGATTGAATAAACAATATTGAATCATTTTCTCAAAGATTCAATGCCCTCACCAAACTCAAGCAAAAAATGAAAGATTACAACTTGAAATCACTCATCCTACCCGTAGTGATCTTTTTGTACAAAGACGATGGCTTCCAACACAAATCTTCTCTTTCTGCCGTTTTAGATTACGAGGCCTAAGAACAAAGTACGGATATTCTTTTAGATTTTCTGTAGACAAGCACATGAATCTTTCTTTTTTTGTGCTCTAACTTGTACCTCCACCCTTAACGCATATTTATAGGTTGATAAATCTATTTTAGGGTTTACACAAAATTGTCCACCATCAGATATGGTCGTTGTCCACTTGCATCCAACGGTGCTGATTAAATTCATAACTTGTCCAGCCCCGACCGAACCGAACAGGGACTGAATTCGCTTGGTCCCTGGCAGAAAGGTAGGTTCTGACTGGGATATACCGAGTTTAGACCGAACTTGGTCAGGACCTAATTCTGATTGAGTTGGATCCCATTATATATATATATATATATTTATTTTATTTTTTTAATATATATATATATTATATATATATATATATACTACAAAAAAAGGCCTATTAATAATGCTCTATAAGACGTATTGATGACGCATGATACCTAAGCGTTATCACAGTTCGAAATACCTTTTTTCTATGACGGTTTGGGCTAATTCTGGGCTTTTTATAACGTTTATAAAACAAAGCATTATTAATATTTTAGAGCGGTGGCAAACTTGTAGTATTTTGCAAACTTATTAATATTAAGCGTTTCGAAATACTTCTTCTCCTTCTATTTCCCCTTTCCTCCTCCTCTTTCTCTTCCTCTTCCTCCGCTCCCATGCTCAGAATTAGGGTTCGGTCCAGCGTCCAGGCCTAGGGTTGGGGTTCAATGGCCTCGACGCCACCGTCTCCTGCCTTTCCTTTCTTTCTCCTTCGTCCGTTCCATCCAGAGAGACCCCCAAATTCCCCGATCGGAAAAGAATTTCTAGGGTTTCGTCGGACCGATCGCCACCAGAGCTCCATCATCAGAAGCCATGGGTACCGAATAGTAAGCTCCTCCTCTCTCTCTCTCTCTCTCTCTCTCTCGATTATAGACGTCTTCGTAATCTACGATTTCGTAGTGGTTGCTGATTTCTAGGGTTTCTTCTTAGATTTGTTTTAGAGACTTTTGTTTTGGGTCTTTCCTTCGCTTTCAAGGGTTTTCTTGTTACATCACATGTACATTTTTGGGACTGTAAATCATGGGGCAAGATGGTTTGACACTCTTTAACTAATCCCTCAAATACTATCGTGTAAATAAGTGGAATGCAAAATGGTAGACATTTCAAATATTTTTGTTCTACAAATAATATGGAAGCGGATACTTCTTATTCTAAAGCATTTCCTCTTCCATTTGTTCCGCGTAGATTGATGCAATTCTTGGGATTATTTTCTAAGGTTTTGTAGAATTCCCTACGATGGAGGGATAGGAATTTGGGGAAAAAATGGCTGTGAATTTCTTGTACCTATCGGCCGTCTCGACGGTGGTCGGCTTCGTCGGCCTATAGTCGTGGGTGTTCGGTTGGCTTGACGAGTTCAAGCAGGCTGGATTGATTGACGGGAACCGTGTTCATTCAGGGAATATATGGAGCGTCCTCGAGCTGCTCTCAGGATCTAACGATGCCATTTTTCTGTTGCTGAATCTTGTCTCCAATGTGTTTGTGCTGGGTCTCCTGACCCTCAAGGTAAAATTTGTTCCTATCGACATTTCATCTTATGGTTATTTGATGTGTCTCAATGTACGTGAGGCTAGAGGTTGCACGGACACAGATATGACATTTTGTAGCGTCTTGTAGTGTCTGGCGCATCTTACTATTTCTATAGCCTGTTGATTTTCGGTACAAGCAAATAATTGTGTTGAGGAAATATGATAGTTTAAATTTATAGAGTTAGTCGTTTATTGGCAAGTCCTGACCCTTATGTTTTCATCCTTTTGTTTGATCCTCTTTTAGTTCCTAGTCAGTTTCTACTGAACAATAATCCTTGGCTGCAGAACAATAACTAACCAGAATGTAGAGTTTTCTATGACTTGTGAATAACTTATTCTGTATGTGCTACGTAAGCACATGAATGTCTGCCATATCCAATTAGTTCTCTTATACAGAAGATGGTGTTCATTTAGCTTTATGCTCAGTTAACCTACTAAATTTCCTCATTAACTTATTTATAATAATCAATTAAATAATATATTTATATCTAAGGGAAAGATTTGCATACTCATGGTAACTCTTTCATCTATATTTGTTATGTTGAGAAAACTTTCCATTAAATAAAAAAGCTAGGAATTATTTTTTTCGGAATATTCATGGCTGTGGTAGTGTTGAAATAGTTAGAAACCAGAAATATGAGATGAGAATAGCTCTTTGAATCCAAGTTTTGCAGATTAGAGTTATGTTATACACTACTAATTGTTACTATAAAGTGTTGACATAAGAATGATAAAAAAGCAGCAGGGAACCATAACTCCAAAGGAAACTTGGTAAAATGATTGTTCAATCAGGGAGGTAGCTGTATGTATTTATGCGGGCATTATCAATTCCTGAATCAATGATGCTTTGAAATATTAATTTTTATACTTATTTGGAGTAATTAGCTATTAAAAACAAACTCTTAGCATATTAAGTTAAAGTGCTGGCTTGCTGCACTACAACACCCTATGCAATATAGAATCTTAGTTATGCTATATTCTATTATCAATTGCTTAGCTGGGATCTGATTCTGTTTTCTCTTTTTAGTATGATCTGCATAAGTTCTGCCCATTTAATAATATTCTATTCGACCATGGCGATCCTTCAATAAACACAGGTATCTCCTTTTGCTCCATATAACTGCTGAAAACTAAGGACTCCTCCCTCAAATTTATTAAGAAAGAAAAACCACCTCTAGAAAATAATAGTAGAAAAAGAAATTTCTACTATTATTAAATTTTAGAGGTTGCATCTCTCTCCTTCACTCCGCTGCTCACGATCACCCTCATCCTCAACGGCATCCAACCTGTTCTGTCAGGTGAGCTTCTCATCTCATCTCAAGATATACCATATAGTGAAATTCTCTTACCTATGAGAGGTATTTCTTCATAGGGTTCTGATACCCGATTCTTACATATGTAGCTATTCTTCTTCGTAGCATATGTTACACATCAAAGAAAACTGGAGTTATGTAGTAAAAACATATATCCACATTTAACCATGGGCTGGGGGATCTCTAAGCAAATAAAATGAACAGGTGGAACTAAGTCTGAGACAACAAGATTAGGGATTTATGTTGGGGAGTTGGAAGGATCTTGAAACCAACATCACTGATAGCAAGTGCGGTGATAATGTCTACTGCTAGTAGGAACAAAAATTGGAAGTCCAGAAAGACACTGGACAAGCTCCAATTGTGGGGCCAGCTTGTATTTATAGTAACTCCACAGATTCTTATGTAAAGACATTTATTAATAGCTTATGTCCAGTTCAACATTTGTGCTTAGCTTGCTCTTGACATGCTCACTGTCAATTCATCCAAGTTGGTCCTCCAAACAATTTCCAGTACAGAAGCAAAGCCATGGTTGTGAATCATATCACATTAATATATTCATATATGTTGTTTTACTCCTTTCTCTTGATATTTCATGATTAGATTTGATTTTTAGGCCTGACAATTATATGGACTGATTTGGTAGTCTTCTCTTTTCTTAGGATTTCACTTGTGTTTCGGCTGTCGTTGATCTTTCATGATTATTAGTTATATGGCCAAGTTTTGATATGGACAATTTTGGTAGTTTAAAATATATATATTTATTTGGATATTCTATTTTGAGAATGTAATGAAGATGTTGATATGTACTCTATTTTGAGAAATGTAACAAAGATGGTGATGTATAATGTTAAGTTTTGGGATGGCAATGAAGAATTAAGGATATGAGAGATGTGCTTTCTCTCTGCTAGATATTCTAGATAAGCCTAGAGAAAATGAATGCTCGATTGATGGATCTACAGATGGATGGATGGATGGATGGCATTAATTAGCTATAATTGAGGTACCTAAAGTAATAATGTGAAAGAGAAGAGTCAGTACAATGAGGTTGCGCGTGGTTGGACCGACAAGCAAAGACGTAGTCTTGTGGCCCCTTCGAATTTGATTCGATTTTGATTTTTATTTGATTTTATCTATGCATCAACAAAGTTGCCAGGGCAGTAGTAGAATAGATTCAATGGAATTACCAAGTAAAGCTAGCTAATTAGTTGCAACTTCTTCTTAACCAATTGCCTATTTATGCTGTTATTGCGATGGTGGGTCGCGTACAATCCAGACATACCATAGTAACCGGCATCGACAACTACAACATCTTTCACAATTAAATATTGTTCTCTAGCTATCATTTACTCATAACTACGTGTAAGTATTAGCGACCGAGGAAAAAATTGTTGTTGGCAAGTCATATGGAGTATGGAGTCCTGTCACATTGTCGTACACATGTAATAGGGCGCGGTAACTAGTAACGTCATTTGTAAATGTCGTAACAAGGCATGAAGACTAGCAACTGTTGGAGTCCAGTCTGGATTTGATAATAGCATATTTATGGAGATCAAATCTGATTAAATATTTGATTTAATTTGAGCTATTTTAGATATAATAGGATTCTTATTTAAGGTTTTCCTATTTAAAAGATCATATTATAATCTAAAATAGGATGTTGATGGACTATTTTAGGTGTAGTAGGATTCTTATTTGAGGGCTTCATATTAAAAAAATCCTATTATGACCTAAAATATGTTTTTCTCATCCTATATATATGGGGTGAGGGTGGAGGCACAAAGCACAACACAAAAGTGGAGATTTGAGGTGCTCGACCACAGGAAATCTAAAAGAAAGTTACGCACTTTGCTCTTAGAACTTTGTCATCCAATACAGAAGGAAGACGATCTAATTGAGGGGTCGTCAACTTCGGTTAGGAAGATTGCTACGGGTTGGTGAGCGATTTCAATTGTAATCTTTATTTTCTTCTTGAGTGTGGTGAGTGGGTTGAACCTATTAGGGCAAAGGGTTCAACATTAGTTTTTGTTAATCTTGTAATTTCATCTGAGTTATAGAGATTAAAATTTGTCCAGGTGACGTAGTGACCGCCATATACTTGTCTTTATCTATTCTTAGTGTCCGTTAGATGGGGGTTGGTTATTTCAGGTGGGTTGGCCTAAGTTTCCGCTGCGGCAACGTCTCAAACACGGTATCGGAACGCAAGAGGGCGTATCTGATTCCCAACATCTGGTATCAGAGCTTTGGAGGTTCTGGCAACCATGTCTATAGAATAGATGAACACTCGTATGATCACCCTCAAAGGGGAAACTGGGCGATTTGGAAGCCAAGGAGGGAGGATCTACTCTGGTACAAGGACTTACATGGTCCGTTGGACGGTGACAACGCAAAGCCAATGGACAAAGTTGCTGAAAACTGGAAACGACTAGATCAGAAGGCCGTTGGATTCATCTGCCAATGGTTGGATGATTCGGCGTTTCATCATGTGTCCATGGAGAGTTCAGCAAAAGTATTATAGGAGAAGCTGCATTCGATGTACGAAAGGAAGACGGCTGGCAACGAAGCATTTTTTATTCGCTAACTCGTCAACTCGAAGTACACGGAGGGTGTCCCAGTGGCACAACATCTGAACGAGGTTCAGGGTATCATCAATCAGCTGTCTGCGATGAAGATGGTGATTGATGATGAGATTTAAGCCCTACTGCTCTTGAGTTCTCTGCCGGAAAGCTGGAAGACATTGGTGGTGTCGGTGAGCAACTCTACACCTGATGGAGTTGTTACATTCGAGGCAGTCAAAAGTAGCTTGTTGAATGAGGAGGTCCGATGCAAGCAAGTGGAATCGTCGCAGGAGTCTGCTCTGGTGACTTTCTAAAGAAAGGGAAGACCCAATTCATAGACAATGATAGGGGGAGTTATCGAAATCTTACGATTATGGACCGCAAGAAGGGCTGCTATCACTGTGGCAAAAGGGGTCATATCAAGAGGAACTGTATGAAGCTCAAAGTTGAGAAGGCAAAAGGCAAGGACGATCAGGAGGATCTCACATCAATAGGAGATATCATCATCGCAGCAACCGACGCAGAGGA
This sequence comes from Iris pallida, assembly GCA_029216955.1. NCBI lineage: Eukaryota > Viridiplantae > Streptophyta > Magnoliopsida > Asparagales > Iridaceae > Iris > Iris pallida. Next base: position 8,535,569 of record JANAVB010006993.1, on the reverse strand, counting down.
ACCTTGTGGCATGTATCATGACGACGACTGGGTCATAGACACGGAGGTGTCGTATCATACCACTCCACATAGGAGGATCTTCATATCATACCGCCGTGACAGGTTTGGACGTGTGAAGATGGGCGACAAGGGGACAGCTGTAGTTGTAGGCATCGGTAATGTGCACTTGACAACGGAGCTCGATAAGAATCTCGTTCTTAAGGGTGTGCAACATATACCGAATTTACACTACAACTTGGTTTCGGTAGAGAGGCTGGCAGATGATGGCTGTCGTAGTCTGTTTGGGGACAAAGATTAGATTTTTGCAAAAGGTTGCCAACAGCTGGCTCGAAGACTTTGTGTTGTGGCATGTACATGCTCAAGCCGTTGAGGTGTACAGGTAGGCCACAGACACCGGATGGAGGCTCGAGGGGTACTCGACAGGAGGTGGTTCGTCGAGAACATGCTGAGGCGGGGCTTCTAGGTACTTTGAGGGATACAGAGGATTTGGTTCATCGAGACAAAGTGACGGATGGTGGTGAGTCAAAGATTGAGGGTCAGTCTGTCGGTCCCATGACAGGTGGTCGATCTCCAAGTAGGGGTTGCTCGACGGATCTAGTTTTGGCGACAGGTGGTTTGTCAAGGCTTCACGGAATCGATTTCAGCAGTTAGAAGCCATGAAGGAGATCAAGGTTTACAGCAAAATCAATCTGAGACAGGAACATCATCATTCACACAGTTCAGGGGGAGCTGTGGGTCATCGACGGCATGCACAGCACGTGATGTTCTGCTCGAGGATGCATGTGTATGGGGGAGCTTCAAGTTCAGACACGTAGGTGGCCAGATTCAGGAGTTCGATCTCAGGAGGACCGTACCGTCTACTTGGTTGGGCCAGCCAAGGATGAAGAAGCTCGTCAGAACGTTAACATTTTTCGGTAGAAAACAGAAGTCGGGGACAGGCAGCCGAGACTTGAGATGAGACTGATCGTCAGGGACTTCGGTCTTGATCGTGTTTTTGATATCGGCAAGATTCTAGTAGTACAAGAGGTGCTACGTATGGCAGCTAGCATCGACGTCACGGTCGAGGAGCTGGAGACGAAGGAAGATGCAAAGCAGCTCGGGAGATCGAAGATCAATGGCATGGGGGAGCAGGAACTCTATCGCATGATGACAGACATGGAGTCCAGTTTGAGGAGCCATGGGGTCAACACCCTCTCATCACACTGGAGGGGGAGATTGTTGGAATCCAGTCTGAATTTGGTAATAGAATATTTATAGAGTCCAAATCTGATTAAATATTTTATTTAATTTGATTTGGATGTCCATAATTAGTGTTGGGCTGTTTTAGATATAATAGGATTCTTATTTGAGGGTTTCCTTTTTAAGAGATCCTATTATAATCTAAAATAGGATGTTGATGGGCTATTTTAGGTGTAGTAGGATTCTTATTTGAAGGCTTCCTATTTAAGAAATCCTATTATGACCTAAAATAGGTTTTTCTCATCCTATATATATGGGGTAAGGGTGGAGGCACAAAGCAGGGCACAAAAGTAGAGATTTGAGGTGCTCGTCCACAGGAAATCTAAGAGAAAGTTTTGCAATTTGCTCTTAGGACTTTGACATCCAAGAAAGAAGGAAGAATATATCTAATCGAGGGGTCATCAACTTCGGTTAGGGAGATTGCTACGGGTTGGTGAGCGATTTCAATTATAATCTTTCTTTTATTCTTGAGTGTGGTGAAGGGGTTAAACCTATTAGGGCAAAGGGTTCAACATTAGTTTTTGTCAATCTCGTAATTTTATCTGAGTTATAGAGATTAGGATTTGTCCAGGTGACGTAGTCACCGCCATATATATGTCTTTATCTGTGCTTAGTGTCGTTAGACGGGGGTTGGTTATTTCAGGTAGGTAGGCCTAAGTTTTCGCTGCGGCAACGTCTCAGACACGGTATCAGAGCGCAAGAGGTCGTATCCGATTCCCAACAGCAACGTCATTATCGTCTTCAATGCATCGTAAACATGTCACTATCATTACGAGCCAGTTCAATAGTAGATTTCGGATAAGATGTCGATAGTAGTTGCCGACTCGCTAATATATCGGATCAATACATGCCATGCATGTTAGAAATATTTTTCTTTTGCTTGTTGTAATGTGTAAAGAAAATAAAATTAAAGTTAATGTTACCGGCCTTCGGGAAAGTCGTGCACGAAATACTGTCCTTAGAGTTGATTCGGGTCTATGTTCAGACTTGTTCCGAATGCTCCAAGGGGTAAAACTCTCGCTCTACCAGTATCTTCTCGTCGCACAACTCGAAAAGTGACCCGAACTTAGCTTTTTGTCCGAAATAAGAAAATAAAGAACAATAATTTTGATTTGAACAAAGAGAGAAGAGGCAAGAGAATTTTCTTAGCAGAGAATTTTCATACAAAGAAATTGTATCTGATTTCTTTCCAAGTAAAATTATACTATTTATAGAGCAAAATGACCAACGAAACTTTTCTATCAATGGGCCGGACTAGGAGAATACCTATTCTAATTCTCCAACGTTACTAAGCCAAAGAAACAGGCACATTCAGAAGACTTGTTTTTTCTTTCAAAAAAAGCAACAATCCCCTCCCCAAAATCCAAGTTCTGAAGAATAAAAGAGAAGAATATGAGAGGCAAATATATAATATACTATGCATAGATGAGATGGACTACAGCCTTGAATCTCATTTAGTGACTATTGTCTTTACCTGAAGAAGTGTTTGATAGACTTTGCCTTAAATCATACTTCTTGAACCAGATTCAGAAAATAGCACACACAGTACGCTAGAGGTTCTTGGATCTATTGTATGACATTTTTGATTGGTCATACGCACCTACATATTCATGAGAGTTGTCTGAGATCGTCTTGTCCCATAGTCGCGACCTTCACGACCTCTCATATAGGTATAAGTCCTCAAGGGTTGGTGACAGATATAAACCTTACATTCATACTTGGACCTATTAAGAGTTAAAACTCATCCTAACCATATCACGACATAACACTATCACCATAGGGATAGGATATCCATGTACAATATCGTACAGCCTATTGGACAATAGTTTTTTAAGAGAATTAAATCTCAGGGTCAGTGTTCCATAATAGTCACCTATATCCAGCTTGTTCCTACCCATTGAAGCGACTTCTTGGGATCTCCAGTTAGATTCGGTTGGGTTGCCACTGATGGTGACTAACTTATGGTCTTAACCTCATCCCTCTCGATGATTTTAGGACTAATGTCCTAGATAGACCCTTCATCAAGTAGTTTGTAAGGTTTTTTTCTGACTTTATATCGTCAAGAACCACATATTTGTCTAATATGTTCTTTATTGACTTGAAGCATAGCTGCAGGTGCTTGTTCATCTTAGCATTCACGGAATCATGCTTTAGTACTTCAATAACAGATTTATTATCACAATTGATAGAAATTGTATGAACATGAATATGAGAAACAAGTATATACATAATCAGATTTCTAAGCAATTCAGCTTATGTACAAGTAGTGTCCAAAGCTATCATTTCAGAGTCCGTTGTACTCCGAGTTATGATAGTTTGGTTACATAAACCCGAGGAGATTGCAGCTCCTCATAGAGTATACACATATCCAGTAGTAGATTTTACATCATGTGAATCAGTTACCCAGTTTGCATCTCAATAATCTTCTATGATATCTGGGTGTCTAGTATAATGCAATTTATAATCTAGAATTCCCTTAAGATATCTAAATACCCTTTCTAATGCTGGCCAATGTGACCGATTTGGGTTACTATAATATCTACTCAGTCTCCCAATAGAAAATGCAATATCGGGTCTTGTCTTATTTGTTTTGTACATAAGAGAACCTATCATCTATGAATATCTATGTTGTTCTATATGTGAGCCTCTATTCTTCTTGAGAACAACGTTACTTTCATAAGAAGTAAGGTAGATTTTTGGTCAAAAAACTTAAACTTCCTTAGCATTTTCTCGATCGAGTGTCTAGGGATAGAGTATATCCCTCTTTGAATTTGGACACTTGTATTCCTAGTAGATAAATAATTCTAAGTGTTATTTATCAGTTCCAGTGAAAATCCTAGAATAAATATATCATCCACATACAAACATAAGCTGATATAACTTTTATTTGTATTTTTAGAATACAAACATTTGCCATATTCGTTTGGCACGAAACCAAATTCTAAAATGACTTTGTCAAATTTGTTGTGTCATTGCTTGGGAGCTTGCTTTAGGCCATAAAGATATTTTACTAATTTTCAAACCTTCTTTTCATGACCTTTAGCAATGAAACCCTCATGTTGATTTATATATAATTCTTCTTCTAAATCTTTATTTAGAAATATTGTCTTTACATCTATTTGATGGATTAGCATGTCATGAATGAAAGCTAAAGCTATAAGGGTTTTGATAGAAGTGATTCTAGCTACCGGAGAATATGTATCAAAATAATCTAATTCTTTTTCTGGGTAAAACCTTTTGCTACTAATCTAGCCTTGTATTTGTCTATGGTACCATCGAAGTTTTTTTTGAAGATCCGCTTACAACCTATAGGTTTACCACCTAAAGGTATGTTTGCTAGAAACCAAGTGATATTCTCTATAATGGAGTTGTACTCATTGTTAATGGCTTCTTTTCAGAAAGGGGCATCATCAGAAGATATCGCTTCTTCATAAGTAGAGGGATCACCCTCGATTAAAAATGTGAAGAATATTTTTTTTAATTCTTTTCAATCATTTCTCCTTTACTCCTATGTTTTATATCTTGTTCAGGTTGTGAAGTTGATATTTGAATATGAGAACTAGTAGATAGAATAAGAGAAGGGTTGGAGGAAGATGATGAAATTCTAATCCTAGAAGTTCAGCCTTTCCGTAGCTCATATGATGTCTTATCATTAGACTTACTGGGTATCCTATTAAGGATATAATAGACCGACAATAAGTCTTCTCCACACAGATTATCAGGAGCTCCTAAGATGAGAATTATTGCATTTACCATGTCTAACAGAGTACGATTCTTTTTTTTTTTAGCAACTCCGTTGGACTGTGGTGAATAAGGAGCAGTAACCTCATGAATAATTATATGTTCTTCACAAAAGTTAGTCATTTCATTTGAGGTATATTCTCTACCACGATCTGATCTAAGAATCTTAATTCTTTTATCTACTTGGTTCTCAGCTTCAGATTTATAGAACTTGAATCTGTCTAGAACTTCATCTTTGCTTTTAAGAAGGTAGGTGTAATAATATTTTGAATAATCATCTATAAAAGTGACAATGCATTTCCTACCGCCTCGGGTCAAAACCCTATTAGAATCATATACGCACAATGGCCGAGTTCTAGAAAGTTCTAGAAGGTCAGAATCCCTTTGGACAGATCTGAATGGTAGTCTAGTATGTTTGGCTTGAACATAAATCTCACATTTGTGTCTATCATCCATTAGAGTTTTAGGAATAAGCTCTAAGTTCATCATCCTTTTTAGTGATCCTAAATTCACATGACCTAGTTTGCCATACCAAACATTAGAGGATTTTATATTGGAGACAACAAGAGAAAGATTTAATATTTTATTTATATTACTCAAAATAAATAGACCATCATTTACGAATCATTTTTCTATAAATAACTCATTCTTGGAAATACTACTTTATTAGCCTCCATTACGATCTTGTATCCATAGACTACAAGCAGAGATCCACTAACTAGATTTCTTCTAACCGTCGGCACATGAAGCACATCATAGAGAGGTAGAATTTTTCTCGATATCATCTTCAGATCTATTCTTCCTCTTCCAACAATCTTTGTCGTTGAGCCATCTCTTACGGTCACACCTCCTCCACCCGATTCCTCATAGTTTGAAAAATAGGAGTGATAAAATGAAACGTGAACATTAGCTCTAAAATCCAACTACCAATCATCAGAATGGTAAGAAATATTTACTATCGGCTGATAGCTTACAGACCTGAAAGAGATAGAAGACCCATTCATAATCATGTTAGCCTCTGGCTCATTTGAGCCTTTCCTTTTGAAGAAGGTCTTGACAGCTTTTTTTCTTCCTATGGAAGCAGTTGATAGCCATATGGTTTGTTTTACCACACACTAAACAAAATCTCACCTGATCCTGAGTCTGACTAGAGTTTATAGGTTTATGAAATTAATGGTGATTAAGGTTTTGGTTATGCGGCTGAAAACTCTGCTTCTTTTTGAAGGAGTTCTTTTTGGTTTTGAGATGGTGATTAGGATTGGGTTTGCAATGGGGGCTTCCACAAGGTTTACCTTAGGTTTATAATCAGTTTTAGTATTGGATTTTATCTAATCTGTTCTTCTGTTCTAGTTCTCTTTAGAACTTGAGAATATGTAAGATCTCCTTGTAAATTGGTAAGATTTTTGGCGCTATCATACCAGGAAGAAGGGAGTTTGTCTATCAAGCAGGCTATTTTATGCTCATTATAGAAGAATGTACCTTTGGCTTAAATATGCCTACAGTATTCCTAGAATTCATGGATTTGATTATTCATAGGTTTATTAAATACCATGACATATCTGTTGAATGAGGAGGAATTGAATCTTTCAATTCCAGCATCAACACAATAAGATTCGTCTTCCAAGGCATTCCAAAGTTCTTTAGCAGTTTTGTATTCAAAAAATATGACATAAAGAGACTCAGACAAAGCTCTTAAGATTCTATGGAAATAGTGGTAGTCTATTTCCTTAGCGGTCTTGGATTTGGTGGAAGATGTAAATGTAACGCCCCAGTCCCAAAATACGTAGGACTAGGAACGTAGACATGCCAGCTATATTCATACAAAGTACATAGGCCTCATATGGATACATAAGCTGTAAAATACAGTAAACCACAAGTAATTAATCTCATCCACAAAATATAAGAATAAAAGATATCATATAATCAACTATGAATTATCATCGGTACATGTAGTTGGGCGGAGACAAATCTACTACCAATTATGAAAAGAAATACATGATATACAAAAGAAGGAATTCGGCGAGCGAAGCGAAGACGATCTAAGTGCAACTATCCTTTAAGAAAAAGAGATGATCACGGCCACAGCTAGAACACCTGCGAAAGACAAGAGCACACACCTGGCGAGATACCCAGGTCCTCAGAGGGACGTAACAAGACACATAATATCATGCCATACAAACTGAATAAATATTGCTCAAATAAATAAGTCAATTGAATTATAACATGGTCCAATACACACCTATTGAACTAGCTTACCATCCCCCCAACCAAACAAGGATAGAAGATGGTAAACTAATTCACGGTGACATATATTTCTATGCTATGAATCTAATATGGTATCTGGACCCCAACAAGGTTCAATACCTTCTCATCGAAGTAGTAAGCCACACCTACAACCAACAAGGACAAGGTGTGGCGAACTAATCCGCGACAAGTTATTGTTTCAAGCCATGGTCAGATACAAGTACCCAAACCAAAAGTACTCATACCTAACGGGTAAAGGTACCTAACCGTTCTAAGTGAAATATAGTTAAGAACAATCCTTCCTACGCATGGGCCCTGGCTAAACGGGATCAGCATGGTCCCCCCTTGGGGCACCAGAGGCCCAATCAATAAGAGCTTAACGTTCTGCAGAACGCCAGTGGCCGTCAGTAATCATGGATCATCAACCCCATATCTCCAACGGAGCATCCTGGTCACAAGGGAAAGTGCATCGAAGCCCATACGCTAAGGAATTGTCCTCCCCGCCCAATGCCAACTATGTTGTATCTACAACAGAGAACCTCTATAACAGCTAAGTCAAACTAGCATGCAATTCTATTAGCGGTTAATCCTATCGCACGGCTTGTACGTACTGGTGGCCAGCCAATCACGCACGTCCGTATTCTATATGCGACACACAACATCGTGGTACGACGTGTCAAGGCCAAATGAATACAACACACAAGGTGGTCCCTTAAATCTAGGTTTAATGTGTAAGAAAAATAATATATAGCAAGAAATATAACTGAACAATAAGTTCTAACAGGTTATGCCAGGTATCATAGTTTATTTTGTATAAAGAAAATAATGAATAATACATAAAATATGAGCTAAAATAAATAAATAGCAAATGGCAAGGTGTCTTGCCTGGTAGTACGCCTGGTGTGCTGCAATAATGAATGTTACACGAACTGTGACTTCTGTGTAACAACTATGCAAGGTGACCTCGGGTGATAGCACGGACGGTTCCATTGGGTCCAGAAGGGGTAAATTAGTTAGGGTGGACATAAGGTAGTATATGATTGATAAAGGAATGAGAAAGATGGGTTGAATCACGAGATGGAGAAAAATCGTAGGAAGTCAAATAATATATTTGGTTTTAGAAAATATTTTATAATACTTGAAATATAATCTATTAGTCAAAATATGCCTTCCAATAAATATCCGAAAAGTCAAAAGTCGTTTTAAGGCAAAATTATAAGTTTTGTCAAAATAATATTTTAGGCTAAATCTATATCTTAAAAATATTTTAAGCGAAACAACATAATATTAGAAAAATTATTTAAGGTTAAGAATCGTATTTTGTAAAAATAAAATTTTAATAATAAGTTATACTTTTATTGACTATTTGAAAATCAAAAATATTTATAGCTGTTTAAAACTATACGTTTAATAATAAAACAGAAAAATAATTTAGGTCGAAAAACTTATTCACCATATCCTAGGAAACTAGATTTTGTAAACATTTAGATATTTTTAACCCAATATGAGAGCAAAATATATCAACAAGATTATGCCCAAATTAATAATAATAATAATAATAATAATAATAATAATAATAATAATAATAACAATAACAATAACAATAAAAATAACAATAATAATAACACTAATAATAATAACAATAATAATAAAATAATAAAAACACAAAAGCAAAAAATTAAAAAATATAAAAAGTAAAACTGGTGCTCACTCCTCTTAAAGAGGACCACAGAGTGAGGAGAGAGATTGAAAGGGAAAAAGAAAAATCAGAAGAAGGGGCAGAGTGAGGAAGAGATCGAGAGGGAAGCCGATGAGGGCTAGCGCTCGGCTGTGCAAAGGAAAGAGGAAGGGCGGTCGGGAGACTCGTTGGCTGGGTCAGCAAGGCACGACGGAGGGTTTTCGACGAGAGACTCGAGGGAGTGAGGGGTTCTGGCCGGAGAGAGGTGAAGTTCAGAGGGGTCTCGGCCGGAGCTCGCCGGAGTGCTGCTCCGCGCGGAGTCGGTGGTACATACGGGGGCTGGGACCCGATCGTCGATGTTTGCCATTGATTATAAAAGTACAAAATAGTTTTATGGGAGGACTGAACTTAGACTCACAATACAAACTCGCTTGTACAAAAGAAAGCCTAGGGACGAAAACTTAGGTACAGCAGTCTAAGTACAATTGTTTATTTTAGATTCTGGAGGGTGACGATAGAGGCTCGGGAAAGCGACGGCCGCTCTGCCTTACTCCTTGGACGATCGGTATGCAGTCTTGGCTCGGAGAAGATCTGCTTGGCGTGGACGAAGAAATGCTCTTCTTGCTCTCCTCGTGTTGCTCTCCTGGCTTCTCTCTCTCTGTGGTTATCGAAAAGGGGGGAACTCTCTCTGTATATCTGTCTCTCTCTCTCTTTTTTATTCTTTTGTTGCCCGTCTCTTTTTTGCAAGGAAATGATGCCGGCTATTTATAGGAGTGGGGTGTGATCATTAGGGTTTGCTAATGATCATTTGTTTGGAATGTCGGTGCTCCTTCAATCTATCTGAACCCTTGATCCTGATTACAATAAATCTGGGCCATTAATACGGATAGCACTGTTTCTTGTGAGCAATTAATGCTAATTGCTTTAAATCTTCATGATTGATTATGCCAATGTCTGATTGCTCGCCACGTGTCCCATTAGCTTGATAATAAATGATACGCCCTGATCTTAGTAATTATGACGATGATGTCAATTGTTCTTGTTGGAATTCGGTTAAATCCTTGAATGATCCGATGCCACGTGTTTTGATTATGGATACTGTCGGAGCCGCATAGGATGGGCAACACTTGAACCGCAGGGAGATACTCTTCGTGAGCTGTATAGGACAATGCTTCATCGAGCCGCAGGGAACGAACTCTCAATGAACCGCATATGCAATCTTTGCGAGCTGCATGAGCTAGCGTTGTATTGAGCCGCAGGGACTGATCTCTCAGTGGGCCGTATGTGGCTAATTTCTGCTAGTCATATAGAGTGACTTCTCAGTGACCGCATGGAGCTGTTCTCTATTTAAGCCGCATGAGATTTTGCCACGTGGCAACCTAGGATTTCTGACGGATCGGGTCAGAGATCTTCTTCTTTTTCCGAAGAGTCTGTCATTATGGCAGAGCCATTATGACACCTTATGCCAGAGCCGCCACAGTCGTCAAATCGTGTCAGAGCATTAAATGAGTCTAGTACTTTGGGCACAGCTGTTTTGAAGGCCACGTGGCCTCTCTCTGTGGGCCGCATAGAGTTTACTCGAGTTGCCTATGTGTTTGAGCCGCATGTCCATGTTGGTGACTTTTGAGCCGCATGATACTCTTGAGCCGCATGAAGCTCGTCTGATTTTGAGCCGCATGAAGCTTCCTGGGTTCTGTGCCGTATGAAGAATGTCTCATGACCGAGCCGCATGAAGAACGTCTCATGACCGAGCCGCATGAGGAATGTCTCATGACCGAGCCGCATGAAGGACGTCTCATGATCGAGCCGCATGAGGAATGTCTCATGACCGAGCCGCATGAAGGACGTCTCATGACTCGCATGAGGAATGTCTCGATCTGCCCGTGTACTCACTTTGTGGGCCCGGGTATCCCGAACACACGAGTGCGTAGGTATCATGTTTGCTCCCTGATGTGGGGGCTAATAGAAACACTTGCCCTCGATCTTTGTTGGAAGACTCTTGAGAACCACTCTGTCCGTTTACCGCCGGGGGCTGGACATAGGCGGTTCTGTACAACTTTCCATCAGATGCCCGCTTAGCGGGACGCTCTTGATGGTTAGAGGTTGGGACAGCTGACTGAGTCCGATGAGCTCGCGCTGCCCTAGACTTCTTCTACTTAGCACCCGAAGGTGCGTAATAGGAAGAGTCCAAGTTTGGAAGGAGGGAAGAGAAGTTGGTGCCCTTTTCAAAGGAGGTAAAGGGGCTCTATTTATAGAATGGAGTGAGCCCTTTCTTCTTCTCCTTTCCGATGTGGGACTAAAAGCAATATTTTCCATGCTTCTACAGTCGGCTGCAGGTCGGAGGTCGTGGCGGATGTAGACTACCACGCACGGGACCCGGAGACTGGGCGACAAGGGGCGGTTTCGGCTGGGTCGAGCGGCGGAGGAGGGACAACGGTGATTGGAGGGGGTTTCGAAAGGGGAAACGACACAAACGGAGGAGCAGCGGGAAGATGGCGAGCTCGCCGGAGGTGGCGAAGGCTGACGCACAGCGGCGGTCTGCTCGCGGAGGGGCACGACAGGCAGTCCGTCGGCTCCAGGTGGTGGGAACGCATCGGCGGGCGCCCTCTGGACCAGCGGGACAAGGCGGTGGAAAAGGAAACTCCGCCATGGCACGACGGCAGCGCGGGAGCGATACTCACCGGAGGATGTGGTGGTTCGCTACGGGGGCACGGTACCGTCGACCGAAGGTAAGTGGTTAAATTTTTTTGGTGATGGTTTGCTGGTGGTGGTGGTGAGCTGGTGGCGGTGGTGAGCTGGTGGTGGTGTGGAGATGGATGGAGGCGGTGGTGTGCTGGTCGGGATGTGGTGATGGCTGGTGGCGGTGGTTTGTGCGTTGGGCTGTGGTGGTATCGGGAAGAGGTGTTCCGACGGTGGCTGGTGGTGTCTTGGCATCGGCGGTGATGATGATGGTGGTTGTGGTCGTTTGTGGCGGCTATGGCCGGTGCCGGGGAGTGACGGTGCGGCCAGAGGGGGTTTGGCATGGCTGGCGGCGGTTGGACGGAAAGGCGGGATCAGGTTATCGTGGTGGCAAAGTTGTTGGCGATGGTGGTGTTGTTTGGCTTGGGACTCACGGGTGCCGGGATGGGCGTGGTGAAGGTGTCACGCCCCAGTACCGAAATACTGAGACGGACTAGGCCAGCTACACCGTATGAGGTATATAGACGTCATACGGCGATCGTGGCTGTCAAGCGACCAGGGGTGCATGCTACAATCAGGTCTCCTATGGTCCCACAGAGCATCTATGTCTCAATCAATCAAAACAAGAAACAGTAAATAATGATCATATAAGACAAAGCAGTAAGGCGTCCCCGACGCTTCATCAAAATGATTCATGAGCCTGGCTTTTACAAAAAGATGAGCTAGTACCGAGAGTCAATAGTACATAACCGTAGTCAGCTGCAGTCTGATTTAATTATAATTATGTAATAGGAAACTAATGTCCAGAACTGCCGGCTAAACAGGTGTCGGTGGCTAAACGCCAAGTACAAATTAGAAGATATCAGAGCAGTGAAGAAGAAACCCACTCATGGTCCCTGGCGCCCATACTCCTGGTGTGCACCATTGTTCGGGTGGAAGGCTGGATCCTCTGGAGCTGCTACGAGATCTGGCCAAACAAAACCAGCATGGTCAGGCCCGAATAGCAAGTACCATAAGGGAGCACAAAAGAGTGAGATAAAACCCAAGCATAATAATAAGACCCGATTCACGAGTTATAGGCTTATACCATATCATCGAGACAATACGACACCCTTGCAACCAAACAAGGACAAACGGTGCCAATATCATGCTGAGATAAGATATATCCTATAACCATGGGCAGGTGAAGGGCTTCTGATCGCGACTTCGGTCCATAGCCCATCGCAGCACAATAGCCCAACCCAACAACCAAACAAGGACATGGGTTGGACCACGCACCACGATAGTCCATATTTCTTAGTTGCTAACAGAAGAAAACATATCACAAAATAAGTCAGCTTACAAGCGGCCAATCTGTCACGCCCCGACCCGGAATCACCCGAATCATCGTCCTCGCAGGGGGCGTGATGCCACACGAGCCTGGAGTTGCGCTCGTGCAAGGTAAGATGACAAGTTCTCAAATGGTTATCTTTTCATTCGATATTAACAACGATAGGAAAACAGAGTATACGAAACAATTCTCTTTATTGATATCTGAAACTGAGATTACAATGGCTTTCGATAGCCTAACAATATATTCCAGATTGGCTACAACACTCAGGTTCTCTCTTGTCCACAAAGGATTTCACCGTTCCATACATCATGCCTTCTATATCTCGGCCGCATCAATCCAGTTGCGTAGTCCGAGCGTCAATGCGATCGCACGCTTCAATGCACTTCGGCATTCCAAGCCTCAACACGTTCAAGCAATGCTTCGCCGTGAGCAATCCATTCCCTACACCCTGTATGAAGCTGGTGGGGGATCAGTACGTTCGTCCTCGCATGTACTGAAGCAAAGATCATCTTTTCAAACCGACATTTTAATATTTATGTTGAATCATGCAACTTAGCTTATGATCTTGCTATGTTCTCCTTAGGGTCAATTTCATGGCATCTTTGAAAGCGTAAAGCATGTTATCATATCCAGCATGTTATCGAATTGAATGTACAAGCAAACAAGCAATCTCGTGTTTGATTCATGGTGCGACATACCAAGTCGACGCACTCGTCCTTGCACTGACGCAAGGTGAATACGCTGTAATCCTTTCCTATCATGTTATATGTGCATCTCTAAGCAGGATCTCTATGCGGGACGCATACGCGCCTAAACTTTCAACCCATTGTTCCTTAACTATATGAGGGCCGTTGGCGTATCCGCGCCGGAATGGACTAAAGGAGTTCCTTTCTTTTCTCTTCTTCTTTTCTCTCTATTTGGTCGGGCTGCCCGGTGTTTCACGGGTTGGGTCACCTCCCAACAACCGAAACGTTTCCGCTGCATACCATCATTTGCGGCTTTTCCTATCTTGATGGGAAAAGCCGCAAAAGATTATTCAAATCCCTCCGCGGCCAATTGGTTCCGGGGCGCTCCTCCGGCATTTAACCGTTTTGGAGGGAACACCCGTGCACGGGCTATTATCACAATTTAATCTCGAGCCCATTCCAATCGACCATGCAACGCCCTATCATTCATGTAATCAAATTCAAACAACCAGACATAGTCGTGAGTCCGAGACTCAGACTTATCATCTCGCATCTCTTTCGTTAGCTTTCTATGTTCTTACGTTTCTTACTTCGTTTCAATGATTCAATGACATCATGCCTCAACTCAATGCTCGTCAACCGAACGACCCAAAGGTCTCGAACACCTTTCGAGGCACCATGTCATAGCCGACAGTTCCGCCATATTCATGCCACAACTGTATTCTCTCGCAACGAAGCCATCTTTTATTATCTTGTGTACGTAGGCACGTTTCGTCCGTATTTCTATGTTCTATCTTAGCATTTAATGTTCGGGGCTTGCGCGCTAGGGCGCTCGCCTATTGTCTTTCAATGTTCTAGCTGTCTAACTCGTACAGTAAGGTACGGTATGGTTCGTGTACTAAGAAACTCGTCGAGTACAGTTATTCCATGTTTTTGCGGCTTGTACACCGAGGCGCTCGCCTTAGCGATATTCAATGTTCCATAGCGACTCGTGCATATGATGCACGTATCATTTCAATTGTTCTAACTTAGTGTTCGACTCACACTATGATTTATCTTCGATCGGCCACACCCGTGGCGTCGATAGGTTAACTTAGCATACAATAATATATTTGACTTATCGAATGAAGGAGTAAAAAGAAGTCAATCCTCCCACCTTGAGTCGATACGCCTTCGTCGTTTCGCCGAGTCGATGCGGCTCGATTTCATAACTTTGTTGCACGGCCGCTCTCCTGACTTAGCCATTCGAGCACTTCGTGCTTCATTGAGTTATACGTTCGATTTGCCTTAGCGTGCCCAAGTCTCGGCCCGTCGCAAGGCGACGATTTGATTTCGCGGACCCCTTACTAAATATTGTAAAAGATCGACCTCTAATATTTTCCCGTCAAAGTATAACTTGCACACGAAACCAACTAAAATCAATACTTGCATCGATTCGGACTTGCGCCTTGGTCGATTCGATTTCTTAGAATCGTCGAGCCGATTCAACGCACTCATCCTTCGGGACAACGCGGTGCTTCGCATCGATTCACTCGATGCATTCTTTCGGGACAAGGCAACTCTTCGCATCAACTTAGTTTGATGCGTTGCTTGGGACAACGTAACTCTCGTATCGTTTTGTATCGATACATTCTCTTCCGTCAACGCGACTCGTTGAGTCAACGCTTCATGGTAATGTGCCGTACGGAGCGCGGCATTACAGAATATACCACTCAAAACAAGGTTCGTCCTCGAACCAAAACCAACACTCCGATAAAGTGTTTTATAGATCGTTTCACGATCTCGTCCCACCAATGTTGTTCAGTTTCACACTATCGCGCAAGCTTTCCATTAACATTTCAAAGTCTTTCCTGCACCTCGATTTAAATTTTGTATACAACTCGATTTGGATCCATACTTATATTCAAGGCGTCCCGAAGATATATGTATTTAGACCAATTCCAGTGGTAGAAAATTGGAATAAAGCTGACAGGTAAATTTCAATCCTATGCTTGCCATCTCGTACTCTCGGTCGGACTTATCCTTAGCAACCGTTCTCAAAATTTTCATCGCATACGTATATTCGATACATACGTGATTCATTCAATAAGGTTACCACATGCGACGCGATTCAAAAATCACATATCTCACTTCATTTCACCGGGACTATCAATTCCATACGTCGCGTCGAGCTGCTGCGCATCCGATCGCAACAATCCTCCGTAACGCCTTGCGTTCACGTTCGAATTCGTTACCCAACTATTTCCGAAGTTTTGCTATGCAACTTATCTCGATCCGATTTCCTTTGTTGACTTGCAATGCATCAACATTCAGGGCTACGCCCGCTAGGTGACTTACCTAGCACCGTGCTTAGATTCTCCCGACGCAACTTTAAATTGATATTGCTCAAAGGCCACAATTTATCTGACACAAAAGTTTACATCAAGGCGACGGTGCTCAAGACAACGATCGCCTTGACACGAAGTCTCTACGATGCATCTTACATCCGATTTCCTAAAGAGTAGGTATTCACTAGCCAAATTCCCCACTTACCCGTCTCGCAACATCGAACATAATTTTGATTCACGCAAGCTCAATTGCAAGGTGAATCTAAATCTAACGACATGACTCGTAAGTCATTCCCTTATCATTCCCTCTCGTGCATAGCACGTTTCTCGCAATCGCATATCCAAATCACCAAGTCCGTTGGTGAATTCTAGTTCGACCGTCGACCAACATAACCATTCAAGTATTCATCCGACGAATACTCAAAATCTAACTATATCATTCTCAATCGAAAGCTGTTCCAACAATTTTCGATCGCCTAGACTTATCGTCAACATACACCATGTTATATTTGTTATCGATGCCATCTCATATGCGATATCGCATGGGTCATCTTACGGTCTGCAGCATTCAATTTGATTTGGCGGTCAAGTCTTCTAGGGTCAGCTGCCCCGAAGCTACGCTCGATAATTGTGGATCATCACCGAAGGACAGTTTACTACGAACCATGCTATATCATATTTTGGAGCCAAATCACGTTCCGACGATTCTATCGGACTAACCCAAATCTGTACACAACCGTTTCTATCAGCGCAACTGATGTGCAACTATTCTCCGAGTCAAGTCATGCACTACCGTCGATGATTCCACAATTTACGAAATATCTACTCGTATCGAGTTGGAGTCAATCTTATTCACGGGTCGACACACGAGATGCTATACGCATCGAGTAATCGTCGATGACTTATAGTCTCGTCTTGATTAATCACAAAATTTAGTATCAACCAAGTTCGTTCATTCTCGTATCGCTACTTACAAAAAAAATTTATAGCGCAAGGCGCACTCTATTTTGTATTCTCACATCGCTTACGTTTCCTTACGTGTCGGTCTCGATATGCCGTATCCATTTCGATAACGTAAGGGAACTTTGAATCCGTTTCGACATCAACTTAACTCGCTTTGCATACATCCGAGTTCGCCACAAACTTTTCCATACGCATCCACTCATTCTCCGATTCACCGCATCCCGTTATACTTTGATCGCGTAACTGAGTTACCGATTATCCAACATCGAACCCTCGAGTTATACGATCTTGCCCTCTAAGCTTCGCGTGATTTTCAGTCGTACTCAAATGAGTGTCGCCGTAACGTAACCAACTATTTCTTAGGCACGATTACTCACATCAACCAACTCTTCACCGAAGTCGCACATCGTGCGATTCGATTACAATTCGCATCGCCTAACATTTTTATCGAAATCGCAAGTCGTGCGATTCGATTCGTCTCGCCCAACATTTCTACCGAGATCGCAAGTCGTGCGACTCATTTGTAAGCTCGAGTATTCCTTTTCCGTCGATCCGATTATTGCGTCAAGGCAAAATCGTTTCGCTAGTCTCGGTCGTCCAACCAACTTATAACTTTCGTCCGATGTATCGTTCATTGATACGAGTCTCGCCTTATCGTCCAAACCGATTTTCGAAGAACACTTGCATCAACATACCGTTATACAAATTTTCAATCGAGTCTCGGTACTCTCCCGTCCGTTGCAGACAAACCTTCCTTAATTCTCACAACGTATCGATGCAAATCATCGTACAAGTGATACACCATATACCACTCGGAATCGAGTCATTCATCGCCTACGTGGTATGGCATATACCACTCGAAATTCAAGCCATTTCTCTCGCGCTATACTTAGTATAAACCGACAATTCCTTTCGACTCACGATTTCTGCAGTGATCGTGCTTGATCACAACCGTAACTTTAATTCTATCACATCCGACACAACTCGGTCAATGTTCTCGTTTGCTAACATAAGTTTGGTGTGCAACCGAATGATTCGTTCTATCGATTTACGATTTCAATTCTTTCCTTACGTTGTATCTCGTGCAATAATTTATTTGATATGCGTTGCATCCCGTGCAACAAATTTTACTTTCGATACGCGTTGCACATCGTGCTACGATTTATTTTCGACACTTTTATTTCACTTTATACAACGATTCATTTCCAATTTCCTTTGCACTTCGTGCAACGATTAATCTGATATGCGTTGCACCACGTGCAATGATTTTTCTTCCAACACGCGTTGCACATCGTACAACGATTATTCCCGACTTTCCAAGTCAATGCTCAATCCGTTTAATACATTCGGTATTGGCTTATCACTTCTCACTTTCATTTTAACGCATATTCACATTAACTCGCTGCACTTCGTGCATCATTTTATTTCTCATTCAACATGTTATATTGCAACAACAACATCCCAAATCGTATTTCACAATTTGTTGCGCTTGTAGCAACTAACATTTTTACGGCTCGTTGCATTCAATGCAATATACCCTTCGCGACTTTCTTAGCAAATATCATGTAATTTCCAAAACACATGCGGCAAAATTTCACGATTGTATTAGACTTATTGTATGGAACATCCAGTGCGGCATCGAGTAGAGTCAAGAGTGATTTCAAGTGGTGGTGGGCCACTTTTCGAATTGTAATGAAGCGAGCGTCCAGAGGAAATTGAGCCTAGAGCTCTGATACCAATTTGTCACGCCCCGACCCGGAATCACCCGAATCATTATCCTCGCAGGGGGCGTGATGCCGTACGAGCCTGGAGTTGCGCTCGTGCAAGGCAAGATGACAAGTTCTCAAATGGTTATCTTTTGATTCGATATTAACAACGATAGGAAAACAGAGTATACGAAACAATTCTCTTTATTGACATCTGAAACTGAGATTACAATGGCTTTCGATAGCTTAACAATATATGCCAGATTGGCTACAACACTCAGGTTCTCTCTTGCCCACAAAAGATTTCACCGTTCCATACAACATGCCTTAGATATCTCAGTCGCATCAATCCAGTTGCGTAGTCCGAGCGTCAATGCGATCGCACGCTTCAATGCGCTTCGGCATTCCAAGCCTCAACACGTTCAAGCAACGCTTCGCCGTGAGCAATCCATTCCCTGCACCCTGCATGAAGCTGGTGGGAGATCAGTACGTTCGTCCTCGTATGTACTGAAGCAAAGATCATCTTTCCAAACTGACATTTTAATATTTATGTTGAATCATGCAACTTAGCTTATGATTTTGCTATGTTCTCCTTAGGGTCAATTTTATGGCATATTTGAAAGCGTAAAGCATGTTATCATATCCAGCATGTTATCGAATTGAATGTACAAGCAAACAAGCAATCTCGTGTTTGATTCGTGGCACGACTTACCAAGTCGACGCACTCGCCCTTGCACCGACGCAAGGTGAATACGCCGTAATCCTTCCCTGTCATGTTATATGTGCATCTCTAAGCAGGATCTCTATGCGGGACGCATACGCGCCTACACTTTCAACCCATCGTTCCTTAACTATATGAGGGCCGTTGGCATATCCGCGCCGGAATGGACTAAAGGAGTTCCTTTCTTTTCTCTCCTTCTTTTCTCTCTATTTGGTCGGGCTGCCCGGCGTTTCACGGGTTGGGTCACCTCCCAACAACCGAAATGTTTCCGATGCATACCATCATTTGCGGCTTTTCCTATCTTGTTTAAGGATGTGCGCCTACAAAGATTATTCGAATCCCTCCGCGGCCAATCGGTTCCGGGGCGCTCCTCCGGCATTTAACCGTTTTGGGGGAAACACCCATGCACGGGCTATTATCACAATTTAATCTCGAGCCCATTCCAATCGACCATGCAACGCCCTATCATTCAAGTAATCAAATTCAAACAACCAAACATAGTCTTGAGTCCGAGACTCAAACTTATTATCTCGCATCTCTTTCGTTAGCTTTCTTTGTTCTTACGTTTCTTGCTTCGTTTCAATGATTCAATGGCATCATGCCTCAACTCAATGCTCGTCAACCGAACGACCCGAAGGTCTCGAACACCTTTCAAGGCACCATGTCATAGCCGATAGTTCCGCCATATTCATGCCACAACTGTATTCTCTCGCAACGAAGCCATCTTTTATTATCCCATGCACGTAGGCACGTTTCGACCGTATTTCTATGTTCTATCTTAGCATTTAATGTTTGGGGCTTGCGCGCTAGGGCGCTCGCCTATTGTTTTTTCAATGTTCTAGCTGTCTAACTCGTACAGTAAGGTACGGTATGGTTCGTGTACTAAGGAACTCGTCGAGTACAGTTATTCCATGTTTTTGCGGCTTGTACACCGAGACGCTCGCCTTAGCGATATTCAATGTTCCATAGCGACTCGTGCATATGATGCACGTATCATTTCAATTGTTCTAACTTAGTGTTCGACTCACACTATGATTTATCTTCGATCGGCCACACCCGTGGCGTCGATAGGTTAACTTAGCATACAATAATATATTTGACTTATCGAATGAAGGAGTAAAAAGAAGTCAATCCTCCCACCTTGAGTCGATACGCCTTCGTCGTTTCGCCGAGTCGATGCGGCTCGATTTCATAACTTTGTTGCACGGCCGCTCTCCTGACTTAGCCATTCGAGCACTTCGTGCTTCATTGAGTTATACGTTCGATTTGCCTTAGCGTGCCCAAGTCTCGGCCCGTCGCAAGGCGACAATTTGATTTCGCGGACCCCTTACTAAATATTGTAAAAGATCGACCTCTAATATTTTCCCGTCAAAGTATAACCTGCACACGAAACCAACTAAAATCAATACTTGCATCGATTCGGACTTGCGCCTTGGTCGATTCGATTTCTTAGAATCGTCGAGCCGATTCAACGCACTCATCCTTCGGGACAACGCGGTGCTTCGCATCGATTCACTCGATGCATTCTTTCGGGACAAGGCAACTCTTCGCATCAACTTAGTTTGATGCGTTGCTTGGGACAACGTAACTCTCGCATCGTTTTGTATCGATACATTCTCTTCCGTCAACGCGACTCGTTGAGTCAACGCTTCATGGTAATGTGCCGTACGGAGCGCGGCATTACAGAATATACCACTCAAAACAAGGTTCGTCCTCGAACCAAAACCAACACTCCGATAAAGTGTTTTATAGATCGTTTCACGATCTCGTCCCACCAATGTTGTTCAGTTTCACACTATCGCGCAAGCTTTCCATTAACATTTCAAAGTCTTTCCTGCACCTCGATTTAAATTTTGTATACAACTCGATTTGGATCCATACTTATATTCAAGGCGTCCCGAAGATATATGTATTTAGACCAATTCCAGTGGTAGCAAATTGGAATAAAGCTGACAGGTAAATTTCAATCCTATGCTTGCCATCTCGTACTCTCGGTCGGACTTATCCTTAGCAACCGTTCTCAAAATTTTCATCGCATACGTATATTCGATACATACGTGATTCATTCAATAAGGTTACCACATGCGACGCGATTCAAAAATCACATATCTCACTTCGTTTCACCGGGACTATCAATTCCATGCGTCGCGTCGAGCTGCTGCGCATCCGATCGCAACAATCCTCCGTAACGCCTTGCGTTCACGTTCGAATTCGTTACCCAACTATTTCCGAAGTTTTGCTATGCAACTTATCTCGATCCAATTTCCTTTGTTGACTTGCAATGCATCAACATTCAGGGCTACGCCCGCTAGGTGACTTACCTAGCACCGTGCTTAGATTCTCCCGACGCAACTTTAAATTGATATTGCTCAAAGGCCACAATTTATCTGACACAAAAGTTTACATCAAGGCGACGGTGCTCAAGACAACGATCGCCTTGACACGAAGTCTCTACGATGCATCTTACATCCGATTTCCTAAAGAGTAGGTATTCACTAGCCAAATTCCCCACTTACCCGTCTCGCAACATCGAACATAATTTCGATTCACGCAAGCTCAATTGCAAGGTGAATCCAAATCTAACGACATGACTCGTAAGTCATTCCCTTATCATTCCCTCTCGTGCATAGCACGTTTCTCGCAATCGCATATCCAATTCACCAAGTCCGTTGGTGAATTCTAGTTCGACCGTCGACCAACATAACCATTCAAGTATTCATCCGACGAATACTCAAAATCTAACTATATCATTCTCAATCGAAAGCTGTTCCAACAATTTTCGATCGCCTAGACTTATCGTCAACATACACCATGTTATATTTGTTATCGATGCCATCTCATATGCGATATCGCATGGGTCATCTTACGGTCTGCAGCATTCAATTTGATTTGGCGGTCAAGTCTTCTAGGGTCAGCTGCCCCGAAGCTACGCTCGATAATTGTGGATCATCACCGAAGGACAGTTTACTACGAACCATGCTATATCATATTTTGGAGCCAAATCACGTTCCGACGATTCTATCGGACTAACCCAAATCTGTACACAACCGTTTCTATCAGCGCAACTGATGTGCAACTATTCTCCGAGTCAAGTCATGTACTACCGTCGATGATTCCGCAATTTACGAAATATCTACTCGTATCGAGTTGGAGTCAATCTTATTCACGGGTCGACACACGAGATGCTATACGCATCGAGTAATCGTCGATGACTTATAGTCTCGTCTTGATTAATCACAAAATTTAGTATCAACCAAGTTCGTTCATTCTCGTATCGCTACTTACAAAAAAAATTTATAGCGCAAGGCGCACTCTATTTTGTATTCTCACATCGCTTACGTTTCCTTACGTGTCGGTCTCGATATGCCGTATCCATTTCGATAACGTTAGGGAACTTTGAATCCGTTTCGACATCAACTTAACTCGCTTTGCATACATCCGAGTTCGCCACAAACTTTTCCATACGCATCCACTCATTCTCCGATTCACCGCATCCCGTTATACTTTGATCGCGTAACTGAGTTACCGATTATCCAACATCGAACCCTCGAGTTATACGATCTTGCCCTCTAAGCTTCGCGTGATTTTCAGTCGTACTCAAATGAGTGTCGCCGTAACGTAACCAACTATTTCTTAGGCACGATTACTCACATCAACCAACTCTTCACCGAAGTCGCACATCGTGCGATTCGATTACAATTTGCATCGCCTAACATTTTTATCGAAATCGCAAGTCGTGCGATTCGATTCGTCTCGCCTAATATTTCTACCGAGATCGCAAGTCGTGCGACTCATTTGTAAGCTCGAGTATTCCTTTCCCGTCGATCCGATTATTGCGTCAAGGCAAAATCGTTTCGCTAGTCTCGGTCGTCCAACCAACTTATAACTTTCGTCCGATGTATCGTTCATTGATACGAGTCTCGCCTTATCGTCCAAACCGATTTTCGAAGAACACTTGCATCAACATACCGTTATACAAATTTTCAATCGAGTCTCGGTACTCTCCCGTCCGTTGCAGACAAACCTTCCTTAATTCTCACAACGTATCGATGCAAATCATCGTACAAGTGATACACCATATACCACTCAGAATCGAGTCATTCATCGCCTACGTGGTATGGCATATACCACTCGAAATTCAAGCCATTTCTCTCGCGCTATACTTAGTATAAACCGACAATTCCTTTCGACTCACGATTTCTGCAGTGATCGTGCTTGATCACAGCCGTAACTTTGATTCTATCACATCCGACACAACTCGGTCAATGTTCTCGTTTGCTAACATAAGTTTGGTGTGCAACCGAATGATTCGTTCTATCGATTTACGATTTCAATTCTTTCCTTACGTTGTATCTCGTGCAATAATTTATTTGATATGCGTTGCATCCCGTGCAACAAATTTTACTTTCGATACGCGTTGCACATCGTGCTACGATTTATTTTCGACACTTTTATTTCACTTTGTACAACGATTCATTTCCAATTTCCTTTGCACTTCGTACAACGATTAATCTGATATGCGTTGCACCACGTGCAATGATTTTTCTTCCAACACGCGTTGCACATCGTGCAACGATTATTCCCGACTTTCCAAGTCAATGCTCAATCCGTTTAATACATTCGGTATTGGCTTATCACTTCTCACTTTCATTTTAACGCATATTCACATTAACTCGCAGCACTTCGTGCATCATTTTATTTCTCATTCAACATGTTATATTGTAACAACAACATCCCAAATCGTATTTCACAATTTGTTGCGCTTGTAGCAACTAACATTTTTACGGCTCGTTGCATTCAATGCAATATACCCTTCGCGACTTTCTTAGCAAATATCATGTAATTTCCAAAACACATGCGGCAAAATTTCACGATTGTATTAGACTTATTGTATGGAACATCCAGTGCGGCATCGAGTAGAGTCAAGAGTGATTTCAAGTGGTGGTGGGCCACTTTTCGAATTGTAATGAAGCGAGCGTCCAGAGGAAATTGAGCCTAGAGCTCTGATACCAATTTGTCACGCCCCGACCCGGAATCACCCGAATCATTGTCCTCACAGGGGGCGTGATGCCGTACGAGCCTGGAGTTGCGCTCGTGCAAGGCAAGATGACAAGTTCTCAAATGGTTATCTTTTGATTCGATATTAACAACGATAGGAAAACAGAGTATACGAAACAATTCTCTTTATTGACATCTGAAACTGAGATTACAATGGCTTTCGATAGCCTAACAATATATGCCAGATTGGCTACAACACTCAGGTTCTCTCTTGCCCACAAAAGATTTCACCGTTCCATACAACATGCCTTAGATATCTCAGTCGCATCAATCCAGTTGCGTAGTCCGAGCGTCAATGCGATCGCACGCTTCAATGCGCTTCGGCATTCCAAGCCTCAACACGTTCAAGCAACGCTTCGCCGTGAGCAATCCATTCCCTGCACCCTGCATGAAGCTGGTGGGGGATCAGTACGTTCGTCCTCGTATGTACTGAAGCAAAGATCATCTTTCCAAACCGACATTTTAATATTTATGTTGAATCATGCAACTTAGCTTATGATCTTGCTATGTTCTCCTTAGGGTCAATTTTATGGCATATTTGAAAGCGTAAAGCATGTTATCATATCCAGCATGTTATCGAATTGAATGTACAAGCAAACAAGCAATCTCGTGTTTGATTCGTGGCACGACTTACCAAGTCGACGCACTCGTCCTTGCACCGACGCAAGGTGAATACGCCGTAATCCTTCCCTGTCATGTTATATGTGCATCTCTAAGCAGGATCTCTATGCGGGACGCATACGCGCCTACACTTTCAACCCATCGTTCCTTAACTATATGAGGGCCGTTGGCATATCCGCGCCGGAATGGACTAAAGGAGTTCCTTTCTTTTCTCTCCTTCTTTTCTCTCTATTTGGTCGGGCTGCCCGGCGTTTCACGGGTTGGGTCACCTCCCAACAACCGAAATGTTTCCGCTGCATACCATCATTTGCGGCTTTTCCTATCTTGTTTAAGGATGTGCGCCTACAAAGATTATTCGAATCCCTCCGCGGCCAATCGGTTCCGGGGCGCTCCTCCGGCATTTAACCGTTTTGGGGGAAACACCCGTGCACGGGCTATTATCACAATTTAATCTCGAGCCCATTCCAATCGACCATGCAACGCCCTATCATTCAAGTAATCAAATTCAAACAACTAAACATAGTCTTGAGTCCGAGACTCAAACTTATTATCTCGCATCTCTTTCGTTAGCTTTCTTTGTTCTTACGTTTCTTGCTTCGTTTCAATGATTCAATGGCATCATGCCTCAACTCAATGCTCGTCAACCGAACGACCCGAAGGTCTCGAACACCTTTCAAGGCACCATGTCATAGCCGACAGTTTCGCCATATTCATGCCACAACTGTATTCTCTCGCAACGAAGCCATCTTTTATTATCCCATGCACGTAGGCACGTTTCGACCGTATTTCCATGTTCTATTTTAGCATTCAATGTTCGGGGCTTACGTGCTAGGGTGCTCGCCTATTGTCTTTCAATGTTCTAGCCGTATAACTCGTGCAGTAAGGCACGGTATGGTTCGTGCACTAAGGCACTCGCCGAGTACAGTTATCCCATGTTCTTGCGGCTTGCGCACCGAGGCACTCGCCTTAGCGATATCCAATGTTCCATAGCGACTCGTGCATATGATGCACGTATTATTTCAATTGTTCTAACTTAGTGTTTGACTCACACTATGATTTATCTCCGATCGGCCACGCCCATGGCATCGATAGGTTAACTTAGCATACAATGATATATTTGTCTTATCGAATGAAGGAGTAAAAAGAAGTCAATCCTCCCACCTTTAGTCGATACGCCTTCGTCGTTTCGCCGAGTCGATGCGACTCGATTTTATAACTTTGTTGCACGGCCGCTCTCCTAACTTAGCCATTCGAGCACTTCGTGCTTCATTGAGTTATACGACCGATTTGCCTTAGCGTGCCCAAGTCTCGGCCCGTCGCAAGGCGACGATTTGATTTTGCAGATCCCTTACTAAATATTGCAAAAGTTCGACCTCTAATATTTTCCCGTCAAAGTATAAACTGCACACGAAACCAACTAAAATCAATACTTGTATCGATTCGGACTTGCGCCTTGGTCGATTCGATTTCTTAGAATCTTCGAGCCGATTCAACGCACTCATCCTTCGGGGCAACGCGGCGCTTCGCATCGATTCACTCGATGCATTCTTTCGGGACAAGGCAACTCTTCGCATCAACTTTGTTTGATAAGTTGCTCGGGACAAGGTAACTCTCGCATCGTTTTGCATCGATACATTCTCTTCCGTCAACGCTTCAGCGTAATGCGCCGTGCGGAGTGGGGCATTACACAATCAATCCTACGGCTTTCTATGATTTGTCTGGATTATCCCAGTAATGCAATATATATATAGGAATCCTCAGATCGTATCGCATTCCAGCAGGGCTAGCAAAACCATTATATACAAGCAAGCACGAAATGCACCGGTCCCAAGAAAGGCTACCGCGCTAGAATAAGCAGTAATCGTTCCAGCTCTCCTACAGGAAGAGCTGGCTCCGCAGTCACAAATCAGATACTGCACTCCACTAGTGCGGATGACTATACAGTATCCGAGGCGGCCAACCTGACGCGCCAGGACGGGACCCAGGGCGGCTGGTGACGTACGATCTCGAGATTCTGTTCCCTCCCAATGCTTCTACCAATTTAAGTTGCTAAGATTAACCCTATCTCGATATTGGAATTACATGTCGTGGTCACATGGTCATCCTCCTATATGTCGTACCATAGTACGTGTACCCTAAGTATGAATCTACATCGGCTCAATCTAGATCCATGCTTAGTGTAATGCTTCAAACAACAATCAACATACCACGACACTATTACTGACCAATTACCATGATTGTGTTGGAAGGTACACATGATTTGACATATAACACGAACGATCACTTGGCATGTAGAGTCATACCTCAGTGCACTCATTAAATGGCACGCAGAGCATACTAATATTGTATCTCAATACATACTTAGAACATGTACCAGCACGTATACAGGTAATCAGGTCAGGAACACGGTCAAGTAAGAAAGTCACGTGGAACCCTCGTGACATAAAAGTCACATATAAATTCTGGTTAAAGTGAGACATGAGGACCCTTGAAGCCAATACAAAGATCTACAACTTTCATGATGGGAGTTGTGAGAAATTCTGGCCACAAATCAGTTAAATAGAGCTTAAAACAGCCAAAATAGGCACTATGCGGCACTATTCAAGCCACGCGGTACTATTCATCCTGCGGTACTATTCATCTCATGCGGTTGCGGTACTATTCATCTCATGCGGCTGCGGCACTATTCATCTCATGTGGCTGTGGCACTATTCATTCCTGTAACACTATTCATCTCATGCGACTGCGGCACTATTCATTCCTGTGGCTACGGTACTATTCATACGGTACTATTGATCTCATGCGGCTGCGGTACTTTTCATTCCTGCGGCTGTGGCACTATTTATATGGTACTATTCATCTCATGCGGCTGCAATACTATTCATCTCATGCGACTGTGGCACTATTCATTCCTGCGGCTGCGGCACTATTCATTCCTGCGACTGCGGTACTATTCATCTCATGCGGCTGCGGCACTATTCATTCCTGCGGCTGTAGTACTATTCATCTCATGCGGCTGCGGCACTATTCATCTCATGCGGCTGCGGCACTATTCATTCCTGCGGTACTATTCATCTCATGCGGCTGTGGCACTATTCATTCCTACGGCTGCGGCACTATTCATTCCTGCGGCTGTGATACTATTCATGCGGCACTATTCATCGTCCATGCCAAAATCAGGACAGATGAACATAGAAATGGCCAAAAATACTTTTGGCCATAACTTCTTCAAAACAAGTCAAAATCTAACTTTTCAAAGGTCAAAATTGGATAGAATCAAATTTTCTACAACCTAGGACCATCAGTTTTCGAAAATAACCAAGTTTGATAGATCAAAACTATGGAAACCCATAGAACCCTAGTTTTAGAAACTTAGATCTACACAAAACTAGCCATTAAAATCAAAAACTCCAAAAACTAAACTTATAGAGAATGAAGAGAAGAACAATATAGACAAATAATATCTAAGAAAAATCAAGAAATGAAAAATGCAAGAATCTCTCCATTTGGTGCAAGATGTACTTGCCTATTGGTTGGGAGGAAAAGAAATGAAAAGAGTGAATGAGGGAGAGAGAGTGGAAGAGAATATATATAGGGGTTGGGTTGACTTAAAGAAATCCTAAGTTTAAGCATGCTCTTAACCATGTGACTAATGACATGTTAATTGCTACATGATACAATTAATTAAACTAATTAAATAAAATTCTAACCACAACACGGTTCAGAAATCCTATCATCGGAACAGTAAACCACGTTTACAACCAGACAAGGACAAGGGGTGGCACACTAATCCGCGACGAGATACTGTTCCATGCCATGGCCAGTTACAAATACAGGATACATGCAATAAAGATACAAGTGCCAGATACCATATACATGAAAAATCAAAAATTTACGTATTCCGGGAATGGGGAGTGACATCTCTACCCTCCTTAAAAAAATTCCTTCCTCGGAATTTCGATAAGGCTAGTCGAGCGCGCTCTCAGATCACAAAATACACTCATGACATATAGCAAGCACAATTATCAAACAACGCATGGCACATGAACAGTTTAAGAAAGCAAGAATAATTAAGTAAGAGTACAGACAATAATCATACCCTAGAAGGAAATGATCGGAGACATACGAATAAAATATGCCTCTCAAGTCAGGTAGGAATTCGTCCTCGAGGTCCTACACTGACTCCCAAAGTGGACAAGGGTCAACGCTTGAGATAAGTCGGTACCAATGACTAAATCAAGAACGAGACTCTGCCCAGGACGTACTCTCGTAATCAAGACACATGATGAATATCACGTATCACATGATACGAGAGCAAATGAGTGAGACGAGAAAGTTGCCTTCACTCTTCGAATATAAAACTCAAGGAATTATAATAAATAATACTCAAAACTTACCCAAAATCTGACCGCCTTCGGCCAACCTCTGCTCTAATACTCCAAATTCTACCTGCCTCTGCCCCTGCTGGACTCTCTGTTGCTGCCTTCCCTGGCCCTGTTGTTGTGGCCACTGTTGTCCTGCCTGATGTTGCGCTTGTCGATACTTCTGAGCTTGTGTCAGTAATGGACGCTGGGCTAACGGCCTTACTGTTGACATTGGTCTTCCATAAGGTGTTGCCACAAGGGATGGTGGTGATGCGAACTGTCGAACCGGCCCTCCTGGCCTCCGCATAAACGGAAAGGTAGCTAGTCTATGGTCTGAACTGCTGCACCTCATACACAGGCCATTCGCTATCCTACACACATCCCTAGAGTGTCCTCTCTTACCACAATAAGAACAACCATTTGGCGCCCTCTGGCACCACTGCTGATGCCCCGGTTGCTGCTGTAGAGCTTGAGTCATTGTCATTGTATCAAAGCCACAACGATTATGCCTCCCCACAAGTCGTATCATCTCCAAGTGAAGTCCTTATTGGATTCGCATCTCTCTTTCTAAATCTAACTGAAGTCTCCGGTTGAGCAAAAGATTATGTTCTTACTGACGCTGCTGGGATGCCAACAACCCTCTAATGATCTACAATAGTGTCGGTGCGTCTAGTGCTACTAGTACTACCGGCATCACAGGAGGTACGGGAACCTCTGGCCTCTGTGGCTCAACTGGCTCATGCTCGATAACGTTCTAGATGGGAATCTGTCCAGGTAGAGGGGCTACCCCTTGCTGATCTCCAACTGGTCCCTGATCTACTAGATTCTCTCCCATGCCGGCTCCTCCAATAGCCGAGAATGATGTGACCCTAAAGGAAAGGATACAAGGTACCAAAAGTCAGGACGGGAAGGAATCGAGGATGATAATCAAGTTAGCAATCAAGGTGAAAGAAAGAGAAGACGAATCAGGAGATCAAGGGGGACATATTTTGATTGAGACTCCTATAATCGCAACACCCCACAAGTCTGAAAAACAGACCTGCACGGGCCACCACTAAAACCTTGTCATGCCCCAGTACCGAAATAATGAGACGACTAGGCCAGCTACACCGTATGAGGTATATAGACGTCATACGGCGATCGTGGCTATCAAGAGACTAGGGGTGTATGCTACAATCAGGTCTCCTATGGTCCCACAGAGCATCTATGTCTCAATCAATCAAAACAAGAAGCAGTAAATAATGATCATATAAGACAAAGCAGTAAGGCGTCCCCGACGTTTCATCAAAATGATTCATGAGCCTGACTTTTACAAAAAGATGAGCTAGTACCGAGAGTCAATAGTAAATAACCTTAGTCAGCTGCAGTCTGATTTAATTATAATTATGTAATAGGAAACTAATGTCCAGAATTGTCGGCTAAACAGGTGCCGGTGGCTAAACGCCAAGTACAAATTAGAAGATATCAGAGCAGTGAAGAAGAAACCCACTCATGGTCCCTGGCGGCCATACTCCTGGTGTACACCATTATTCGGGTGGAAGGCTGGATCCTCTGGAGCTGCTACGAGATATGGCCAAACAAAACCAGCGGGGTCAGGCCCCGAATAGCAAGTACCACAAGGGAGCACAAAAAAGTGAGATAAAACCCAAGCATAATAATAAGACCTGATTCACGAGTTATAGGCTTATACCATATCATCGAGACAATACGACACCCTTACAACCAAACAAGGACAAATGGTGCCAATATCATGCCGAGATAAGATATATCCTATAACCATGGGCTGGTGAAGGGCTTCTGATCGCAACTTCGGTCCATAGCCCATTGCAGCACAATAGCCCAACCCAACAACCAAACAAGGACATGGGTTGGACCACGCACCACGATAGTCCATGTTCCTTAGTTGCTAACAGAAGAAAACATATCATAAAATAAGTCAGCTTACAAGCGGCCAATCAATCCTACGAGTTTCTATGATTTGTCTGGATTATCCCAGTAATGCAATATATATATAGGAATCCTCAGATAGTATCGCATTCCAGCAGGGCTAGCCAAACCATTATTTATAAGCAAGCATGAAATGCACCGGTCCCTCGAAAGGCCACCGTGCTAGAATAAGCAGTAACGGTTCCAGCTCTCCTATATGAAGAGCTGGCTCGGCAGTCACAAATCAGATACTGCACTCCACTAGTACGGATGATATACAGTATCTGAGGCGGCCAACCCGACGCGCTAGGACGGGATCTAGGGCGGCTGGTGACGTACGATCTCGAGATTATGTTCCCTCCCAATGCTTCTACCAATTTAAGTTGCTTAGATTAACCCTATCTCGATATTGGAATTACATGTCGTGGTCACAGGGTCATCCTCCTATATGTCGTACCATAGTACGTGTACCCTAAGTATGAATCTACATCGGCTCAATCTAGATCCATGCTTAGTGTAATGCTTCAAACAACAATCAACATACCACGACACTATTACTGACCAATTACCATGATTGTGCAGGAAGGTACACATGATTTGACATATAACATGAACGATCACTTGGCATGTAGAGTCACACCTCAGTGCACTCATTAAATGGCACCGCAGTGCATACTAATATTGTATCTCAGTACACACTTAGAACATGTACCAGCACGTATACAGGTAATCAGGTCAGGAACACGGTCAAGTCAGAAAGTCACGTGGACCCCTCGTGACATAAAAGTCACATATAAATTTTGGTTAAAGTGAGACATGAGGACCCTTGAAGCCAATACAAAGATCTACAACTTTCATGATGGGAGTTGGGAGAAATTCTGGCAATAAATCAGTCAAATAGGGCTTAAAACAGCCAAAAACAGCTAAAATAGGCACTATGTGGCACTATTCAAGCCACGCGGCACTATTCATCCTGTGGTACTATTCATCTTATGCGGCTGCGGTACTATTCATCTCATGCGGCTGTGGCACTATTCATCTTATGCTATTCATTCCTGCGGCACTATTCATCTCATGCGGCTGCGGTACTATTCATTCTTGCGGCTGCAGCACTATTCATCTCATGCGGCTACGACACTATTCATTCCTGCGGCTGCGGCACTATTCATCTCATGCGACTGCGACACTATTTATCTCATGCGGCTGTGGCACTATTCATTTCTGCGGCTGCGGCACTATTCATTCCTGCGGCTGCGGCACTATTCATCTCATGCGGCTGCGACACTATTCTTTCCTGCGGCTGCGGTACTATTCATCTTCTGTGGCTGCGGTACTATTCATCTCATACGGCTGCGGTACTATTCATTCCTACGGCACTATTCATCTCATGCGGCTGCAATACTATTCATTCCTGCGGCTGCGGCACTATTCATTCCTGCGGCTGCGGTACTATTAATGTGGCACTATTCATCGTCCCTGCCAAAATCAGGACAGATGAACATTGAAATGGCCAAAAATACTTTTGGCCATAACTTCCTCAAAACAAGTCAAAATCAAACTTTTCGAAGATCAAAATTGGGTAGAATCAAATTTCCTACATCCTAGGACCATTAGTTTTCGAAAATAACTAAGTTTGATTAATCAAAACCATGGAAACCCATAGAACCCTAGTTTTAGAAAATTAGATCTACACAAAACTAACCATTAAAATCAAAAACTCCAAAAAACTAAACTTGTAGAGAATGAAGAGAAGAACAATATAGACCAATAATATCTAAGAAATATTAAGAAATAAAAAATGCAAGAATCTCTCCATTTGGTGCAAGATGTACTTGCCTATTGGTTGGGAGGAAAAGAAATAAAAAGAGTGAATGAGGAGAGAGAGAGAGTGGAAGAGAATATATATAGGGGTTGGGTTGACTCAAAGAAACCCTAAGCTTAAGCATGCTCTTAACCATGTGACTAATGACATGTTAATTGCTACATGATACAACTGATTAAACTAATTAAATAAAATTCTAACCACAACACGGTTCAGAAATTCTATCATCGAAACAGTGAACCATGCCTACAACCAGACAAGGACAAGGGGTGGCACACTAATCCGCGACGAGATACTGTTCCATGCCATGGCCAGTTACAAATACAGGATACATGTAATAAAGATACAAGTACCAGATACCATATACATGAAAAATCAAAAATTTACGTATTCCGAAAATGGGGAGTGACAGAAGGTGATGGTGTTTCTAGGGTTAGGGGGTTCGGGTCTGCGGCCATTGGCTGGGAGGGCTGGTGTAGGAAAAAAGGGTATTGCGGCAAACAGGTGATGGAACGGTGGACGGTGGCTGACTTGGTTAGATTAGGGATTTGATGATGTCGGGGTGTGTCCGACACGGGAAAGGAGATAATATAGATGTAATATGGAATAAGATATGGACATGGACACGAGGCACTCACTTTGTGGTGAAGGAAATTGTGGAGAATAGAAATTTATGGATGAGTACCTGCCTTTTATAGGATGTGGGAATCCCTAGTTGGATAAGGATTAGGAGTAGTTTAAATCCCCGTTAGATAATATGCTATTTATTTTAAATCAAATTCAATAAATTTCAAATCTAAATCTAAATCCATTTAAATCTAATTAAATTCCATCCTTTAGTTTAAAATCAAATAAGATAAATAAAATTTCATATATAGATATTAAATTAACTATTTAAATAAATCCATAAAATCCAATCAATATTTAAATTGCCACAATAATTTCAAAATATATTTTTCCAAAAATAGTAATAATAATAATTTCAAAAATTATATTATTATTTAAAAATAAACTAATAAATAATTACGAAATATATATGTATGCCCAAATAATATTTACATAAATATACTTTTCTAATATACCATTTTATAGGAAAATTATTTATTATAATAACCGTATAAATGAAAGGCTTTTCATAATTAAAATCATAAACTTGGAAATTTTGGTACGATAGCTAAAAATAATTATTATCTATATTATTTGGAAACTATAAAAATCAAAAAAATGTTTTTCAAAAATATGTACGCTCGCACATATTCGTACTCGTCGAGCAATTACGAAAAACAAAATTTCGGCGCGCGACGTACAATACAACTACGCGACGTACAATATACAAAATAAAAAAATCAGTATCCAATTTATTATAAAAAAAGTAAAATTTAGGGGTTTTACAGTAAACCCCCGCTTCTTTTAATTCCATTAATCCTAAATGTCCTATTTTTAAATACTTTTAATTAAATTAAATGAGTAGTTTTTGTGTATATATGTATATACATGAAGGATAAGTATCAAATATAACAGGATGGAGTGTATGTACATTAGGTAGAGTCTATAAATTATTAAAGTATATATTAGGGTATGTATGTATATAAATCATGCAGGGTATAGGTGTACCTATACATGTTTATGCAAATATACTATTAATTAGGGTACATATTTTAGAGTCTATATAGGCATATATAAAATATAGGGTATATAGGTATATATATTATACTTTTATCTTATGAATATATGTATGTACAATCATGGTATGTATACAAATACAAAACCCATGAGTGAGACTATTTTCCTTACCTTCCCTAACTATTTGGTAGCCCAACCCAGCCCAGGGGAAACTGGCGCCCATAAGCTGAAACATTAGCAAGTGGGTCTAGGACGGGCGGCCCAAACCCACCAACCCATGTATAGCTTCCATTCCCGAATAATTTTGAAATATTTTTTTATTTATTTGATTTAAATGGTGACGTGTAGATATTTATAAATAATTATTTAGTTAATTATTACGGTAGATGATTTTAGTCATGGTTAGGAATTAAAGTACAAGGTGACTAAAAATAGTGGCACGGATAGTGCAGTGGCGTGCCTTGACTAGTGTATTATCCATGCCAGGGAAGGCCGAGCCATAGTGATGTCCTAACTAGGAAAACTATGCTAAGTTGTGACATGACTATTATAAATAGTTTAATTATTCATTATTAATATTATTTGACGTTCAAGAGACCCGGTTGTACCGAACTAGTCCGGACCGGACCCGAACCAAGTCCAAGCCCATGTAGTCGGATAGTATGTTCAGAGACGACCATATAGATGTATGTTGTATTGGCATTTTACTTTAGTGATTTAGAAAGCAATTTGGGAACGATTGTTATATATATAAACATATTATTGTGCTTACTATTAGAAATAGTATTTTGTTTGATAATATAATAAAATGTTTTTCCTTAACAAATATGTTATACTTTTGGGTTTTATCTAGGTTATATATATATATATATATATATATATATATATATATATATATATATATATATATATATATATATATATATATATATATATATATATACATACTTGGGCATATATATAGAAGTATATTAATGGTATATGAAAGTAGGACTTTATATATATGTTACAATATTGTTTGCAAAAACAAAAAGTTGTTTTATTACAAACTTTTGAATAGAGTACAAGAGTACAATTTGAATTCTGGCGAAGTACAACTGTAGGAATCTGATCATAAGATGATCACTTTATCCTTTGGATTATGTAAACTTGAAGACTAGAGCCTCTGGAGAATGCAGAAACAATTTTGTAAGAGTACTTGATCTCTGTGTCCTTGATAATGATTGGAAACTCTATTTATAGAGTTCTGGAAGTAACTATTTTAGCAGTTATTCTGATGTACGCGAGGCTGAACTGTGCCACTTTAGGTTGTGCCAACCTTATGTTGTGCCATGTTCCATTCAGTTAACAATCGTGTACTAACTGTATTTAGACACGTGGCATAATGTGATTGAGATCCGCATGGTCGTGTACAGAATAGTGGACATGTTTTGAGAGATTAGTAGCATGTGCGCCACGTCATCTTATTTTAGAATGTAAGTTGTCTCAACTTCATCAGGTTGCGCGAGCTTCAATCAACGAGTCAAACTGCCCCTGATTGGGCTGCGCCTAGACACATGGCAGCTTTTGAATAATTCATCGAGATTGTGCCTTGGCGCAACTATGGAATTTGTTTAGATTGTGCCTAGGGCGCAACTCACAAGCTGTAAAAGACAGCTGTCAATTAAATCTCCTCGAGCGGCACATTTTGAGGGATTCGAAGAGATTTTTTTCGTTTACTGTACTGTCAGTTGTCAGTGCTGTCAGGCAATAATGGCTATTAATGTCAGACGCCACGTAGGCATGGTGCAATATGACTGAGCGCAGTCTGATATATGGCACAACCTGATCGGTGGCACAGTTTGATCTCAAAGTTTCATAACATTGGTGCAGCTTGATTTTTGGGGTGCAACTTGATTGTTTGAATAGTAAATACATGGCACAGCTTGGTTTTTAGGCCCTACAAGACCCCCTTCAAAGTTTTCAAAACTTAAGAATACTTCAAAGTTTTGAAATACTTTGAATTTATGAAAGTTTTGTTTAGGTTACGCCAGTCAATGCCCAGTCGTCATAATTAAATTTCTTTCTTGAAAACATTCTATCTCCTCTTCGTCTTCCTAAGTTTCATTGATGATTTTCGGTTTCCCATGAGAAATATGAAGAGTTGGTTTGGTTATATATACAGGGGCTGGTCCTTATACTTATTATTTACTTCTGTACTTTGATGGCACCTAAGAAGAAGGAGACGGAGACTAATGCTGACACTGAAGTCAAGTCCCCTGAAGCAAAACCTGATGTCACGCCTACGACTTATTTGTTGGAGACTGACCCGTCACTGAGGGCGGTAAACTTCTTAGACTATTTTGGTTTAAATCCAATAATCTTTAATCACTCGAGTGGTGGGCCATCACTTTCCTCTGAAAAGCGCGGCAATTTAGAGGGATTCCTTAATCTGATGCGTCGCTCGGGGATCCACAACATGCAAGAGTTGGACACTGCCCTTCGTCAGACCAATGACAAAGAGAAAAAGAAATAATATTAAGCGTGCCAGCTTTTTTTATTTTCTTTTCATGTGTCCTTTCCTACATGTCTGTAGGGGTCTACCCCTCTTTATGAAATGAAATTTATAATTTCTGACATCTTTATTGTGTGGCTGTGATTTCAAGTGGCGCATGTAAATGTGCTCCTTTGACTAATCCAATGCTTACTGTTTCTTTGAGAGACACATGGCAGCCATCATGTGGTTTTAAGCGCCTATTGTTTAGTTCTTTCCCGAAATAAACTCCTAGAACAACGTATTGTTCACATCTTCAAACTTTTTTAAAGGGTGGCCAAAACGAAAGAGACATTCATGCTTTCTCAAAAAAATGACTTCTCACAAGGCCCCACTATCCAGCAAAAATCCATCATCCACAAGTTTACTTGTGCCACTTCAACCTGATGCTACTCTTTTGCATGTCGTACTTTCGAAAGCTGGTAAGTCTCAACAAAGAACCAATGGTTTTCACACATGAGCGTTTTACTTTGTGCCACTTTTTACTAAGATAATTTTGAAGATAGGTGTTGACTTGTAGAAATGAAGCGCATGTTGTAGATGTGCGCCTGAAATTTTGAGAAGAAGCACACACTACAGTCTAGTGTCTGACTTCAATCAGAGGTGCACACTGTGGATATGTGCCCGTTATTCTGAAAATAGGTGCGCACTGTAATCCAGTGCCTAACTTCGATCAGAGACGCGCACTGTTGATAAGCGCCAGTTATTCCGAGAATGGGCACACACTGCAATCCAGTACCTAACTTCGGTTAGAGGCGCGCACAATTGATATGCGCCAGTTATTCTGAGAATGGGCGCACACTGCAACTCAGTACCTTACTTCGGTCAGAGGCGCATAACGTTGATATGCACCTATTGATCAATGGCACACAGTTTTGGTAGATTTTACTAACTTTTCTTTCTTTGGTAATATTTGCAGAAGTTTGGTTGGCAAGCTTCTTCAGAACTGGCATCGGTGACCTGGATACTATGAAGAGCATTTTTCTGACACCCACATCAGACAGCTCATGTGATTCTGACACTCAAATCAGACAGCTCAGGACTCTCTATGTTCCAGAAGGGTCTTCCTTAGATGGTAGGAAGAGCCTTTATACATAAGAGTTGGATGGTGGAGAGACAGAATTAGGAATCGTATCACGAGGGTGATCTCATTCCTAGTTCTCATGACGAGTCGTCTTTTCTTCACCAGTTGTATTGGCAGCAGCTTATCTTTGAGCTACTATACTCTGTGGTTCTCATCTCGTCTTTCTGAGAGAGAAGACCAGAGTTAATTTCGTTATCTTGCTCGCTGCTTCAGGACGAGATGACAAGGAACTGGCATTAACAAGAAGATCCAAAGATGTAATAGACCTTCATTTGTTATACTGAAAATAAAAATCTGGGAT
The DNA here is from genome assembly GCA_029216955.1 of Iris pallida. Lineage (NCBI taxonomy): Eukaryota > Viridiplantae > Streptophyta > Magnoliopsida > Asparagales > Iridaceae > Iris > Iris pallida. Next base: position 8,496,920 of record JANAVB010006993.1, on the reverse strand, counting down.
GTAGTAGATTTCTATTAAGATGTATCTATATTTTTAAAGAAGGAATAAAGAATGATTTTCTCTTTTTTATGATTTGATTTTGATGTGATGGAAAATAAAATCCAGGAGAAATATGAATGTGACAAGTTGCTGATGTAAATAATCAGAATTCATAGGTACGGAGAACGTGAATTCATATTACTTAAAATAAGAGACAATAAATGCCAAATGAATGATAAGTCAAAGAAAGTGAATGAATGAACAGTTGTCTCGATTCTTGAGGAAGAGAATAAACGAATGAATAGTTATAAATGAATGAACCGTTGGACTTCTTTCGGAAAGTCGCATCAGTTCTCGAAACCACCTATCCAATCGTTCTGTCTATAAATAGAGCAAAAACTTTCGTAGATATCGTCAATTTTTTTTCTTTCTGTACAAAATGTCTTCCAAAGATTTGCTCACTCCGAAGATTGAAGGAAAGACCGAGACGCCTCTTAATGAGCCTTTGAAGCCTCCTCAGAAAGAAAAGGGTGAAGCCTCAACTGCTCCTGCACCAGGACAGGACTTAATTGCTAAGCTAGTGGAGCCTGGAAAGACTGCCGAAGAAGAGGTATTGAGGATGGCCGCTTGTGAGTTTCTGGTGCGTTCAGACAATGAGATGTTTGAACTGTTGGAAAACTATATATTTAATCATGAAGGATCGGGGCCTCCTCCCCGTCCATAATATTATGCAATCCAATTCTGCTTTTGAATAAAATGAACTTTATTTACATTATTTCTCTGAAATAAAGTACATTTTGCTTTTATACATAATATTTCTTGAGAAATTTGCCATTGATAGGCATCATAACAACTCTTCCATCCATATCTGTTAATTGATAGGCTCAATTTGAGAAAACCTTATTTACCACATACGGCCCTTTCCATTTTGCCTCGAACTTGCCTTTTCTCATATGAGTCATAGTCATAGGACGTCTGACTGTAAGAACTAGCTCGCCTTCCTGAAATGTTCGCACTCTGACTTTGCGATTCAAAGCTTTTAAAATCTGGGCTGGATAAAGTTCAATGTGTTGTTGAACCAGTAGTCTTTTCTTCTCGAGCTCTTCCAATTCTTGAAGTCGAAGACGATCATTATTCTCTGTAGTAAGTTCATTGGCAATTGCAATTCTCAAGGATGGAATTTGAATTTTCAATGGTAAGATATCTTCACATCCATATACCAGAGAAAAAGGTGTGCAACATGTGGGATTACGGACTGTAGTGCGATAAGACCATAGACATTCTTCAAGTTTCTCACTCCAATTATGTTTGTTAATAGAAACAAAATTTTTAAGGAGTTTGATATTAGTCTTGTTGAATGCTTCGGCTAACCCGTTAGCTGCAGGATTATAGGCCGTAGAAGCAACATTATTGACTCTGTTGTCATCACCGAACCTGGTAAACTTTTGACTGACGAATTGTGGTCCATTATTATGGATAATTCGATGAGGTACACCAAATCTGTATATCACGTGATGTTTGATGAAATTGATGACATTACTAGTTTTCACTTCAGCCAGAGGTATAGCTTCAGCCCATTTAGAGAAATAATCGGTTATAGCCAAGATAAACCGATGTCCTTTAGATGAAGAAGGATTGATAGGACCAATTTCATTCATTCCCCAAGCTTCGAAGGTCCATGAGGCAGCAGTCGGGTGAAAAATTTCGACGGTTGGTGAATAAAATCTGCATGAATTTGACATGCTCTACATTTCCTTACATAGTCTATGGCATCTGATACCATAGAGGGCCAGTAGTAGCCCATACATCGGATACAATCCTGTAATTTAGGACCAGGATGATGTGCTCCAGAAACGCCATCATGAGCTTTGCGTAATATCTGCTTTGCTTTATCACCAGCAAGGCATCTCAAAAGTAATCCATTAAAGGTTCTTCGATAGAGAGTCTTAATCGTGTGATTATAATAGAATCGAAGTGATCGGCAGCGAATACTTGTAGCCTCCTTAGGATCTTCTGGCAATATGTCATGTACTGCAAAATCAATGAAATATGCTCTCCAGTCCTCTCTAATGACATTGACTTAAATTGAATGACTAAATTCAATGTTATGGTTGTTTTCAACATAAAATAGTTCTCTATTAGAGATAAAAACCATTTGTTGTTTTTTGACTGGAACTACCAATACCGCAGCTAGGTTAGCCAAGGCATCTGCTTCTATATTGCATGCGTGACGTACATGTTCGATAAAGAACCCTTTGAACGAAGAAGCTATTCTAATTGCTGCTTCATGATATGGTACCAGGTCTTGATGTCGAACTTCATATATGCCTCTAACCTGATTAACAATCAGTTTAGAATCACCATATACCTCAAGATATTCAATATCCAGTTGTTTGGCTAATTAGAGTCTAATAAGTAAAGCATTGTATTCTGCTACATTATTGGAACATGACTCATCTAAAGAATAAGCTCTTTGAATAGCTAATCCATCCGGTGAAACAAGAATAATTCCTACTCCAGCAACCAAGGTGCCTCCAAGTCCAATTCTAGATGCTCTATCAAAGAATAAACGCCAAGTAGAAAATTCTTCTGAGATCATATTTGATTCTAATGTTTTGTTTGGAATCTCGTCATAGAGTTTAGATGTTTTAGGGACAGGATGAGCTGCTAAGAAGTCAACAAGTGCTTGGCCTTTTACAGACTTTTGGGGAACATATATGATATCATATTGTGCTAATAATATGGCCTATGTAGCAAGCCTGGAATTGAGTGTACTTGGCTTCTTCATTAAGACTCGAAGAGGATTGACTCGAGATATGACATGAATAGTTTGGCCTATGATGTAATGTCTTGTCTTCTGAACGGCAAACATTAAGACTAAACATTCCTTCTCTACCGGACTATAACGATGTTCAGCTCCCATCATCGTTCGGCTATGGTAGTAGATGGCTTTTTCATGACCTTCCTTGTTCTTCTGAGCTAGCAATGCTCCCAATGAATGGTCCATTGCCCGGACATACATCAAGAAAGGTATTCCTGAGACCGGCGGTACAAGAACCGGTAGACTCATTAATTACCGCTTTATGTCATCAAATGCTCGTTGACATTCTTTCGTCCAAACGAAAGATACACCTTTCTTTATTAACTGAATAAATGGTCTGCAACATCCAGATAAATTTAAAATAAACCACCTGATGTACGCAAGTCGACCTTAAAATTCTCGTAGCTCTTTTAGGTTGCGTGGAGGCGCATCTCTTGAATGGCTTTGATCTTCTCGGGATCAACGTGTATAACCTTAGAGGTAATGACGAATTCGAGAAATTTGTCACTAGAGATACCCAAGAAAGACTTGGTGGGGTTTATTTTGAGTTGATGCTGGCACATTAGATTGAAAATAGTTCTTAAATCTTGAATGTGATCTTCCTTTAGACGACTTTTGACAGCAATATCGTCAACATAGCATTCGACAGTCTTTCATAAATGATCTCGAAAGATAGTACTCATAGCCCGCTGGTAGGTTACACCTGCGTTCTTAAGACCGAACGACATAACTGTACAACAGTATACTCTATGAGGAGTACGGAATGAAGTGTGTTTTTTATCTTCAGGATTCATCCGAATTTGATTATATCCAGAAAACCCATCCATAAAAGAAATTCGTTCGAATCCACAAGTATTGTCGATCATGACATCAGTAATTGGGAGAGAGAATTCATCTTTAGGGCAAGCATCATTGAGATCCTAAAAGTCTATGCAAACCCAAACCTTTCCAGTCTTCTTCAAAACTGGTACAACGTTGGCTACCCAGTCAGGATGTTGTTCTTCTCTGATAAAACCGCAAGCTATAAGCTTTTTGACTTCATCATCAAATGCAACCATCATTTTAGGCTTGAATCGCCATTGTTGTTGTTTGACCGGCTTGGCATTCGACAAGATATTAAGTTTATAAGTTGCGACTTGAGGATCTAATCCTGGCATATCTTCATAACTCCAAGCAAAGACATCAATATATTCACGAATAAGGTGAATTAATTCTTGTTTATTATCCTCTGGAAGATTTTTGCTAATGAAGATTGGTCGTGATACGCCCTTCTCTCCAATATCGATTTGGACTAGTTGATCCTCAGTAGGTGGCTCTCGTTGTTTAAAATGAAGTTCCCACCGATTGTCCATCCTTTGTGCCTAAAGGTCCACTTCAGGAGCTTCTTCAATGTCATCTTCATCATCTTTCGAGAATTCGGCAGACTCCATGTTAGAAGATACTATCACCCTATGAACATGACCAATGCTGGTATCAGAATCCCATGAGATAGAATAAGAAGAGTTAGATCGTTCTTCTTCATCAGATTCAGAAGGTTTTGGAGTTGGAAGTGGTGAAGAATAACCTAATTTCAGCTTCGTTTTATTGCGATATTGTTGTGATTTTCCTTTTGGAACATAAATACGAATAGGAGAGTGCCTTCCTTTGCCGCTGTTGAGGCATGTTCTGAAATTATAGCCCATTTTACGGATGATTGCTTCGGCTTGTGGACTATAGCGACGTAATTGTAGCCTTCCTGCATCATCTCTATTATCATTATAGAGCATAATTTTTTGTTCCTCTGTTTTATTGAAGAATATAGGCCTTTCATCTTTCTTTCAAGACGGTACTAAGAAGTATGATTCTTGTATTGAATCCAATGATACTACATTTCGTAGCGATAATATGACTCCTATTGTAAGTGGTTTAAAGTTATCTAGCATATCCAAATAACATTAAGTATAGTAAGAGACCTCAATATACTGCAAAGGAGATACTTTATTAATTTTTACACCATCATTTACAACAGGACCTTTAGCCTTAGCAGGCTTAGTCAGATTGATGACAAGAGAGAAAGAAGAAGAACGAGAAGGAGAAGGGGGCTTCTTACAACGAAGGTCGATTACAAACGGCTCAGAAGAGGTGAGCTCCCTTTGTTCCTAACTATCACCAAGGAGCTGCTTCTCATGGAAAGGAAGATAGATAGTCAGTGGTTTGGAAGACTGAGGACAGAAAATACGCCTTTGACAGGGATCACTAGAGTATCATTTGGTATGTCTTTCTGTTCTTTATCTGTGTCCATTTCCAATACCACCTTCATGAATTCCTCTTTATACATACGAGAGTCGTTGTAGTATGCTTTAACTCCTTTGAAAGGATTCAGATCTGCAATCTCTTTTTGGACTTCTCCATTACCATCCACGTATTTGAAACAATAGTGGAGAGTAGAAGGTACAATATTGTGTTCATGGAGGAATGGTCTTCCTAACAAAGCATTGTATGAACCATGATTGTCAATTACATAGAAAGTCACCTTTATACGAAGATTGCCAATTTGAAGTTTCAAGCGTATCTTCCCCAAAGGTTCACTTCTTCCTTGATTGAACCCCAAGATGGTAGTGATAATTGTAGAAAGGTTATGCACTGGGATCTTCAAAGCATCTAGCAAAGACTTCGGCATGATACTAAGAGCAGATCCTGGATCAATCAGAATGCGATCGACTTTCATGGTGTCCACATACCCTGTGAAATAGAGAGGACGATCATGACGTTTATCTTCTAACAATATGTTATTTTGTGTAAAAGTAATATTGGGCATTAGTTCAAATACACTATGACAATGTGCACAACTGACTGGCTCATTTTCAGGTTTCTTGAGAAGAGTAGGACAAGCATCAACCTGCATCAAAGCTTCACTTAACATCTCTTGAGTTTCTTTTGAGAGACGTAAGAGTTCAAAGATTGACAATCTTGCTGCAGTATTGGCTAATTGACCCAATATGTCAAAATTATATGGCTTCTTAAGTCCGAGAGATGAGAACTTTTTTAATGCTTTGCCAAAACGGACAGGTTCTTTTCCCTTGTCTGCTGATGTCGGTTTAGGGGGAGTTGGTTCCACTACCGGCAGAAATATAGATGGTATATTCTCAGCCGGAGAAGATGATGTAGGAGGAGCATCAGGAGATAGGGCAGAATTTTCTTGAGTTTCGGGATATTCCTGAAGATAAGGTTTCCTAAATCTAGTGCCAATTAGAATTTCTTCTTCTGCTACTGGTTCAAAGGATACCATGTTGCAGCTCTTGGATTTAGTTTTGGCGTGCTTCTTTTGCTTGGAAGCGGAAGGTGTTTCGAAATCTGCTACCAGATCTGGATGAATCCACATAATCTCCCCTCTGTCAGTTGATAGTGGAACAAGACCCTCATTTTGGGGAGGTGGAAGGTTCACGATCTCGAGAGTAGCTCTTGGAATGGGGACAACACCATCTTGCACAAGTTCTGGTAGGAAATCACCAAACTGTACAGAGATGACATTAGCTGTCACAGTCTTCTCATCCTGCTGTAGAGTAATTACTCCAGAGTTGACCATCTCCTGGATTTTACCATTGAGCATGTAGCATGCTCTGGTTGGATGCCCTATAAATCTGTGATAAACATAGTATTTAGGGTGATCAATTTTTCCTACTTCATCTGGCCATTTTGCCTCTGGCAGTTGAAGCTTATTACTTTTAATTAAGCAATTGAAGATGCTCAAAGTATCATCTTCATCAAAAGAATACTCTTCTTTTTTGGACGAGGTGTTTTCTATGGTAGTGCTAATGGAGTGGATGCTGTTTGAGCAACATTAATAGCCAACGACTCCTTGTCCTTGAGATTGATGGCCAATGTTTTTTTTCCCTTGCGGTTATTCTGGCAATTATTACCTCCGGGTGTAGAATGTTCATCTTGGTTAGGATGAGTCATTTGAACTCCTAACCGCTTGAATTTTTTAGCACTAACCTATGCCGCCTTGGCATTCACAATGAAAGAAGGCCAATCTTGAAATTGTGTAGATCTCGTCCACATGCTGATAATAGGCAACAAGTTTGATTTGCAGGTGTCTATTGTTACAGCAGATGGAGTACCTAAAGGCATTTTAAGTGCCTTTCGGCAAAATCTTTTAATGAAACTCTCTGTGGATTTATTTTGTCTTTGTTTGATCTTAATGAGGGCAGACATAGTCATGTCGTTGACTCCCACATAAAACTGTTCCAAGAACATTTGCTTGAAACCAGGAAAAAAAGTTATGCAGCCATCTGGCAAACTACGATACCAGTCGTATATTGTACCGGCTAAACAACCGACGAACACTCTGGTAAGAAGAGCATCATTTTGCTGTAATTGGTCAGTCATCACTTCAAAGTGATTGATGTACTGACTTGGAGAAGTGCTGCCATCAAACAGCATGATGGTTGGAAGCTTGTATTTAGGATGGAATGGAACCTCCTTCCATTATGTAAGATACGGTTGTTTTATGCCAAGTCTTTGTAGGCCATCCTTCTGCTTGAAGGCCTCAAACTGAGTACGTAAGAGTTCCACAGCCTCATTAGCATCTCCTGATGTTTGGGAATTGGTAGGCTGGTTAGAATTATTGGGATGAGGAACAACGTGGTAATTACCACCCCAGCACCAGACTGACTGGGATCAGCTTGAATTGGTATAGAAGCAACCTGAGGAGGTGGTACCCCCAGACTAAAATTAATAGGTAAGAAGATGCTATAAGCTCAGGATTTGTAGCAGGGATTATAACCGGTGGCACTGTATGTTGAGCCATAATTATAGTGTGCATACTTGCGACCATTTCAGCCATGGTCTTCAGTTTCTCCTCTAGTGCAATAATTCGTTGTTCTTGATTGGCTGAACTAGAAGCATCTTGATCTTCTGTAATGGTATATGCCGTCACTTCTCTTGCTACTATTGACGAGATAGTTTGTTCAAAACTTTCACTATCTGCATCAAACTCAGATAAAGGGTCTTCTCCCATATGAGCGATGGGGAGATCTTCTTGATTAAAGACACCTTGGTTCAAATTTCAATTTTTTGATCTGGTGTACTAAAAGACCCCTTCACTGGATGTATAAATCCGATCTAAGTATTGCTGACTGGGATTATAGGACACATTACGTCTTGGACGTTTCCCACCCCAGTGCCTTGGGAAGTCATATTGACAGAAGCATATAACGGTTCGTCTTCATCTTCTATTATAGGTTCAGGAGTTGAAACATAGTTCAGACGATCGATGACAGATCGTTTAGCTGAGTGGCAACAACACTTGATGACCACTTCATGAAGGAAGTGGCGATCTGAAGAGTGGTTTAGAGGTGAAGGAGACATCCATGCGATCTCCCGTCTTTATGTAAGATGTTCCCGGAGATCAATTACCACTACAGGACGAGAAGAAGTCGGAGGAACATATTCCTTAATGATGTTAGGAATATGCCTTCTATTCTTCAAATGTTTAGTTCCCTGAGTGTACAAAGAGGTACATAACTCATTAGCATAAGTGATTGGGTCCTTCTTTTCAAACTTTGGTTTCTGGTACATATTGGCCTTTGGCATAGGATTCTTACGTTTTACCAAAGTTGATACTGATTGACGCCTATTGAGATAAGCACGTAAATCAGAGAATTCTGCTCCGGGTGTCTCTGTTTGAGATACCATCAACTTTCCTTGCTTGGATCTTGAAATTTACAAGGTTGAAAAATCTTGACCAGTCCCCATAGGGGTAGGGAAGATACCTCTTTGATTAGTATTCTTTCCCATAGCAGAGATCTGAAGACCTCTATTTAAAGGAATGGAATCTAACATATCTTCCTCTGAGTCATAGACTAGGGAAGTTTAAGAAAAGACCAAAGGATACTTTCCTTTATTTTGTAAAGGGTTAGCTAAGAAGCGTTTTCCTCTGTTTTGTTATGGGACCATCTTAGGCACAGATTGTGCCAGTTGAGGATGAGTAATAGGGCCTTTCCCTTTGTTCTGTCTAGTTTTAGCACAAGAACATTGTTTCTCCAAGTTTAGAACTGGAGAGTTCGAGAAAAGAATAGCCAAAAGGCTAGACCCCTTGGGTTGTGCCAGAACAGCAGACTGCGCCTGAGCCACTGATTGTTTGGGTTACGCCATAGCAATATGGGCTACTGGTTGCACCCTAGCAATATAGGCTACTGGTTGCGCCTTGGCAGCAATATGAATAGACTGCATTTTAGCAACATTATGAACAGACTTGTCACTAGCATATTTCTAGTTTGAGGGTATTTTTATCATTTTTGAGGTTATTTGAATTTATTATAATTTATTTGAATTTATGGGAATTTTTAAGATTTATTTTGGAATTATTTGAATGATGGTTGACTAGGTTGACTTTGACTAGCATTGACTTCGGTGGACTAACCTAGAAGCTAATCCTAGTTGTGTTTGGACTTTGTTAGGTCATGTAACCCTAGTTAGACTAGAGTTAACCTATGGTTAGTCATTTAAAACCCCTAAATTTCTACTATTTTTTAAATTAAATTTTGGTACTGATTTAAAATTTTTGTATTGTATGTCGCGTAGTCGTATTGTACGTCGTGCACGAAAATTTTATTTTTCGTTTTGCTCGACGAGTGCGAATATGTGCGAGCGTATATATTTTTAGAAAAACATTTTTTCTATTTTTATGGTTTCAAAATAATATATGTAATAATTATCTCTAGCTATTATTTTCAAGTTTATGATTTTAATTATGAAAAGCCTTTCATTTATACAGCTATAATAATAAATTATTTTTCCTATAAAATGGTATATTAGAAAAGTATATTATGTAAACATTATTTGTACATACATATATATTTAGTAATTATTTGTTAGTTATTTTAAATAAATAGTGTATTTTCAAAATTATTATTATAGCATTTTTGAAAACATATTTTGAAATTATCATACCAATTTAAATCTTGATTTAATTTATGGATATATTTTAAATAGTAAATTAATATTTATATTTGGAGTTTGAGTTATCTTAATTGATTTTAAAATAAAGGATAGAATTTAAATTAGATTTAAAATTGGATTTGTATTGGATTTGGATTTGATTTCATTGTTTTAAATTAAATTACGAATTATCTAAATTTGGTTTTAAATAATCCTAATTCTTATCCAATTGGGAATTTTCACATCCTATAAATAGGCAGGTACTCCTCCAACTTTTTATCATTCTCCACAAAATTTCTTTCACCACAAGTGCAGTGCCTCGTGTCCGTGTTCGTGTCCGTGTCCCCTCCCCGTTCTTATTCCAATATATATACATAAAAATTGTATCCCTTATGTCGGACACTCTCCGACACATACAACCAAAATAAAAAAAAATCCTAAACCTAGCATAACTTTCCACCACCCTCGCCTCCTACTGTCCCCCGTCGACCCGAAGCACACACCAAACCCAGCAACCACCGTATCCCCGATCACCCCCGTCACCCCGACACACCCTCTCCATCCGAACCCCCTGCTCGCATTATCCCAAACCACTTCAAAAACCACCACCTCCTTGGCCTGACCATGCCACCGGCCGTCTTCCTCCACCTCGTCTCCAAACACCATCACCATCGTCATACCCGCGACAACCGCCGCCACCAACATGACAATTACCGACCTCATCCAAAAAGTCATCACCACTCGCCACCTCCGGCCACGACCCTCAGCCAACCCATAAACACCACTAGCAAAGAAACAAAACCCTAAGCCTAGACTAACCTCGCCAGAGCCGCCGAGACATCAGCGTCCACCGACGCCGCAGAGGTCGTCCGCCCCGATCGCGCCCCTGGGTCCGACGCCGTCCTCCGCGAGCCTCCAAATCCCCTTCAATCCCCGCCACCGTCCGTAGCCCAACCGCAGCTCCGCCGTCCGTATCTCGAACAGCGTCCGGCCGACGTCCTCCCTCCGCCTCAGCTCACCGCCGAGCGCTCCCCGAGTCTCCCCCTCTCTCGATTTTCTTCTGCGTCCGCCGACCGGATTAGCCTCCGCGCGCCACCACTCACTGCCCTCCCCTTCCTCCGGCTCTCCCCTCTTCCGACAGTAGCTCCGCCGTGACCCCGAAACCCCGCGTGTCCGTCTCCCTCCGCCGGCACCGCTCTTCCTTGCCGCTCCACCTCTCCGAAACCCTCGCTCGCGCCGACCCAGCGCCCCTCTTCCCGACTTCCTCCACAGCCTTTCCCTCGCGCCGCCCGCACCGCTCCGATCGTCGCTTCCTCGCCTCCCCGCTTCCCACCTCTCCTTCCCTCTTTCTCCCTCTCGCTTTCCTCTCGTCATCTCTTTCTCTTCCTTTCCTTCTTTCTTTGTTTTTTTAATAAAGGATGTCTCTCTCTCTCGAAGAGAAGAGACAGTACTGTAGTTGTTTTGGTTTTATTTTGTTTTTTGTTGTTTTTCTTGTTTTGTCGTTTAATGTTTAAGTGGTTTCTTTTTTTTTCTGTTCAGGATTATTATAATTAAGATTATTATTATTATATGGATTATTTGTTATTATTATTAGGTTATATTAATTACTGTTATTATTATTATTATTATTATTATTATTATTATTATTATTAAAGTGTTTTTTTCTGTTTTTCTTTGGCCTTGTGATTTCGAAATACGTTGACGCATAAAATTAAAGTTTGCAAACTATGATATAAATTCTTAGTATGTTTTTTTTTTCAATAATTATCTAAAAGTATTTTTAAATTATAAAATATAGATTTTCTGCCTAAACTCATATCTTCACAACCTTAGCGTTTTAGCCAAATCGATTTTCCACATTTTCAAATATTTATCTAGAAACTATTTTTACTAATAATATATATTTTCTAAGTATTAGTTTCTAAAAACGTATATACTATTTATTTATTTTTGATTATCCTTATCCATGACTAAATCCCATTACTCCTATTCTCGCACCAATTCTAGACTACCTTATGTCCACCCTAGCTAACTTGACCCTTCTGGACCCAATGGAACTTTTCGTGCCACCACCCGAGGTCACCTTGCGTAGTTGTTGCACCAAAGTTGCAGTTCGTGCCACATGGATCATCGCAGCACACCAGGCACCCTATCAGGCAAGACACCTTGCCATTTGCTGTTTATTTATTTTAGCTCATATTTCATGCATTATTTATTTTCTTTATGCAAAATAAACTGTGATACATGGCATAACCTGTTAGAACTTACTATTCATTTATATTTCCTGCTATGTATTATTTTTATCATATTAAACCTAGACTTAAGGGACCACCTTGTGTGTTGCATTCATTGGCCTTGACACGTTGTAACACGAAGTTGTGTGTCGCATGTAGAATTCGGAAGTGCGTGATTGGTTGGCCACCAGTACGTACAAGCCGTGCGATAAAAATAACCGCTAATAGAGATTGCATGCTAGTTTGACTTAGCGGTTATAGTAGTTTTTGTGTTGTGGATACAACACAGTAGGCATTGGGCGGGGAGGACAATTCCTTAGCGTATGGGCTTCGATGCACTTTCCCTTGTGACCCGAACTCTCCGTTGGAGATACGGGATTGATGACCCATGATTACTGACGGCCACTGACGATTCTGCGGAACGTCATGCTCTTACTGATGGGGCCTCTGGTGCCCAAGAGGGGACTATGCCGATCCTATTCAGCCATGCGTAGGAAGGATTGTTCTTAACTACATTTTAATTAGATCGGCTAGGTACCTTTATCCGTTAGGTACAAGTACTTTTGGTTTGGGTACTTGTATCTGACCTTGGCTTGGAACAATAACTTGTCGTGGATTAGTTCGTCACATCTTGTCCTTGTTTGGTTGTAGGTGTGACTTACTACTTCGATGAGAAGGTATTGAACCTTGTTGGGGTCCGGATACCATATTGGATTCATAGCATGGAAAGACACGTTACCGTGAATTTGTTTACCATCTCCTATCCTTGTTTAGTTGGGGGGATGGTACGCTCGTTCAGTAGGTGCGTATTGGACCATGTTATAATTCGATTTACTTATTTATTTGAGTAATATTTATTCAGTTTATATGGCATGATATTATGTGTCTTGTTACGTCCCTCTGAGGACCTGGTTATCTCTCCAGGTGTATGCTACTGTCTTTCGCAGGTGCTCTAACTCTAGTTGTGATCCGCTCTATTTCTTCGAGGACGATTGCACTTTGGACCGTCTTCGCTTCGCTCGCCAAAAAAATCATTTATTCTCTCATGTATTTTTCCTTTACTGGTTGGTAGTGGATTTGTCTCCGCCCAACATATTGTATCAAGATAATTCATTATCTTTATATGATATCTTTTATTCATTATTTTGTGTGGATGAGATTAGTTGTGGTTCTACTGCATTTTACAGCTTATGTAACCATACAAGGTTTCCATATATTAGAGTATACTTCGCATGAATATAGCTGGCATGTCTACGTTCCTAGTCCTACGTATTTTGGGACTGGAGCGTTACAGTCATTAGACTCAAGTTAACCATGGAATAGATAAGTCATAAGTCATGATTTATGGTTTTAGGATCAATAGAAAATCACATAGCCTTAACTTATGAAACAAAGCCCAAAGCCCATTAGCTATTTCCAAACCCTAACCCTAAGCTAAGTGGTCGGCCAAGACCCCCCCGCCTATATAATATCTTTTAGAAAGTTGTGCCTCTTTTCATTATTCTATTATTTTTCTAAGAACTAGGTGAGCCTCCATTCTATTTTCATCATAGTTTAATCAATAGAGCTCCATTTTTATTGGGATTTCTTCCATAGTGTTCTAATCTCTGTTCTCCTACTGTTTGTGGAGTCATATCTCAGATTTGAAGCAATTTGAAGATTTTTGGTGGCTTTGGAGAGCTCCTTTGAAGAGGCTTTTTGTGTTGAAGAACACACATAGGTAAATTCCTATCCATCTATTAAAATTAGGTTTTCTTTGCATAAATGCCAAGCCCTAGGTGTCCTTGTGCTGTAGGAATAGGGTTTGCTCGATTTCGTGTCATGTACGTGTCCGTATCGGGCACGTATCAGTGTAGGGTCATAGGTATTCGACGAAATGCCACAGTGGGCATTTTGATTCTGTTTTCGATTTGTGTTTGAATTAAAATTCGTGCTTTTGTGTTGCTTATGGGTTTCTACTTGACTGAACTGGATTCGTGTCTTGGTTGTGTCAATTTAGAGTCGTGGACACGGCCACGCACGTGCAGTCAGCAGTGCTCTGCTGCTCGTGGGCTCGTGCGACTGTTCTAGGGCTCGAGGACACGTGTCCTTTGACACAGGCCTTAGGGCAATGTCTGACACGACACCCCCAAGACCACGTGTCATGTGAGTCCGTGTCGAGTGGGGGATTCGACCCGCACTGGACACAGACACACTGTCGACTGAACCCAGTCGTGTGTATTGTGTTTTGTGTGGTCTTTGACACGTTTGTGTCGTATTTTAGGACACCACCTTGCATGTATGTTATCTACTATTATACCCTAATTATTACCAACCTAATGTTCTTCATGAATTGCTAATTTGAATTATGAAATCGAATGTGGTTTTGGTTATGCCCAGTCGACTGATACTTAGAGTATCAGTGAGTATCACTGCTCTCCTTTTTCTGTTTTAATTCCTGTTATTAGTGATTAAATTGAATGCTAAATTATATCCTAAAATGTTACAAATCTCTGTTAGTTTGATTTACATATTCCAATAGGCCTTATAATCTGTAATTGGGGATTTGAATGTATATGTGACTAATATAAAATAGTTTCCAGTTTTTTCTAAAGTTGTTATTCTATTTTTAACCTGTTTTGATTGATGTCGTCAGCTATCCATTAATCCTACATGCTATCTAGTTATAATTGGTTGATTTAATATATTAGAATAGTCCTTCTCAATTTCTGTCAACTGATAGTTTAATGTGTATTACTGGAAATCGAAAACTGGATTGGTTTCCTTCCCATTTTTGCACTGTCACTGTTAATACATTGTATAAGTGAACCCACACTGCTTTCATGTCTTCCCTTCGCTGGAACACACATGTTCTTGTCAACACACACTGAAAATTAACCTAGACACTATCACCCAGGTTCACATGGTCCTGAACACACACACACACAGGGACTTGGTTCACTGTCACCTGAGAACACAATCCTGTGGCACACACTTTTGTTCCTACACAGTCCACACACTCTATATCCTGCCAACACACATGTTTACTGTCATTTCTGAGAATGTTAGCCATGACTGAACTCATTTGGGTGGTTGAATGGTTGTTTAGATAACCTGAAACACTCTTGCATATGCTGGTACACACTGTTGCTGATTTCCTTTACTGTTCCTTATGTGAACTGTCATTAGAAATTCTCAAAAACTGAGAATTAACTTCATCCCAAAAACCTGAAATTGATTTCCCTTCCTTAGCTAAATTCAAATAGGTTAGTTGGCTGTCATGGTTAGCTATTAGTTGATTGCTTGGTTTACTATATTTCTGTCAATGTATATCCAGGATATTACTCCATGTTTTCCAGGTTAACACACACAAGCTATATCATGATAACACTCTATGTGACACTCACACATACACACACATGCTCTCATGCTCTTAACACACACATACTGAACACAGGTACACTAATTAGGCATAACACACTGTTCCTGTTTGGGTTCCTGTGAGCACTCATACACACACAGCTCACATATTTCCATACACACACATGTTCCTCACATTGCCATGTATCATGTACAGACACACACTGGTACACACACACTAATTTCTGATTTCCTCTCACATGTATCACAGTCACAAACACACACACATCACATGTTATTTCTCCCTCTATGAAATACATGTATATATTTCTATATAGGTATTCCTATAGCTATATATAGCATGGCTAATCTAATGTGATGTGTGAATGGTAGAGTAGGATATGGAAATTTCTATATGCAATAGCTAATGTGCTAGGCATATTCCTATTGTATATATATAGATAGATATATATATATATATATTCATATATGTGAATAGTAATATATATATATATATATATATATATATATATATATATATATATATATATATGTGGTATTGGCCTATGGTCTGTCTGTTAGACTAGTGAGAGATTAGTTAGACTTGTTTAGTCTTGATTAGGCCTAGAATAGACTAGTTAGACTAGTTTGACCATAGTTGACCTAGTTTGACTTCTAGGGTTGACCAGAGTTGACCAAGAGTTGACTTTGGTCTAGATTGACCTAGAATCATGTAGAATGCATATTAGAACTTCATGTTATCATTTTAGACTTGTTGTGACTTGTGTTGTTCTGATTAGGAGCCAGACACCTCTCCTCGGATAGTACTTTTTATTCGGACACTCAGATAGCAGGCGAGTACATTCTCTGATCATTTTATATCTCGTTTAGGATTATATTTCCTGCTTTAGATTATCTTACTTGATGCTGACACGTTGGTAACACGGATTGGTACTATATGGATCCCTTCATGAGATGTTATCCCTCTCGGGAGCATCAGATACTCTTATCTCGTGTGTTTCACTTACATCATGTATCTCTTGCTTCTATTATCATGAATCTTCGGGAATCAGCTAGTGACTCATGTACCCTCATGATCACCGAGCCTTTACGAATCAATTCATGAATCACCCTTTATGGGCAACGTAGTATAATCATGAATCTTAACGTAACTTGACTGGATCCTTGTGTATTAATTGGGGATGGGGGAGTATAAATGAACATATAGATAATTCCAAGTAGTGTAATCATGAATCAATTCCAAGTAGTGTAATCATGAATCAGTCCCTAGCCATTCACATGTTTATCCTGTACTCTGAATCACTAGCACTGTCTCTCTTTTATATATCATAGATATTGACTTATAGTCTCTTTCTTACATTACGCTATTTTTCAGTTTCCTGTATTTTATTCTCTAGCATGATTATATTTTCTTTCCTGCTATGACTTGTTGAGATGTATTGTGCTCGCTCCTGTCCTGACTAGACCTGTTGAAATATTACAGAGGATGAGGATGAGGCCTTCTGTTCTACTTATTACGGTGCTACCCTAGATGAGTGCTTGGACTTGGACCAGCAGCAGGTCCCACTAGCAGTGGATGACACTCCTCTAGACTAGGATATTTTCATTTACATTACTCTCTAGATGACTGTATATATTTGATACTTGGCATATGTACTTATCTTAGACACTTAGACTCTCTGTTTGTACTTGTGGATTTCCTTTCTTTTCAGCAGTATCTATCTATCTATCTTCTATCTTATCTTTCTGCCTTAGTTGTGATTGAGTTTACTTTCTGCTATCTCACCCCCATTCGGAGAGTATAAACTGTTTAGCATTATATTGTTAGATGTTGTGACCTAGGACAGCGTTCTACCATCGACACTGCGGTGTAGGCTGGACGTACCCATGTCTCGTGCCCTTACTCTAGGGTGCGGGTCGTGACAAGACTGCACCTTGGCAGCAAAGGGAGTTGTCGACTACGCACGGGCAGCAGTAAGAGTGGACTACGTATGGGCAGCAGTGGGAATGAGTTGTGCACGGGCAACATGAACAGGAAGAGTAGGCTGCATATGGGAAGTAGAAACAGACTACGCCTGAGCCACAGAGGCAGATTGTGCCTTGGCACCAGAAGCAGGTTGTGCTAGGGCAACAACAACTGTAGAAGACTTAGGAGTTCACACAGTTTTGTTCTTGGTGATAGCCACAGTGCGCTTGTTGCTCTTCTTCTTGATCATATCTTCATAGGTTGTCTGGTTGACTTGAACAACCATAGTCTTCTGCATCTTGCCGATCGACGCAACATCACATTGAGTTGTCACCTTCTTATCGGAGGAGAAAGTCGTCCCCAGCAGAGTCACCATTTTATTTACAAAAACAAAAAGTTGTTTTATTACAAACTTTTAAAAATAGTATAAGAGTACAATTTAAATTCTGGGGAAGTACAACTGTAGGAATCTGATCAGAAGATGATCACTTTATCCCTTGGACTATGTAAACCTGAAGACTAGAGCCTCTGGAGAATGCAGCAGCAATTTGTAAGAGTACTTGATCTCTGTGTCCTTGATAATGATTGGAAACTCTATTTATAGAGTTCTGGAAATAACTGTTCTAGCAGTTATTCTGATGTACGCGAGGCTGAACTGCGCTACTTTGGGTTGCGCCAACCTTATGTTGTGCCAACTTTCGTTCAGTTAACAATCGTGTACTAACTGTATTTAGATGCGTGGCATCATGTGATTGAGATCCGCATGGTCATGTACAGAATAGTGGACACGTTTTGAGAGATTAGTTGCATGTGCGCCACGTTATCCTGTTTTAGAATGTAAGTTGTCTCAACTTTCTCAGGTTGCACGAGCTTCAGTCAACGAGTCAAACTGCGCCTGATTGGGCTGCGCCTAGACACGTGGTAGCTTTTGAATAATTCATCCAGAATGCACCTTGGCACAACTAAGGAATTTGTTTAGATTACACCTAGGCGTAACTCACAAGCTGTGCAAGACAACTGTCAATTAAATCTCCTCGAGCGGCACGTTTTGAGGGATTTGAAGAGATTTTCTTCGTTTAATGTGCTGTCAGTTGTCAGTGCTGTCAGACAATGATGGCTATTAAAGTCAGACGCCACGTAGGCATGGTACAATATAACTGAGCGCAGTCTGATATATGGCGCAACCTGATCGGTGGCACAGTTTGATCTCTGAGTTTCATAACAGTGGCACAACTTCATTTTTGGGACGCAACTTGATTGTTTGAATAGTAAATACATGGCGCAGTTTGGTTTTTGGGCCCTACAAATATAATGTATGATATTTATAAAGATTTTGGTATATAAAGTTAAGAATTATATATTGCCATTATTGATCATGCCTAGAATATTGTATTGATTATATTTAGATTTATAAGTATATACATATATTCATGTTATATATATATATATATGTGTGTGTGTGTGTGTGTGTGTGTGTGTGTGTGTGTGTGTGTGTGTGTGTGTGTGTGTGTGTAAATATATATACATATATAGTAGGCTAAATATATAGTAGGCTAAATATAAAAAAAAATATATAGTAGGCTAAATAAAAAGTAAAACCACACCCAATTCCAGCCAGGCCCAGCCCGTGGAGGGGAGCCCAACTTAGTGAGCTCCTTCCCAGTTCAACCGAGCAGTCCCCAAAGGGAACCCGAGCCCCGGCCCCTATATCACAGCAGACCGAGCCCCCATATCGATATATATCGATCGACAGTTGCGGGAGAGGGATTCCAGGAAATAACGCACGCCACCACACCCCTAGAGCGATGCTCGAGGCTGGACGACCCACCCTGACCCTGTGTACCGCCGGGGGGCAGCCACCGCCGACCGAAAAAGCCGCGCGCACGCGGGTGGCAACAAACAACCACAGCAACAGCAGCAATGGCTGGAGCAGCAACAAGTATCGGGATACCGTATCCCCCTCGTTGCTCCATCGAATCGTGTTTCGTTTGTTGAGGTACGACAACAACCAAACCATCTATAGATTCCATTAAGTAGTTCATCTTAAATCAAATAGAAAGTTGAGTTATATTAAATTGAAATCGACAAAAAACATGTTCTGTGAACAGAGTAAACGACTGCTAGACACCCATCTTTGAAGGCGACAAACCGCAAATCCTTCGACTGTTTAAAAATGTGTTTGAATAGGTTCATATCCAACATGTAGGGCAACAAAACCCTTCTTTTAGTTTTAAATAAATCTAGGTATTTATTAAATAAAACCTGTGCAAAGTTGGTCAAAAATCTGTTTTCAAATCATAAAAACCCTTCGATACGACGTACGTTCCGCAAATCCGGGCGACGTGGTTGCAAACCGAAAGCATCAAAAGGTGCGTATCGGCTTCGTGGATACGTGGGCTTTGACGAAATTCAAATTGGTCGCGTGTCCGCGATAAATTTGATGTGTATCCGTCAAAATTTATCGTATCGGCCTTTGTGCAAATTTTTCAATTACATTGTGCATGTTCTTCAAATCGAGATAAAACTTGCGCCAACAGGACCGTATCATTTTGTGGTCCTGTATGCCAAGTTTGGTCCAATTCTGAGACAGTTGATCGGATCGCCGTTTTGCGGGCCCCACGATCTGATTCAACGAGCGATTTTGTGCACGGCCCACCGGAATCCAAAATTGTACATACCATTGGGTTCGTATCATCAAAACGAATCCGTGGACACGTAGTTTGACGACTTTAGAGACTTGTGAGATTTGGATTTTGTGGCTTATCAGTTGATGATATATTGTTGGTTCTTCGAGCTACCACCAGGCAAGATATATTGCCTTCCTCTACAGTTTAATTTTATGTTTATAGTGTTCATGTTATTATTGTATTATTATTAGATACTCTATTTGTTATAGATCTTATATGATTCATTAGCTTTCTAGTTGACTTGATTTATCTATTTTCTATGTACCATGTTCACCAGTTTATGGTCTTGCTTGACTTGACAGTGTAGTTATACTGGACTTGACTGTGTCTTTACTGAGTCGTACCTTGTCTCACCAGTACCTTGCTTGAGTCGTGTCTTGGAACGAGTACGTGTAGTTGAACTGCTAAATCCTTATTATCGTTTTCTCAACCAGAGAGTCCACACTCAGGACGAGGGTTGACCGTTTGCGCCAGAGAGTCCACTCAGGATGAGGGTGTTCGTCTTGATCTGTTTACATCCGTGAGTCCATACTCGGGACGAGGATGTTATACTTGCACCAGAGAGTCCACATTAGGGATGAGGGTGCTTTGCCGTGAACTAACCTATGAGTCCACACTCGGGACGAGGGTTAGTGATTTGTTCAAACCTGCGAGTCCACTCGGGGCGAGGGTTTGGTACTCCATTGATCTCGTGTTCACTTGTTCATCTAGCAGTTCAGTTAAGTGTAGTTTTTCTTGTGTTCCAGTTCATAGTCACCTGTCAGTAGCCACTTGTTGTTCGTCACTTGTTAGCAGTTTGGCCGTAGTCTCTTGCCATGTTAAGTGTCGTTCCTTGTTTATATTCTGTTATATTATTATGTATGATTAAACTGCTAGATAGGCATATTTTTATGTATCTTGCTATGTCCCCTAAGGACCTGATGATCTCTTCAGGTTTAGCGATTGCATGGAGTCAGTTAGCAGAGCGGGATGGTAGATGATTGCGATACGTGATTCAGGTATTTGTTAGTGATATTACATTGTTATCCTTTCGTGCTTTACATTCCTTATCATGAGATATCCTGCTTATTGATTCTGTTTAGAGACTCTTGCTATATTCTTTGGAATCTTATCGGACATATATGCTAGTGGGCTGCAGACTACGACCCATAGTGTTCATTCATGTTTCGCACACTTATTGTGGATTTAAGATATAGATTAAATTTTCATGATTTGGCAGTATACCATAGTCTTGATAGAGTTTACGTATTCGAGTCGGGCTGGAGTCCGCTTGAAGCGTAACTGGCTTGCTCACGCATTCGTATCCCGAAAAGCGGGTACAGGTCGTGACTAGTTTTTTGGGTGGTCTATGCAGGTCAGAGCATATCATATCGGTTACGTAACTGTACTGATACGAGCCTGCGCATCTGACTAAACCATTAGAAATCTCAATCCACACTGCCTTGAAAATTCTCCTAGAAAATTTCTCCACGTCCTTGAAATTTCATGTTTGTTCTCGATTATTCTTCCTTGCCTTCCAAACCATTGATTTTCGCCTCCTTCTATTTCGGGGTAACGAACGATCGTGCTGTCTAGAATCTGTCAGAAATTCTTAAACTATATTATAATATTGCTTGACTATTGAATAATTGGTTGTTAAAGATATGAGGGATTATAGATGTCATACGTGCCTAGACATCTGTTGGTAGAATTGTTAGCAACTAGTTAGAAGATTATAAGATTTTAGTGACCGTGTTTTGAGAAGTAGTGTGACTAAAGGTGGGTAGAAGTCCTTAAGTATTCAAAATTATAAAATGGCTAGAGAAGGTTATAGAATATTTTTGAGAAATTAAATTTGAGGAGATTAAGGTAATAGTAGACTTTGACTTTTAAGGAATAGTTATGAATTAGAATTTCGAGAACGAAATTATTTTCAGGTGGGTAGATTTGTAGCTTCCTTTCCCAAAAATTTTTGAAATACTTTTTTATTTATTTGATTTAAATGGTGACGTGTAGATTTTTATAAATAATTATTTAGTTAATTATTACGGTAGATGATTTTAGTCATGGTTAGGAATTAGAGTACAAGGTGACTAGAAATCGTGGCACAGATAGTGCAGTGGTGTGCCTTGACTAGTGTATTAGCCATGCCAGGGAAGGCCGAGCCATAGTGATGTCCTAACTAGGAAAACCAGGCTAAGTTGTGACATGACCATTATAAATAGTTTAATTATTCATTATTAATATTATTTGACGTTCAGGAGACCCGGTTGTACCGAACTAGTCCGGACCGGACCCGAACCAAGTCCAAGTCCACGTAGTCGGGTAGTATGTTCAGAGACGACCATATAGATGTATGTTGTATTGGCATTTTACTTTAGTGATTAAGAAAGCAATTTGGGAACGATTGTTATATATATAAACATATTATTGTGCTTACTATTAGAAATAGTATTTTGTTTGATAACATAGTAAAATGTTTTTCCTTAACAAATATGTTGGACTTTTGGGTTTTATCAAGATTATATATATACATACTTGGGCATATATATAGAAGTATATTCATGGTATATGAAACTAGGCCTTTATATATATGTAACAATATAATGTATGATATTTATATAGATTTTGGTATATAAAGTTAAGAATTATATATTGCCATTATTGATCATGCCTAGATTATTGTATTGAATATATTTAGATTTATAGGTATATACATATATTAATGTTATATATATTTATATATATATGTGTGTGTGTGTGTGTGTGTGTGTGTGTGTGTGTGTGTGTGTGTGTGTGTGTGTGTGTGTGTGTGTGTGTGCGTGTAAATATATATACATATATAGTAGGCTAAATAAAAATCAAAGCAAAAACATACCCAATTCCAGCCAGGCCCAGCCCATGGAGGGGAGGGGTCGGGGCTCGAGTTCCCTTTGGGGACTGCTCGGTTGAACTGGGAATGAGCTCACTAAGTTGGGCTCCCCTCCATGGGCTGGGCCTGGATGGAATTGGGTGTGGTTTTGCTTTGATTTTTATTTAGCCTACTATATATGTATATATATATATATATATTTTTTTACTATATATGTATATATATATTTACACACACACACACACACACACATATATAATGGTTAGGTACGGGGGAACGGGCTGTTAGGAGCTCCGCCGAGCGGGCTCCGGCTGGGAGCGCCGCCGCTCGTCGGAGTCCTCCTGGAGTTTGGCTGGCCCGTGAGGCCGGCCGACTTCTTCCCCGGCGGCTCGGGCCTCTCCTGTCCCTTCCCCCCGATGGAGCCCCCTACCCTCTTCCAGAGGGGTTTTCCCGACCTCACCCCTTTCTCCCCATCGGCGTCAGCGGAGACGTCGCCCCCGACGTTCCCGAGCCAGGCGCCAGATTCCCGTCCACCTCCCTCCGGACCCCCCTCTCGGCGTCGCTCAGGCACCCGTCCCACACACTCCCACCCCCCGTCCCCCGCGCCACTCCCTTCCTCGGAAGTGGCCATCATCCCGGCTTTCCCCGCCGTTCGGTGGCCTCCGGCCTCCCTGGCCGCGTCATCCTCGTGGGCTCCTCCCCAGGCGACCCTGACGAGGCCCCACGCTGCGTACTCCCAGCCACCGTCTCGCCTCCCCATGGTTACCCTCCCCTTCTTCCAGCTCCGCTCCCCTTCCACGCTGCTCCGCGTGCCCTAGCCTTTCCTCCGGCACTTCGGCCTCCTCCTCCAGCGTCGTTTCTCCCTCCGACACCCCCTGCTGCAGCCGCCGACTCTCTCCCTCGTTTTCTGCCGTCGGAGCTGGCCGCCCTCTTCCCTTCACAGGTTGCAGATCCGCTCCCCTTCTCTTAGTACTCATGGGCCGCCCCTCGCCGGTGAATGTCCGCCTACCCCCTGCTCCTAACGACATCTCCCCCAGGCTCACCGCCCTCTCCCGACGGTCCCCCGCTCCCCGCCCTCCCTCCGCCCGGAGGTCGAGTCCCTCATCCCTTTCCATCCCCCCTGCCGTGCACCGCCGTGTCCGGCCCCCGGCGGCCGCAGGCGCCACTTATCACGCCCCGCTCCCGAATAATCGGGTACGGGTCGATACATGCCCGGCCTACACTGTCGTTGACAGCGGTAGTGAGCCGTCTAGTCATCCATAACAAGTATAATCTCATCACAGCATCTAATCGCGGAAACTATACTAACCATCACAGCAATCCACTATATAATTATTACAACTTATACATGAATATCCGGGTACAAAGCCGGTGAAAGATAAATGATACAACAATAACATATAATCAAATACACTCAATCAAACTATATACATGAAACTAGCTATCTCAGTATCAAGCGAGCTCCAATGCCAGTCATGACAATCTAAGATCCATCTCACCTGTAATCAACGATCCAGTGAGGAAAGGAGCAAAGTACAATGTAACTCAATAAAACTCACCATGGAAGATCAATAGAATGGTACAATGTAGCAAGTAGAACTGAACAGAGAAACAATAGAATATAATATAAATATGCACTAACTAAGTGTACATGTGCAATTAGACGTTATCAACATGTGGGGACTAATATGTAATCAGGCATATAAAAGATGCTATCAGTCACGCAATAATCGGGCATGTCTAATGACAATGCTATCAGTCACGCAATAATCAGGCATGTCTGACGATAATGCTATCAGTCACGCACGAAATGGACTCAGGCATACAGAGTATGTTATCAGGCAATGTTTGTCCAATATTAGTCCATCACATGTCTCTAGAACGTCCCCCACCCGACATGAGAAATAATGCAAGCAAGCAATCAATCGAGAACAAGTAAAATAAATGACACTAGAACAAGTGTAAGTGCAATGCATGCAATGATGGTAATATTGAGTACATGTACTTGTCTCGGTTCCGGGGTTTTGTCCAAGTTCTTCAATCACCTAAAATAGGAAACTATAATTAGAGCCTTCTAATCAACTCTAATTTCCTTAATTTCCTAATTGGTTTTAGTCACTAAACCACCATATTGCTTAACCAAATCGGGCTCTGCTAGACCAATATGAACCCATACAATTTAAACACTCAATATTCAAATGTGGCTTAATTCTAACTGTTACAACCACTGTCTCAAGATCTCCATTCTCAACTCAACTCCAAAGCTAATAACTATTGCCAACACTTAATAAATTCCTACAACTATACTGGTCTGTGGTCCACTATTAAGGGTCCAGCCCCTCTATTCTTCGTGTCTGTATACTCCTATAACTAAGGCCCATTTCCTAGACATCAACTCATTAACCCAAGTAGACATAGGTCAATAGTTCATGCCTACTGTGAATATTACTTGGTGTTCCCACTCGAACTCACCCAGGACAATCAAGATTCAAAAATCCTAACCGCTACTAAATAGTAGCTGGGAATCAAAACACACTATGGAATATATTGGCATTAACTCCGACACCTGTGTCCTGAACATGCCAACACAGAGGACACTGGACCAAGCCTATGCAATGGTTCCTTCACCCGCATGACACAATCATAATCAACATTGTATCCCTTACCATGTGTCCGACACTTATCTGAAATCTGGACACGAGCCAACTATTGCCAAGAATTCGTCCATAAAGATGAGACAAAGGACAGGGGCATACCTACAGAGTCTTTAGGTGTCGATCCTCGAGTCCAAGGAAGGATGCTGGTGTCGTCTCGAGTCCGATACACTCGTTCTTGTGTCTCCAACTGATCTCTCAGCTAGATCAGGCCTTCCGTCGAACAGGTAAAGTGCATGAAACAAAAAGAAAGTCATCAGAGTTTGATTTAAATTGTTTGAGATCCAAAAGTTTAGAAACAACCCAGAATTCATCACACATCCAACCGAGATCAAGAAGGAATGAATTGAATCAAAATATGTCCAGCAATCGATCGGATCTATTCCGCCAACACAGTCTACACAAGGATCAAAATGGGAAGCAGAGGAATCAAGAACGATTAGGGAAGGATCGATCACTCACCTATCACCGTTGCGATCATCGTCGTCTCCCACGCTGCTTCAGCTGTCCACCATTTCTGCCATGGCCGAATCTTCAGAGGACCAGAGGAAGAAGAAAGAAGCCCAGTGAAGAAAATGGCAGGGCTTCGCCGCAGTGGAGAGTAATGAAGAAGGAGGGGTCTCGGGGTCAATTTATAGGCGGTGGTCGAGCGGGCAGGCGGTTGCACGGGCAGGCGGTTGCGCGAACAACGGGCAGCAGACAGCGGCGAGGCGGTTGGGCGGGCAGCCGTCGGTGGCCGAGACGGTTAGGCCGTTATAGATCAATGGCTAGGATGGAAAGGACGGTTAGTAATGGAGGGACGAGATCAATCGAGCGGTTTAGGCCGTTGGGGAAGAAGCTTCTCGAGGAGCCTAGAATTCTTGGTCGTCGTCGTCGTCGTCTTCGTCTCCGCAGCAGAGAAGTTGATGGAGGGAAGAGGAACTGAAATTGAACAAGTGAAGGAGAATTTAAAATTTAAGCCAACGGTTAAATGGATACGGGTTAATGGGTTAAAGCTATCGGGTTGGAATTTGTACCCGCGCCCCAATAGGCTGGGCTGGGCCGGTTGAATAAGGGAATGGGCTGGCTTATTTGAATATAAATTGAGAAAATTGGTTGGGCTGATTAAAATAGCTGATTTAAGAAGGGATTAATACTGGGTCAGTTTGGCCCATGAATTTGGGCTGAGGAAAATAATAAGGATTAGTAATAAATCCTAATGATTAAATCAATAAATTCAATTCAAAATTTTAGAAAACTATAATTAAAAATTCTTAATAATTGGAAGGATTTAAAATAATTAGAAAATCATTGATGATAATTAATGACCAGTCAAGAAAAATAAAAATCTTTAAATAATCATAGGAGAAAACTCAATTTAGAAAAGTGGAGTTACAAATCTTCCCCTCTTAAAAAATTTTGTCCCCGAAATTTTAAATGGCACGATTAGGCAAGATTAAGAGCAACAAATTGGCACGATTCAAGCGGTACAGAGTGGTAGTCAGAAATCATGATTCAAAGGAAAATAGTCTCAATAGTATCCAGCAATCATGCATATATGGAGTCACTTTTCCTACAGTTCCTACCCTGCCAGTATGTATCTGGCTGCAGTGAACCTTCGGTTTCATGGTCCCGATAATGATATATTACCAAAATACTCTGTCAACTTTATCCGATATCAGAAAACATTATGAATTTAGGACTTAGTCTCAATAATATTCGAGAGCCTATGATTACCTGTAATTACTTCGACTTAGAGTCCATGCCTCGCCAGTGTGCATCTGGCTGCAATAAACTTTCAATTTCCATAATCCAGGTAATTGACTATAGTGCACATCTGCTACGTCATAGTAGCTCATCGAATATTTCTCAACTTTATCCAAAAGATTTCCAAGGATTTATGAAGAATTAAATGAATTTTTAACAGTCAAAGTCATGACAGGAAGTGAACAAGTAGTTTTATTAGGTACTAAGAGACAGCAGTGTCAAACAAGCGGCCAATATGAAATAATACAGAGACTTTAGAAACAAGTCTTGAATATGAAACAACAAGGAAAGTCTAGATGCTAGAAAGAATTACAAGAGAAATGATGACCCACGGTCTGCTCCAGCTCTGCGAGAATGCCTCTGGTCTCTAATCCTCGTCCGAAATCGGAATAGCCTCTGCTCCTTCCTCTGTCATAAGGTAGACGCGTCCCTCTGGCTGTGGAAGTCCCGAAGGTCCTGCTGCTGTACGAGCAATGGTGCACTCCCTAGCCTGATGATCAGTCGTACCACAGATGAGGTACTGTCCAAGTCTCTTCCTACACACTTGCCAGGTATGGCCCAATTTCTGACAAAATCCACAAGGCTGCTGAACTGGTCGTTGCTGCTGCTGCTGCTGTGTCCCCTGAGGAGGCTGGGATGTGAAGGTCTTCGTCTGCTGGGTGTTGGGACATTTGGGTGGTCCGAGTGGCTACCTCCTCCACTAATGTCACGATCTCTCTTGGGTCGGAGGCTCAGATCAATCTCCAATCTCTGAGCAACGGCGACCATCCCAGCATAAGTAGTCGCTCCGTTAGCTGTGACTAGGTAGCGAAGCTCATGGCTCAAACCCTGTCTGAATCTCGTGGCTCTCACGACTGGATCTCTGGCTCTACCCTCTGCAAATCGACTAAGTCGTCCGAACTCTGCTGCGTACTTATCAACCGAGCGAGTCCCATACTCAAGAGTCTGAAACTGGCGCTCCAAAGCCTCTCTAGCTACTGCCGGGAAAAACTTCTCCTTGAAGATTCCTACAAACTGCTCCCAAGTCAATCCAGGTGCCGCGAGCTGAGGCTCGCTCCTAAACCAGGTACGTGCCAGATCATGCATCTGCACGTCGGCTGCCTCCACCTTGAGGTCTTCCGGGAGCCTAGATAGTCTCATTACCCTCTCCATATCCTCTAGCCACTCATCGGCATAGAGTATACCCTCGGTCCCAAGGAACTCTCTAGGTACCATCCTTTTAAAGTCTAGGATGGAACCCTCTCTTTGATGGTGGGTGGAAGTAGTCTGAGTATAAGTGGGAGATGCATGAGTATGGATGGAAGGCGGGATGAAAGAAATAGGCTCAGGCTGAACAAAAGTGGCAGTAGTAGGGTATACAGGAGCCTGGGTGGGTGGTGGAGGTGGAATATGTGATGGATATGGAGTGTATGGCGGATGTGGGATGTATGATGGGGTCGGTATGGTAGTCGGTGGAGGTGGAATATGTGATGTCGGTGGAGCGGTAGTAGTAGTCTGGGAAAGTGGAGGTGGTGGTGGTAGGAATGGGCTAACTAGTCTCTCAATACCGTCCCGTAATATAGTGGTATGCTCCCTCTTAGCGTCCAACAGACTCTGGGTCTGGGCTCTCTGGGCCTCCAATAGCCCAAGGACTAGCTCATGCATCTGTGTGGCCCTCATAGAACTAATAGAATGTCGTGAAGAAGCTCTCGTGATGGGTGGTACGTTGGTACCGGAGCGCTCTGGGTCTACCATAGGTAAGGCAGATGATCCTCTCTCGGAATGAGCTACACTCGGAGTACGACCTCGCGGATGAGGTTCATTCCTTCCTTTAGCCATCTCTGGAATTGTAGGAGAACTATCAGTGACTCGTAGGTGTACTGTGTGTGTTAGCAAGATATATAAAAGACAGAAAATAAGCAATATGATAACGGTCCTATGCTATGATGAGTTTCCTATTTCTGCAGGCTTCCAATGGCACTCTAATCCTAAGTACCATTAGATAGAGACCTGCATGGGCCACCACAAAATCATGTCATGCCCCGCTCCCGAATAATCGGGTACGGGTCGATACATGCCCGGCCTACACTAACGTTGACAGCGGTAGTGAGCCGTCTAGTCATCCATAATAAGTGTAATCTCATCACAGCATCTAATCACGAAAACTATACTAACCATCACAGCAATCCACTATATAATTATTACAACTTATACATGAATATCCGGGTTCAAAGTCGGTGAAAGATAAATGATACAACAATGACATATAATCAAATACACTCAATCAAACTATATACATGAAACTAGCTATCTCAGTATCAAGCGAGCTTCAATGCCAGTCATGACAATCTAAGATCCATCTTACCTGTAATCAACGATCCAGTCAGGAAAGGAGCAAAGTACAATGTAACTCAATAAAACTCACCATGGAAGATCAATAGAATGGTACAATGTAGCAAGTAGAACTGAACAGAGAAACAATAGAATATAATATAAATATGCACTAACTAAGTGTACATATGCAATTAGACGTTATCAACATGTGGGGACTAATATGTAATCAGGCATATAAAAGATGCTATCAGTCACGCAATAATCGGGCATGTCTAATGACAATGCTATCAGTCACGCAATAATCAGGCATGTCTGACGATAATGCTATCAGTCACGCACGAAATGGACTCAGGCATACAGAGTATGTTATCAGGCAATGTTTGTCCAATATTAGTCCATCACATGTCTCTAGAACGTCCTCCACCCGACATGAGAAACAATGCAAGCAAGCAATCAATCGAGAACAAGTGAAATAAATGACACTAGAACAAGTGTAAGTGCAATGCATGCAATGATGGTAATACTGAGTACATGTACTTGCCTCGGTTCTGGGGTTTTGTCCAAGTTCTTCAATCACCTAAAATAGGAAAATATAATTAGAGCCTTCTAATTTCCTTAATTTTCTAATTGGTTTTAGTCACTAAACCACCATATTGCTTAACCAAATCTGGCTCAGCTAGACCAATACGAACCCATACAATGTAAACACTCAATATTCAAATGTGGCTTAATTCTAACTGTTACAACCACTGCCTCAAGATCTCCATTCTCAACTCAACTCCAAAGCTAATAACTATTGCCAACACTTAATAAATTCCTACAACTATACTGGTCTGTGGTCCACTATTAAGGGTCCAGCCCCTCTATTCTTCGTGTCTGTATACTCCTATTACTAAGGCCCATTTCCTAGACATCAACTCATTAACCCAAGTAGACATAGGTCAATAGTTCAAGTCTACTGTGAATATTACTTGGTGTTCCCACTCGAACTCACCCAGGACAATCAAGATTCAAAAATCCTAACGGCTACTAAATAGTAGCTGGGAATCAAAACACACTCTGGAATATATTGGGATTAACTCCGACACCTGTGTCCTGAACATGCCAACACAGAGGACACTGGACCCAGCCTATGCAATGGTTCCTTCACCCTCATGACACAATTATAATCAACATTGTATCCCTTACCATGTGTCCGACACTTATCTAAAATCTGGATACGAGCCAACTATTGCCAAGAATTCGTCCATAAAGAGGAGACAAAGGACAGGGGCATACCTGCAGAGTCTTTAGGTGTCGATCCCCGAGTCCAAGGAAGGATGTCGGTGTCATTTCGAGTCCGATACACTCGTTCTTGTGTCCCCAACTGATCTCTGAGCTAGTTTAGCCCTTCCGTCGAACAGGTAAAGTGCATGAAACAAAAAAGAAGTCATCAGAGTTTGATTTGAATTATTTGAGATCCAAAAGTTTAGAAACAACCCAGAATTCATCACATATCCAACCGAGATCAAAAAGGAATGAATCGAATCAAAATATGTCCAGTAATCGATCGGATCTATTCCGCCAACACAGTCTACACAAGGATCAAAATAGGAAGCAGAGGAATCAAGAACGATTAGGGAAGGATCGATCACTCACCTATCGCCGTTGTGATCGTCGTCGTCTCCCATGCTACTTCAGCTATCCACCATTTCCGCCATGGCCGAATCTTCAGAGGACCAGAGGAAGAAGAAAGAAGCCCAGTGAAGAAAATGGCAGGACTTCGCCGTAGTGGAGAGTAATGAAGAAGGAGGGGTCTCGGGGTCAATTTATAGGCGGTGGTCGAGCGGGCAGGCGGTTGCGCGGGCAGCGGGCAGCGGCGAGGCGGTTGGTCTGGCAGCCGTCGGTGGCCGAGACGGTTAGGCCGTTATAGATCAATGGCTAGGATGGAAGGGACAGTTAGCAATGGAGGGACGAGATCAATCGAGCGGTTTAGGCCGTTGGGGAAGAAGCTTCTGGAGGATCCTAGAATTCTTGGTCGTCGTCGTCGTCTTCGTCTCCGCAGCAGAGAAGTTGATGGAGGGAAGAGGAACTAAAATTGAACGAGTGAAGGAGAATTTGAAATTTAAGCCAACGGTTAAATGGATACGGGTTAATGGGTTAAGGCTATCGGATTAGAATTTGGACCCGTGCCCCAATAGGCTGGGCTGGGCCGGTTGAATAAGGGAATGGGCTGGCTTATTTGAATATAAATTGAGAAAACTGGTTGGGCTGATTAAAATAGCTGATTTAAGAAGGGATTAATACTGGGTCAGTTTGGCCCATGAATTTGGGCTGAGGAAAATAATAAGGATTAGTAATAAATCCTAATAATTAAATCAATAAATTCAATTAGAAATTTTAGAAAAATATAATTAAAAATTCTTAATAATTGGAAGGATTTAAAATAATTAGAAAATTATTGATGATAATTAATGACCAGTCAAGAAAAATAAAAATCTTTAAATAATCATAGGAGAAAACTCAATTTAGAAAAGTGGAGTTATACCACTCCCCGTTCTCCCTCGCCTCCACTCCTATTCGAACTGGCCCCCTCGCCGGAGCATCGGCCTCCCTCGCCGGAGCCCCTCGGCTCCGGGCAGTGTATGGGAGGGGGGGACCGAGGCTCATCGGGACGCGCTCTCACCCCCTCGGCCAGAGCGTCGCCCTACACCCCCCCTCACGTGCTGTGTTACCCTAAGGCTTCGAGGCCCCCCACCCCCCCTCTCGTTTTTTGTTTTTTTTCCTATTTTTTCTGTTGGCTGTTTTGTTGGTTCGAATTTCGTTTGAAATTCAAATTTTAGCCTTTTGGTCATTGCTGTATCCTGCTTTTTATTCAATAAATTCCAGTATTCCAAAATATACATATATCTGTGTGTGTGTGTGTGTAAATATATATACATATATAGTAGGCTAAATAAAATTCAAAGCAAAACCATACCCAATTCCAGCAAGGCCCAGCCCATGGAGGGGAGCCCAACTTAGTGAGCTCCTTTCCAGTTCAACCGAGCAGTCCCCAAAGGGAACCCGAGCCCCGACCCCTATATCACAGCAGACCGAGCCCCCATATCGATATATATCGATCGACAGTTACGGAAGAGGGATTCCAGGAAGTAAACTCTCTAAACCCTAATCCTAATGCGCACCACCACACCCCCAGAGCGTTGCTCGAGGCTGGGCGACCCACCCTGACCCCGCGCACCGTCGGGGGGCAGCCGCCGCCGGCCGAAAAAGCCCTGCGTGTGCGGGTGGCAACAAGCAACAACAGCAACAGCAGCAATGGCAGGAGCCGCAGCAATGTTCGGGGTGCCGTATCTCCCTCGTTGCTCCACCGAATCGTGTTATATTTGTTTAGGTACGACAACAACCTAACCATCTATAGATTCCATTAATTAGTTCGTCTTAAATCAAATAGAAAGTCAATTTATATTAAATTGTAATCGACAAAAAACACGTTCTGTGAACAGAGTAAACGACAGCCAAACACCCATCTTTGAAGGCGACCAACCGTAATTCCTTCGACTGTTTAAAAAATGTGTTTGAATAGGTTCATAGCCAACATGAAGGGCAACAAAACCCTTCTTTTAGTTTTAAATAAATCTAGGTATTTATTAAATAAAACCTGTGCAAAGTTGATAAAAAATCTGTTTTTAAAATCGCAAAAAACCCTTCGATACGATGTGAGTCCCACCAATTCGGGCGACGTGGTCGCGAACTGAAAGCATCAAAAGGTGTGTATCGGCTTTGTAGACTTGTCGGCTTTGACGGAATTCGAATTATTTGCGTGTACGCGATGAATTTGATGTGTATCTATCGAAATTCACTGTATCGGCCTCTGTGAAAATTTCCCAATTACTTTGTGTACGTTGTTCAAATCGAGACGAAACTTACGCCAACAGGACCGTATCATTTTTTTGGTCCTGTATGCCAAGTTTGGTCCGATTCTGAGACAGTTGATCGGATCGCCGTTTTGTGGGCCCTATGATCCGATTCAACAGGCAATTTTGTGCACGGCCCACCGGAATCCAAAATTGGACATACCGTTGGGTTTGTATCATCAAAATGAATCTGTGGACACGTAGTTTGATGACTTTAGAAACTTGTGAGATTTGGACTTTGTGGCTTATCATTTGAAGATATATTGTTGGTTCTTCGAGCTACCACCACGCAAGATACCTTCCTTCCTCTACAGTTTAATTTCATGTTTATAGTGTTCATGTTATTATTGTATTATCATTAGATACTCTATTTGTTATAGATCTTATATGATTCATTAGCTTTCTAGTTGACTTGATTTATCTATTTTCTATATACCATGTTCACCAGTTTATGGTCTTGCTTGACATGACAGTGTAGTTATACTGGACTTGACTGTGTCTTGACTGAGTCTTACCTTGTCTCACCAGTACCTTGCTTGAGTCGTGTCTTAGAATGAGTACGTGTAGTTGAACTGTTAAATCCTTGTTATCGTTTCCTCAACCAGAGAGTCCACACTCGGGACGAGGGTTGACCGTTTGTGCTAGAGAGTCCACTCGGGGCGAGGGTGTTTGTCTTGATCTATTTAATCCGTGAGTCCACACTCGGGACGAAGATGTTATACTTGTACCAGAGAGTCCACACTCAGGACGAGGGTGCCTTACCGTGAACTAACCTGCGAGTCGACACTCGGGGCGAGGGTTAGTGATTAGTTCAAACCTGCGAGTCCACTCGAGGCGAGGGTTTGGTATTCCATTGATCTCGTGTTCACTTGTTCATCCAGCAGTTCAGTTACGTATAGCTGTTCTTGTGTTCCAGTTCATAGTCACCTGTCAGTAGCCACTTGTTGTTAGTCACTTGTTAGCAGTTTGGTCGTAGTCTCTTGCCATATTAAGTGTCATTCCTTGTTTATTTCCTGTTATATTATCATGCATAATTAAACTGCTAGATAGGCATGTTTTTATGTATCTTGCTGTGTCCCCTACGGACCTGATGATCTCTTCAGGTTTAGCGATTGCATGGAGTTGGTTAGCAGAACGGGATGGTAGATGATTGTGATGCATGATTCAGGTATTTGTCAGTGATATTATATTGTTATCCTTTCGTACTTTACATTCCTTATCATGAGATATCCTGCTTATTAATTCTGTGTAGAGACTCTTGCTATATTTTTTGGAGTCTTGTCAGACATATATGCTAGTGGGCTGCAGACCACGACCCATAGTGTTCATTCATGTTTTACAAACTTATTGTGGATTTGAGATATAGATTAAATTGCCATGATTTGGCAGTATTCTATAGCCTTGATAGCGTTTACATATTCGAGTCGGGCTGGAGTCCGCTTGATGCGTAGCTGGCTTGCTCACGCATTCGTATCCCAAAAAGCGGATGTGGGTCATGACTCCATACCCTGTCACGCCCTTATCCTGTAGGACCGATCGTCCTCGCTAAGGCATGATGCCGTATGCACAAACCTAGATTACGCTCGTACAAGGTGGGTTCCATAACGACCAATTTCGATAGCTGCGACGGGATCATTGCACAGAAGTCCTAAGCAGGAACATTGAATATGCCATCAAAAATTTCAAAACAAAAACACAATTCATTTAAAAGATGATCTTTATTGATATTGAAACAAAGATTATTATGTGGCACAAGGCCATAATTACAATCACTCAATCTCACTCTTCTCACAATATAAGTCACTATGCTCTCTCTCATCTCTCCATACAATTTGACGAGCAAGCGGATGCTTCAGATAGGCGATGTTCATACATTATGTCCAGTATAAGTCCAGTCTTCAATGTGGTCGCACACCTCGAAACGCTAAGGAACTTCGTGCCTCGATGCATCCAAGCGAGCTCCGTACCAACGAGCTTCTACATGTGCCTGTACATAACACTGTGTGGGTGTCAGTACTCAACTGTACTGGTGAAATGAGCTCTTTGCCCACCCATACAAAACGAACACGTTTATTTACTTTATACAATATAACCCTTTCTATTGTCTTTTTAATCTTGTCTTAGGATCAGTTTTAGGACATAGACGCCTGGCCTATTTTGATCTCTACACCATCACCGTGTCTGGCATCGATGACTTACCTATCATCGTGCCTCTAGCCTATTCTCGTGCTAACAACATCAACGTGTCAACTTGTGCTTGCCTTTCTAGCCATACTTCAAGAATACAATGACATGGTCGTGCAATAAATATCGACCTATCGACTCGTGCTTGCCATTAGGCCCATACTTAGAGACACTATGTCATGATCTTGCCATGAACTCGGTGCTTCAATATCGAGGCCGTGCCTCACCACTCAATGTGACTTAACAAACTTAACTTACGACCCTTTCCAGACTTAGCTCGAAACAACTCATCTAACTTATGCTAACCATGTTGAGAACTCAAGTACGATGCCATATCGCCTGCCGAAGCATGTGTCTTTACGTATAGCCAAATCTTAGGCTTCATAATACTTTAGGTGCAGACCGTGCACACATTTTCTAACTCAAGTCGTGTCGTTCTTGTACTACCTTTGATACGAGCGACACCGTGCATGCGGATTGCCACTCAGCACACCAATAATCTATATGAAAGGCCACTGGCATGACAAGCAATTATAGATATAGCTTGGGTAGGCGGCGGGTCCTTTAATATAATTTCGCTAGCCACATGGAAAGCCCTCGATACCCATGCGGTACAATCCAGCGCTGCTATAACTTCTTCTCCCTAGGTTGACTTGGCCCCGATGCTCCGACGTAATACCAGTCGAGGAAGAAATCCTTGAGCACAGGTTGTCCATGACCACACACCTACGAGAACATCTAGACTCACGTAAATGTATGGCCTAATTTACGGTACAACTAATGCCATACTTTGCATCTCGTGCTCAAAACTATACTTCGTATAACGTGCATCGGAACCGTGAGGCTCCCAAACGAGGGACCGCATCATACTTGTGAACCGTGTATTGGAACCGTGAGACTCCCAAACGAGGGACTGCCTCAGTAACAAACGGTCGCGAGAACTTTCTTCTTTAAGACTGAGGGAACGACTACTGCATAGCCTTCCAACTTAACTTGAACCAAACGTGTCTAATACGTGCCATATACCATGGCAACTTATCTTTGAACCAACCGTGACTTGTGCCTTAAACCAACTCGTGTTCTATACGACATTATCGCCCAAGTCATACGCTATATGACTGGCCTTGAGATCGTGGGACTATGTGACTTTGACAACCGTAGAAATCGTGGGACAGTGCTTGCTATGGCTTCGATAGCCTAATATAACTTTTACCTAACTTAATCATGCAACAACTTAACGTGCAAAGGCTATGCCAAGCCTTGCACCGTGGAAATATGTCGTGCACACATTTGACTCGAACAACCAAGTTCTTTTGGGTGCCTAGACTTATATCATAAGTCGTGCGATACAACTTAGCTCGTGGGACGATGAAGACTATGCCAAGCCTTGGACAATGGGACCATGAATGCTTTATCAAGCATTTATATGTGCGACGCCTATGACTTAGGCTAAGTTTATATCTTCGTGGCAACTTAAACCAACTTTCCTTCTTCCAAGCCAAGGGACAAAGGACCTAGTGTCAATTTGCAAGCACATCGTGTAACACTTCTAAGCTGGCTGTGGGACCTTTTTCATGTTCTAATTCAGTCTGATCCAAGTTAGAATTATTCCCTTAGCTATGTGAATTTGCCTATTTTATTATGAAGCCTACTCATACATTTAAAAACTTACATTTTATTAGTGCGAAGGCCAAGCTGAGGCAAGTTCACCGAAGCCACCCACCTAAACGAGACGTTGCCTCGACCGAGCAGGACTTACACCAAGCCGTTGTATGGCTAAATCCGAACGCCGATGGCGTTTTGATTCTTTCGATTGAGCTGAACGGGACAGGGCACTACACGCCCGACCTGAACCCGAACCCTACTGTTTTAAACTTGACGACTCTCGAAGGAGCACTGTTCATCTCCTTATTCTACTGGGTCTTAGGCAGTAGCATTGTATGCTACGCGTGTTGCAGCATGCCAGACCTTGGCCTAGGTAACCGTTCGAGGAAATTACACCTTGTGCACAAGTTGTCCAATGACCGTACTCTTCTTCTTTGAAACGTAGCCTATTTTATGCACTTAGTCTTATCATTGTGACACTCGTTAATCGATTCGTCTTTATTTTGTATAGGACTAAGTAAATGTGGCATAAGAGGGGATGCATCAATTTCATGTACAACAGTTCCATAGCAAGTATTTTATGAAGAATTGTGCCATAATTTATTGATTCTACACTACAAATACAAGCATGCATTTTTTTTTGTTTCATGTTTCATTTGAAACCAGAGGATCGAGGGGAAGGAGGTCAGCCACTCACCTTAGTCTTGCTTGAAGCGAGGGACTAGTTGGCCGTGCTTAGATGTCGCCTACACGATCACCTGAAATTGCATAAGCAACTGCTAGAACAATGTTTTATCCAAGGAGTTCGATACGAATGCGAAGTTCGAAAACGCAAGCCAAGAAAACTATAAAAAACATTCATGAAAACGCATTCACGAAAACCAAAGCCAAAAAGCAAGTACGGCATAAAAAGCAGAGCAACGAAAGGTTTCTTCCGACTAAGCCGCAGAGTCTATCCTCGAGACGTAACCTGCTGAATATGGGACTTGATTCTGAAGAAGTCTTTCCATAACGAGAAAAGAATCTTAATTCAATCGTTCCCGTTCGACCGATTCAATTGATCCCGATCTATCGGTTCTGACTGAATCGATAGCGACAGTGTTCTTTTCTCACGCACCACGTGGACAAAAATGGGGCACGATGTAGGGACATGGCACTACATCGATTTGGCTTACAATCTTATTGGTTCATCTGAGTTACACTGTTCCTTCCATTATGTCTCGTATAGCAGAAGACATCGACTTGCAAGAAGAGTTTTTGCGCATCCATCTGATTCATCGATGCCAAGCATTGATCAAACAATTTCCCCCATGCATAAGCACATGAAATAAGGCCAACAACATGGGTCAGTATATCATATATGTACTTGCGAGCGGTGCTGGACCAACTCAGCTAAGATGACAATACTAAGTAATCATGTTATAAAACATTATTAAATGTGGTCTTTCTCATTGCCTTAGGGTCAATTCCAGTTTATATCTGACAGAAGTAAAGCATATAGTTCTCAGAGCCAGCATAATGTAAAGCAATATATTATCACCCTTTGGTGATTCTCACCCACCGTCATATAGCCATCCATATACATCTATAATACTTACTCTGCCTACACAAGACATTTCTAGAAACAATATCATAATTATCATATTGGTCACCGTTCAGGTGATTTCTTACCGATAGTCGACATTCTTTCATATAATTGAGTAATAACTTACTCAACCTGCATAAATTATCATTATTCCTTGACCTATCTATATGAAGGTCACTGGCGACACGCCATCTTGGACTTAAAATAGTAAATGACTAACTTCGAATGGGGTGCAAATCCATGGGAGGTTTCTTAATCACTGTGCTACTACTTCTGCACTATGCTACTACTTGAGCACTATGGAATTTCGGCATCCTTTCAGTGCAAGGTAGCAAGCCCCACTAAAAGTCCCAAAATTTCGATGTCAGTACGTCGACACCAACCTTTGTTCCCCCTAGGATGAATCGGGTCAGTGGCCCCGTATTATCATTCAAGGAACTACCTTGTGCACAAGTTGTCCATGACATGCAAGTATATGCAACTTATCTATGAAGAAAACATATAATGCGTGAAAAGGAAAACTATGTAAATAAGCCAGCATTCTCATCCATCTAGCTACCATTGCCTTGAGCTGAGCTCACAATTATCAACTGCTCAATCCAGGGTCTTAGTGTAATCAATATTCTATATCGACGACATGATAATAGAATGTTTCTTACTCAATCTATTCCCACATCTTTGATATCATACAGTTTCTTAAGCCATAGCCCAAGCATGCTCATTGCCTAGTTCTCGAGCTTATTATCTGTGTTACCATCATTTCATCGAGCTCAGCCTCGATATACTCACCGCCCAAGTATTTGGGACTTTTTCTTCCTGTCATGTATTTCATTACTAAGCACACAAGCATACAATTCATCATTGAG
This sequence comes from Iris pallida, assembly GCA_029216955.1. Taxonomy (NCBI): domain Eukaryota; kingdom Viridiplantae; phylum Streptophyta; class Magnoliopsida; order Asparagales; family Iridaceae; genus Iris; species Iris pallida. The sequence goes on along the minus strand of JANAVB010006993.1, from coordinate 8,457,252 downwards.
CAACAACAGTTTACGCTCATGTGATTATTTATCTTTCATTATCTTTCTGGGTTCCATGCAAGATAGTATTTAGCAACTCAATAAGAAACATATCATACTAATCCTTTTATTAAGCGTGAAGCTAAAGAATCTTCGAAGGGTTCAACACTACTCGCACTATATGACAATTTTCACCACGATCACATATCCTTCCGAGCGATCCTTCGCATATTTTTAAGTCCAACAAGGCTTCATCGAACCAACCAGCCATCATAAGGCATCGTGCTGGTCGGGGCACTACAATTTGCATTGAACATGGAAGGAAGAATGGTAAGTATTGGTAAGTTGAACCTAGTTACTCTTTTGTATGACACATTTATGTCATCGACACAAGTATACTATGCCAGTAACTCATGCTAAGGTAAGATTAAAAAGACCACATAAGTTGCGTGCACCTATATTCAACGTATTGGTTTTATGGCATCGGTGAGATGCCGCGCCTGTAAATATCATACTGATAACCTCCCAGCCTTGTAGGTTATTATGCCCCGGTCTCGTAGGACCGATCATCCTCGCTAAGACATGATACCGCATGAGCCTAGGTTGCGCTCGTGCAAGGCCAAGTCCAGAAACGACCGATTGAAGCTAGGACGCCACAGAGTCGCACAGAGTGTCCCTATTTGTAGTGGAAAATAAATGAACACAAGTTGAAAGGCAATTTCATGCTCTTTATTGATATTCAAGAAGTATTACAAGCGGCGCTAGGCCGAGATTGTAATTCGCTCAAGCTCTTCCTCTCAAAACATAAAAGGCATGCCAAGTGGCTTATAACATGGAATGACCCATGACGATGTTCTGATACATTATGTCCTATATATGGTGCTTCAGTTCCTTTGCAACACTCCAAGGCTTCAGAGTTAGCTCCGTGCCTTAGCACGCTCGAGGGAAAACTTTGCACCAAACGAGGTTCTCCCGTACCCTGCAAGCAGACTACGTGGCTACCAGTACATTGTTATGCACTTATAGGGAGGCTAGCTCACCTGCTTGCTATCATTACTAAACACGTTCAATTTTACTTTCATGCACTATCTATTATTTATTATCTTACTAATCTTGCCTTAGGATCAGTTTTATGGCATATTGCAAAACCTATCACGTGTTACGGGCATCAAGTGTCGCATATAATAACATGCATAACTTACCATACTTACCATACGATCTTTCTTGTTCAAGGTAAACCAAGTTAGCCAATATTTTATACATTACGACTTGACGGGTTGTATAAGAATAGGAGCATCATAGGCATGATTCTTCCTCAAGTGTACGAGATACTCAAGTTCTGTCAAGATATGTTATAGTCAAGCTTGTTTAATTACGTTTCATTCAATTACTCAAGTTTGTTCAGCTTCTCAAATCACTCGTTTTATTATAAGCAATTGCATATGGATTGCCACCAGCAAGTCTACTTAATCTATATGCATCGGTCGCTGGCAATACAAGCTATTTGGACATTACTTATGGTATTCGTAGTGATGTTACCTATCAAGCGTGATGGCTGGTATACCCTGATAGGCTACGCAATACCCGGCCTTACGTCGCTAGTGTGACCGAGCCCGCACACAAGCTGCCCGTAAGCCATGATTCTGCCTAGGCTGACATGATGTTTCTGATCGTTGCCTTGGAATCCTTCATCTCTTCTCTCGTGCACGAGTTGTATCCGACCATTTCGTATTCTCATTTTTAGTTTAACTTATCGGACTGTCTTGAGCCATAATAGATTATTGACTAGGTTGGCAACAGCGTCCGTGCAGCACGGTAGTGAGCCCCGTTGTACGTCCCCATCATACATACGCTAATCATTCTTTCCTTCTTTTCTTCTTTTCTTCATTTTATTCATTCATTCCTTCATTCATTCGTTCATTCATTCATTCATTATGCAGCTCCTTGTATGGGAATCACCTTGGCGACCCAACGGTCCCGAAGCCCTTCCATGTTTCCATCTCTCGGCTCGGAACGACTATGTTGATAGTCTTTCTGCCTTAATTCAAAGAACCATTAATTGTTTCGTGTCTCAAGTTGTGGTACGATCTAAGTTACAAGCATTTCGTTCATAAATGAACGTATAGACAGTTCTACTAAAAAAATAAGATGTGTCTTAGCACAAGCGTGGAGTACGGTGCGAGGGTTCAAGCAAATTTCCATGTTCATTTCCATGTTCTACACAAGCATACAAGATGGGATTATTCCCTTAGCTAGGTGCGTTGAGTTATCTTATTAGCATGTAGGTGGTTATCGCCTAACAATCAAGCAATATTGTGTGTATTATTATGTTTTCAGGCTAAGCAAAGACAGGTTCATCGGAGTTGTCATGCCCCGGTCTTGCAGGACCGATCATCCTCGCTAAGGCGTTATGTCGCACGAGCCTAGATTGTGCTCGTGTAAGGCAGGTTCTATAACGGTCGATTATAGCAACTGCGACTGGGTCATCGCACAGAAGTTTTGAGCCACGAACATCGAATATGCCAGCGAAAAGTTAGAACAAAACACAAGTCTTTCAAAAGATGCTCTTTATTGATATTGAAACAAAGATTACAATGTGGCACAAGGCCATGATTACAATCACTCAATCTCACTCTTCTCACAATACAAGTCACTCTGCTCTCTCTCATCTCTCAGTACAATTTGACGAGCCAGCGGATGCTTCAGATAGGCGATGTCCATACATTATGTCCCGTATATGTCCAGTCTTCATACGGTCGCACGCCTCAAAATGCCAAGGAACTCCGTGCCTTGACGCGTTCAAGCGAGCTCCGCGCCAACGAGCTTCTACCTGTGCCTGCACATAAACAATGTGTGGGTGTCAGTACTCAACTGTACTGGTGGATTGAGCTCCTTGCCCACCCATACAAAACCAATACGTTCATTTACATTGTGTAACATAAACCTTTCGATTGTCTTTCTAATATTGTCTTAGGATTAATTTTTGGACATAGACGCTTGGCCTATTTTGAGCCACTAGACCATCACCGTGCCTCACACTGATAAATTACTTATCTTTGTGCCTTTAGACTGTTCTTGTGCTAACAACATCAATATGTCAACTCGTATTTGCCTTTCTAGCCATACTTCGAGACGCAATGACATGGTCGTGCAATAAACTCTATTCGTGCTTCAAACATCGAGGTCGTTCTTCACAACTCAATGTGACTTAATAAACTTACCTTACAGCCCTTCCAGACTTAATTCGAAGCAACTAATCCAACTCTTGCTAACCATGTTGAGAACTCAAGTATGGTGCCACATCGCATGTCGAAGCATGTGTCTTTATGTATAGCCAAATCTTAGGCTTCATAATACTTTAGGTGCAGACCATGCACTCATTTCCTAACTCAAGTCGTGATGTGCTTGCACTTCCTTTGATACGACTGACACCGTGCATACGGATTGCCGCTCAGCATAACAATTATCTATATGAAAGGCCACTGGCATGACAAGCCATCGCGAACATAGCACGGATAGATGGCGGGTCCTTCAATGCAAGGTAACGAGCTCCAGAAAAAGCCCTCATCATATCCTGGTACGGTACAATCCAGCAATGCTATAACATCTTTCCCCTAGGTCGACTTGGCCCCAGCACCCCGGCATAATACCAATCGAGGAAGAAATTCCTGTGCACAGGTTGTCCACGACAACGCACCTATGAGACATCTAGACTCACGTAAATGCATGGCCTATCTTCGGTACGATAGGAGACATACTTAGCATAACGTGCTTAGGAACCATAAGACTCCCAACCGAGGGACCGCCTCATACTTGCAAACATGCATTGGAACCATGAGACTCCCAAACGAGGGGCCGCCTCAGCGACAAACGGTCACGTGAACTTTCTTCTTTGAAATCGAGGGAACGACTACTGCATAGCCTTCCAACTTAACTTGAACCAAATGTGCCTAATATGTACCATAGACCGTGGCATTTCTATCATCGAAACAACCGTGTTTCATGCCTTAAACCCATTATATTCCGTGCGACACTATCGCCCAAGTCATACTCTATATGACGAGCCTTAAGACGGTGGGGACATATGGCTATATGCAGCCGTAGAACCGTAGGACCGTGCACGTGCTCAACTTGAACAATCGTGTACTTCGAGTGCCATAACTGTGCCATACTTCCTTAAGACCGACAGTGAGATCGTGGGGCGTATCTGCTATGCAAAGTAGTAAAATTATGGAACGTGCCGTATAAGCGTTTGACTCGAACAACCAAGTTCTTTTAGGTGTCCAGACTTATGCCATAAGCCGTACGATACAACTTAGCTCGTGGGACGATCAAGTCCATGTCAAGCCTTAGACGATGAGACCGTGCATACTTTATCAAGCATTTACATGTGTGATGCCTATGACTTAGCTAAGTTCATATCTTCGTAGTAACTTAAACCAACTTTTCTTCTCCCAAGCCACAGGACGAAGGACCGAGTGTCAATTTGAAAGCACGTCGTACAATACTTCTAAGCTGACCGTAGTACCTTTTTCTATGTTTTAATTCAGTCTGACCCAAGTTGGGATTATTCTCTTAGCTATGTGGATTTGCATCTTTTATTATCTAGCCTACTCGTGCAATTGAAAACTTTCATTTTATTAGTGTGAAGGTCAAGCTGAGGCAAGTTCACCGAAGCCACCCATCTGAGCGAGACTTTGAGCAAGCCATTGCATGGCTAAGTCCAAACACTATTGACGTTTTGATTCCTTCGGTTGAACTGAGCGGGACTGTAACGCCTGTAGTTCGTATTACGTATTTTGTTATACGTGTACGTAATCTCGGACCTGTATATAGAATTGTCATGATTGGCTAGCCTTGGGTTCTGCATTGGCATGAGTTAGTTAGCATTTTATGGTTCTGGCATGCATCGGGTTCGGTTGGGTTCGGCTTGGTTGGTTCGATTTGGGTTGGAATGCAAACCCCTACCTACCATCCTCCATCATTTATTAATCCCAACAACCCCTTCTCTCTCTTCATTCAATTCACTTCTTCATTTACTCTTCTCCTTCCTCCATTAACTCTCTCCACCGACCAGAGAGAGCCTTAGGCAAGTGCAACTTGATTCATGGAGGAATTCAGATTTTTTTTCCATTATCTTTCTCTTGAGATTCTAAGTCACTTTAGTATTTAACATTTTTGAATTCCATGGCTTATTTCATGTAGATCTAAGTTTTAGCATTTTTTACCTTCATGGTTTTGATCTTCTAAAACTTGGTTGTTTCTGAAATAGAGAGTTCCATGTAGTAGGGATTTTGATTTCATGCAAGTTTGGCTCTGGAATGGTTGGATTTCATCGAGACTTGACTAAGATGGGGCATGCTTGAGTTCGTGAGCTTTTACACCTACTTGTCTTGGCCATGGGGAGAAGATGAAGTTTTACGCACACGTTCTAACGTGTTAGCGTAGTGTTTAGCCTTTACGTTCATGTTTTACGTGACAGCATATTATTCAGCCTTCTACGCACACGCATTTGCGTGCCAGCGTACTCCGTTATACGCCTAGTTCATTCGAATTTTACGCTCGGGGCCCTCCCGCTCGCCTAAAACCCTGGCTCAAGTAGACTCTCGCATGCGTACAGTCTTGCTCGAGTGTTTCCACGTGTAGGGCTTGCTCGCATAGAGTTACACTCGCGTAGAGCCTCGCTTGCCTACGGCTTGCTAGTGTAAAGCCTTGGCTCGAGTAAAACCCCACCCGCATGCACCCTTGCTCGCATAGAGCTATCTCACCTTGCTCTTGCTAGCGTAAGCCACTTTACGCTTGAGGCCCCTTGGCCTAGCGTAAAGGTACGCGCGTAGAGACTTTGAGTCCCTATGGCGTACACCTTTACCCTTTTATATCCTTACGCCTTTTGTCATGAACTTGATAATCACGAATTATTTAATATGTTTGAAATAATAATTGTACATGACATAGTATGAAGTAGACATGACATAACATGATATGACAAAAAAGCATGATGGAAACTATTGAAAGCTGTTGCGACGGCTAGTATGGCATAACAAGAATGACATGACAAGAATGAATGGTCTGAACACCGTGGACGATTATGTTTGTACAAGTGAACCAGTATGGTCTTGCATCATATCTAGGGCAGGGAACCCGGAGTACCACGGTCAGGGGTACCTACTTAAACAGATTCAGGCTAATAACTAGAATAATCCAGTAGTCATAAGGAGATTTCCCAGCTACAGGCAATTCCGTTATCTGGGCACCCCATCATAGGATTTGTAGCCTGCAGTCGAGTAGGGCACATTTCCAGCACACTGTCATGTGTTGCACCATTCAAGCTACCTAAGGGTACATGTGTTCCTTGGACAATGTACCCACATGAATTCAATCCCTAATTTGCGTCTAGATAGCCTGGATGGTCTGCAGGGCTTGTGGCTGTGGAATAATCTCATTGCATCTTGTTAGTAATTAGACCGGTGATAACCCTAGTTAGTTAAACTATCAAGCCGCACTCATTGCTCAACCATGATCTGATTCGATGGAGTCTAAACCAGTCTAGTCTTGTCCTAATCCTGTACAAGATTGTTACATGACCTGAATGCTTGTGCTTTACTTTATCAATAAATGGTAGATAACTAAGTTCCGTTCAGATGAAGGGTTACAACCCCGGTCCTTGTTTGGTTTAAGGGTTGTAATTTGGTTATCTGAATAGTCCCATGGTTATCTTATCGTATATCATCATGATTGACCATATCTCCAGTTTTTTTTTATTATATTAATCTGTTTTGTGCTAATTGATGGTTTTAGTTCTTAAGTGAAGCCTCCTTTGTGGCACTTGCTCTTTCTGAGATCTGATCCAGCTGGTTTTGCATGACCAGATACCGGAGTAGCACCAGAGGATCTCCCTGTCTTCCAGCCATATGGTGACCACCAGGCATAACCCTGGCAATGAGTGGATTTTATTTTGCTCTCCCACTCTATTGTAAAAATATTCTTTTGAGGCATTTAGCCGATGAGCACGTGTTAGCTCGATTGCACCTTTACTTACTGTCTGCCTACGGGCTGTAGCATGATTAAAAAATCCTAGGGTTGATTATTTATGACTGAAACTTTTGTTAGTCTTCACATTTTGTATGACTAGCTTCATGATCATCCAATTATTTAATGTATGGGATGCCTTACTATTGTATATTTGGTGCTCTAACATCTTGTAACTGCTATTACTTGCATGAGATTGAGACAATAGGCTTGTTCATGACCATAAGAGACCGATAGCTTGTAGTTAAACCCTCATGTATCTAGACAGCCATGACCGTATAGTGAGGTGGGATGCACTTCTGTCATGACCCGCACCCTAGAGTAAGGGCACGAGATGTGGGTACGACCAGCCTACGCCGTAGTGTCGGCGGTAGAACGATGTCCTAGGTCTCATGCATCTAACAGTATAAGGCTAAGCAGTTTATACTCCCGAATGGGGGTGACATAGCAGAATGTAAACTCAATCACAACTAAGGAAGAAGAAGCACGATATGATATAGAACTCAAAATAAAATACAGATGATCAGAAGAGTCTAAGTGTCTAAGATAACAACTCAGCAAACATCCAGAAATATAAAGTCTCAACTACAGAATATGAAAGAATATATACAATCCAGATCTCAAATTACAGAAATAATAAAAACCTAGACTAGGGAGCCTCAGTCTCTATAGCTAGTGGATCCGGCTGGAAATCTGGATCACTGGTGTCATCTAGAGCTGTCCCGTAGAAGGTATCCACACAGGCCTCCTCTTCGTCCTCTGTAATATTTTCAACAGGTCCAGTCAGGACAGGAACGAGCACAATACATCTCAACAGATCATAGCAGGTTAGAAATATAAGCATGCAGTAGAGTAAGATACATGAAACTGAAAGAAAGTACAGAATGTAAACAGAGAAAGAACTGTAATAGAAATATCTACTATAAATAGATAACTAACATTGGCTAGTGAGTCAGAGTACAATATAGACATGTGAATGGCATAGGAGATTCTGGGAACTATAATATGGAGTGATTCTGGGAACTACACTACTAGGATATTATTCACATGTCTACTTCGACTCCCCCGTACCCCAATCAATACACAAGGATCCAGCTAGGTTATGTTATGATCCATGCAATGGCCCACAAGGGGTGATACGTGGTAGGCCCAAAATGGGTGATTCTAGGAATGCCCATAAATGGGTGATTCAAGGAAGACTCAATGATCATGAGAGTACATGTCACAAGTGATCAATGAACCATAAAGCATAGTGATACACAATGTAAGTGAAACGCACAGAACATGTAGTATCCAATGCTCCCTGAGGGGATAGCATCTCAAGAATGGATCCATATAGTATTAATTCGTGTTACCAACGTGATAGCATCAAGTAAAGTAATCTAAAGCAGAAAAATAATTCTAACAGGATATGAAATGATCGGAGAATATACTCGCCTGATAACCTGAACAGCTGATATAAAAATATGGCCAACTGGAGTCACAGAGTCCTAGTTATAGCAACACAGGTTATAAAGAGTTCAATTTATATGGTAATTAAAATTATAATACAATCTACATGATTCTAAGTCAATCTAGGTCAAAGTCAACTTTTGGTCAACTTTGGTCAACTATAAAGTCAAACTAGGTCAACTCTAGTCAACTGTGGTCAAACTAGCTAGGGTTGGGTCAACAATGGTCAACTAGTCTTGGTAAGTCAATTCTAGGTCTAAACAAACTAAGTATATGCAAATCAAGTATCCAAGATAGCTACTAACTCATAGCCTAAGTCACTTGCTAAACCAAGCACAAAACTAAACCAAAAGCTAACAAGACACAAACTTAGGCATATAATATATATATATATATATATATATATATATATATATATATATATATATATATATATATATATATATATATATATTATTCAAATATTCATATACATAGATATATATAGGAAAGCTATATATATAGGCACATATATATGTATATATATATATATATATATATATATATATATATATATATATATATATATATATATATATATATATATATATCTATATATATATAAAAAATATATATATATATATATATTTTTATATATATATATATATATATATATATATATATATATATATATATATATATATATATATATCGGAAAAAAATATATATATATCGGCACATATATATATATATATATAAATATATATATATATATATATATATATATATATATATATATATATATATATATATATAGAGAGAGAGGGAGAGAGAAAGAGAGGTAAAAGAGTAAGTGAGTATGTGTGTGTTTGGTATGTGTGTGAAAGGATATGTGTTAATGTTCTCAGATTTAGTGATATGTAGGTGTATGTGACATGGGATACATGGTGTCAAAGGGTGTGCATGTGTGTAAAAGGTTATAGATTAACTCAATTTACAAAAATGCATACATACATACTTATATTGTATACATGCAGTCATACATATCATATATGCATACTTGCATTCATTCATGCACCTATACATACATACATATTTGAATACATTATATACTTGTATATATTATATTTATATATGCATTCTCTACATTATATTATATTCATTCCTGCATACATGCATACATACATATTATGTATATTACATTACATGCACTACACCAAAAAAGGCAGTTAGGAACATATTTTACATGTTCCAAATTTTTTTAGGAACATATCATAACCGTTCCTAAAAGTGGCGTTGCAATATTTGGAACAATTATAACATGTTCCTAAATTTCGTTCGGAACGGTTATCACATGTTCCAAAAGTAGATGTTGGAACATATATATTGTGTTCCTAAATTATTTTTGGAACGCCATGGAAATGTTCTAAATTTTATTTTGAAACGCTTTAAACTCCTTCCTAAACTTAATTTGCAACACTTTTGCATTATTCTTGTAGCTAGCTTTACAACACTTTATTAACGTTCCTATTTATTTATTAATTTCATTTTTTATTCCAATTTTTAATTTGAACCGTAATTAAATCTAATAATTTCTAACTGAACATGGAAACACATAATAGCTATCAGATTTTTCAAGTTAGTACATTAAATGATGATATCTGGAATATAGGTAGAGCAAACTATCCTTTCATCCATTACCTTTTTTTCACTATAAATCAAGTAATGCTAAAGCCACAAATGAAGTAATAGTTTTAAGTGCAACAATCAATGAGAGAACATTTAAGCAAATTATAGTGCCAACCAAGCACATTTGCTATATTAATATGATACACGATTCAACATTAAGCTACAGGTTGAGACATCTTTTTTATTATAAGAAATTTCTGAGACACGAAAATGTGCTCATTTATCCACATACACTACATCTCACAATATATAACATACAACGTACAACATACAACATACAACATATACATTTTGACTCACAAAATTAGAAAATAAGGCCACCAACCAAAAGAGATGTCAAAGTCATAGTCAAATTGTCATCCATTTCCGAACTTATAGGTAATGACTCCACAAATGATGCAACAAGCGACACCAACAGGAAGCAGGTGTCATTCCCAAGCTTTCTTCCACGATCCCAAATGTGTACTAGTAGTGCATATACCTGGAGGCCAAAGAGACAGATAATAAGACATTTCCTGAGTTGCAGAAGGCTATATTATCAATGATGCTTGAGCTTACGTAATGGATGCTATGAATCCTGCGATTGCTATTACAACACTACCCTCTTAAGGATTTGTTAGGGTTATAAGGCAGCTTCGTCTTTCTGAATCGTCTTCCTACTATGTCAGCAATACCTAGGCATCAGATTAGATATCATAAATGTGCAGCTAATAATAAAACCTTCAAAAATCATTCTTAATTGTCTGATAAGCTCACTATTTTGTGGTGATCTTTCTGCCTAATGATCTTATTTAGAAAAGCCTACATAAGTGGCTCTTCATATTTTAATCGAGCCAGATCAAATTTAATGACACAAACCAGTATTTATATATACCATCTCCAGCACACAGGTTGAAAATTATAGCCATCAGAATGGGGGATGTCCGCCAAAAGATTGAGGTAGCAAGAGTACTGATGCATATCAAAGCAACAACATTTGATGGATTCATATAATGGCTAAATGGAATATATGTATTGAATTCCAGGGATTCAACACATTAATATATGAAAAAAAAAGAGTATATCTTTATCATCTAACGACTAGACTGATGAAAATAAAGCAAATAATAACTAAAAGGCAAAATTACAACCAAGTAGGGAATAAAGAAATGACCTAGAGTAACTAACTGGTAGCTTTACTGTTTTAATATGAAGAAAAACCTTAAAAAATTAAGAAAATATCTTATATTGTAATGCAATAAAGTTTCCAGAAATATGAAGGGCATATATTGCTATGAGGAAAACTATACCAAGCCCAATGTGTTATCCACTATGTACCATATGGCTCCAGTTTGGCATTCACTTTCAACTGGAACAGTTAAAGATCCAAGGACAATGATTTTCCATATTATATCACAGTCATATCTAGTCACATTAATATGTTGCTTCGCTTATTTACAATGAAACAGACAATAGTATAATTGGAAATATGGTACTAACTATTAATCAATATGCATCATCCAAACTAACAATGTAAAGAATATGTTTAATGACCTTCAACTCCATAAAGAAAGCCGGAACAAAATTTCCCCCCATTTGCTTTCGAAGTTTCAAGTTACACAATTTACTGACAAGTCAAGGCATACAATTTATGGAATAACAACATGGTTTTAATTCATATTATCCTACATACTATAGTTAATATTAAATTCTAGAATTAAGCTATTAAATCATTATGAGTTGACTTGTAGGTTGCCTATGCCTGTGGTTGCTACAAACACTAGAACCAGAAAATAATGCACATGCTGGTCATCTAAAAGAATCGAACATCAAAGATGTGCTGGAAGACACAGTTCCGCAAACCCCTCAAGTGAAAAAAGAAACAGTAACCCATTGAAGGTACCTTTACACCATTTTTATTTGTCTTTTGTGCCAAGTCAACCAGTAAAGTCATAATATAGGATCATTTTGATTTTAGCCAAGCCAGGTCAGGTTATATTAGTTTAGGATAACTGTGGGATAATCCAACCAAATTAGGTGAATCTAGTTGAGCCAGATGATTAACATAAAATAAATATTAACTGAATATAAACAAAAGGATGTGTCCCAATTTTTCCTCATGTACTAGTCCAAATCTCATTACTGCAACTAAAATAACATATCTGAACAAACTTTAAGACGAAAAGTAGATATATATGCTGTATGTTTCCCATGTTTAACAAGTTTTGGTACCACATATCCCGTAGGGGAGGGGAGGTGTAGTAAGAACCATATTGCCTCAAGTAGAAAGTATAGTATGCTATATTGAGTATTAGTCATTTATCATCTACCGATTGGGTAGATTTCTTTGTAGATAAACCAGCTACATATCACGCCATCCCATATCATTAGGAAGAAACTTATTGAAGGCATGATGCATCATTTTATTTGTATATGATAATCTGAATTGGTGATCAGTATCAATTTTTTCCCAGCCTGAAAGATTATAGATCCTCAGTAGAAGCTATTGAGAATGAAATGGATTAACAAAAGTTACAGAGGAGAACAATTGCGAACCTCCTTTTGATCTAAAAGGGCCAAAGGCAGTTCTGGATCAGGCTCCACAAATCTTTCTGGTTCAGCCATAATCTCACTCTACAAATGCATCCCAAGCACATACCTTTGGCTTCAGGTATAAATAACCAGAGATGAAGTTCATATGTAAGAACAAGATAGTAGCTTAAGTTGACCTTCTACATGTGCTCTGAAGAGGGCTTTTGAAACTGCCTGAAAGATAGAGAAATGTTATCACTGATCTCTTTGAAACCCATAATAATAAGATAGCCTATAGTTTTTTGCGTTGAAAAGCCCCTTATAGTCAAGAGGTCCAACTTCTACTGATAATGTTCCTTGATCCAATCTGTCGACCATCTGCAAAACAATTACAATGATGTCTCCTTTAAAGTGTATACATCCCTTTATAAGTAGACTAAGATGAATGCAAAATTAAAAAAGTGTTGTCTGGTCCATTTATCAGCATCATGTTTATATGCAAAGAAATGAAGATATCATAGTACTAGTGGCCCATACAAGAAAAGATGCTTAGGATATAAACAATCTTAAGAAAGTACTATGATGAGGTTCAATTTATCTACAGCAATATATTGCAGTTTGTTGGTGCAAACTAGTGCGATAATTGCAAAAATGGGGTCTCATCAAGGTTGACTGCAAAATGTTAGCAGTTTTTACTACAATAAACACTGCTGTTATCATTGTGATATGTATGATCATCAAATATATAGTAAAAAGCCTAATTTTTCATAGTGGTTTGATCCTAAGGAATCTTCTCCTACTCAGATTATGATAAACCTCTCCATTAATCTCTCAGATTACTAGAAGTTTGATGTGTTTCTCTTAGCAGCAAGCAGGCACCCAAGGTTATACAGCTGTAAAGTAGCCGTTTAATTGACATGCTATCCTTGATTTTTAGAAGTACTTGTAAACAAATCCTGGATTAAACATCCTTCAAGCTTTTATTTCTAAGCTCTAGCTTCTTTGACAACAAAAATCGGCTTGTAACATAAACACTAGAATTCTTGTCCAGGCTTCTTGATATAATATTTGACATTGAACAAAGAATGAGTTTGATTCCTTTCCCACCACCTGCCACAAAAGTTCCACGACAATCCTTCAAATTTCTTAAGTCTACTAGGGTTGTTTATTTAGTTAACATTTGGCTGTAATAACATTTGGCTGTAAGAGGTTCACAAACATTGGTGAATCCTCCAATTAATCCACTTAACAATGCATAGAAATATGAATATTGCAAATAGCTTGCTACATGGATGTCAAGCACCGTTTCATTTAAAACAAGTAGGATAGATCACAATTTACAGTATCGGCTGATACCAATCTGATACGGCTGATATAATATGGTTTGGCATGCCTCGATCCGATACCGACCGATATCGATATTGACCTATACCGACATCGGGGGTCTCTTTTTCAGTCAACTCGATAAATAAAATTGAATAAAAAGGCCAATCAGAAAGGTTGTAAAAGCATAATAAGGTTGTAAAAGGGAATTGTGAGGGAAAAGAGAATTGTGAGGGCTGCCGAGTTTCACTAGCAAATATTCACACATAACGACAATTTCTATACTCATAGAGTTATCGTGTCTATAGTTCCAGAGATGCCTCAAAACTTTAGAGATGCCATGTACTCTAAGTTAATAAGCGCCCTATGCCACGAAAAGGCAATCCAGTTTTGGTAAGACTTGAGAGCAATCATAGTTCGTTATAAAGTCGACATAATGTTTTGAATCTTCTGAAAGATTTCTTAGACTTTCTACTTTGAGGAAAAAAAAAACTTTTATCACTCATCTTATTCCGCTACTCAAATGATTTCATATGTCTTCGAAAAATAATAGCCAACTCGAGGCACTCATCTTATTTCTGCTTTTAAATTTTCTTCATCAATTTTATGTTTTGCCCCATCCAAATTTGTAATTTTCAATTTCTATATACATTTTTACATCAGGTTTTACTTTTTCCTACATAATTTTCATTTTTAGCAAAATTTTGATGTAGCAAACTTTATTTAACAAAATTTTGGACTTTCTTAACATTTGTGGTTGACTCCACTGTTCTACATTCCCTTGTCCGCCCCTGTATAGAAGTGCATAACCACAACTACAAGCATTCGAGCATTTATTACCATGTATAAGAGGAACTGGAGCAGTAAGTGCTGTGATATAAGGCTTCAATAGCAGCATTAGCCCTCTATTACAGTCCATTAATAAATGAAATGAAGCAAAAAAAATGAAGGAAATAGTGTAAAAGTGATATGAATGAGGAGAAGAGAGAGAAAATAATTAATTTTCCCTCCTAAAGTACTAGTTGTTGCACTGTTGTGACAACCACCATTCTTATTTGAAAATAAGTTGACTGTTATGTAACATCTTGTATTAGACATTCTATCATAATTATGACTACTATATTGTGGCATAAAAATAGAATGTGCATTTGTTTAGGAAGTAAAATGAATTCTTGTACCATAGAACATCAACGTAATCACTTGGCATCGATTTAAAGTTCAATGGATTAGCAAGGAACATGCTCTCGCTTGTTGGAGCTGCCCTTTGGCTTAGGGGAGAACAACCAGACCACTTCTTCACAGAGGTTCGAGAGGAAGCAATCATGTTTGTCAAATCCGTTCTTTAGCTGAGTGGCAAAGTAAAGACAAGGATAGCACTGTGGCTTGTGGCAATGAGGATGGCACTTGCTTAATAGAGTGGTGTCGGCCTCTTAGCTAAGGTACATGTCACTGTTTTGTCGTTAGATGTAGTATAATCTTTATTTGTGTGAGAACATGTTAAAGTCGATTGATATCTGCATATGCAGGCATGGCATCTCAAACTCGCTATGTCTTGATCTGATGTTGACTAAGCAACAGAAAGAAGGAAGCTACTAGGTCAACTGAATCAATCCAATATTCCAATCCTTTCAGTATTTTTGACTTAATAGCACACTGAATTTTGGTATACTCTATGATTTAAGAGTTTAAGTTTCATATGCAGGAAGTACTTCACTGTACTTTTAAGGAATCTAATATTATCAGAAACAGATGGGGCATGAAGTATTCAAAAAGGCAAAGGGTGACTAATTTATATTGAACTTGGAAATACATGACTATCCTGAACAATGTTTTTCAGTAATTATTTTATTTGCATCAGCTAATAAGGCTTGTTTCTCACAATTACATGTACGAGTGATTAAATGAAACTGCTTGATAAAAAAAGTATCGCGTTATCGAACAATGACTGCTGCTTCTTTATTACAACTAAAGTTAAATATCAACAAACATGCAAAATGTTACACTGGACACAGATTACCGTCTAAACATGCAAGAAAGTATAAATTGATGAGCAAAAGGATCTAAATATACAAATACACAGAAATCGTAATTTAATGTAAAATGCCTACAGTTATATTATTTGGAATAAGTTTGTTGTTAAAATAACTAGCATTGATTTTTAGTAAAACACAACTTACTTTGATCTTCTCAAAACCTTGTGAAAACATTCTGATGCCCATCCCCTTCTTGAGCACATACTTTACTTAAACATCCGAGACAGACTTCAAACTTATTATCTAGAAGGATACAACTAGCTTGGACATCTCTAAAGCAATAAGAGAAGAACAGTTAGAGTTATGCATGAATTACTTGGCAAAATTAGTCATCTGATCCTGTTCAGAATCAAAATATAAGGACATGGAGGATGGAGGTAAAACAATGCTTAAATAGATGTGCTCATGATTCTTGTGAACATACTCTTCTGTTATTTGATACTTCTGTTGAGTTTCTTTATCACACTTCAAAAAAATAAAACAAAATAAAAACAGTGCTTCACTCTACCTGAAGTTTAAGGGACATTACTAGCTATTACATGAAATTATTAAGGAGTACGTTGACTAGTGAATTTGAATATACTAGTGTAGCCACTGCATCGGACTCAGTGCTATTAAGATTTGACCAAGAAGAAAAATAGAAGCTACTAATCTTCCTTTATGTTTTCGTGTAAAAACTAACGCGGACAGTTCAAATCTAGAAATATTAATAGTTGTTCTTTGAACTCGTGAATTAGTATTGCACAACATCCACAAATTGACCAACTGACCAATTGTAGCTAGTCAACATATCAAGCCAGGCACTTAGCATCGCTGTGTCTGCCACCGGCACAAGCCCTATTTTAGGAAATCCTCAGCTGTAAAGCAAAGAACAAACTCTATAGTAGAAACAAGTTTAAAAATCATTGATATCACGTAGGAATACTAGGATACAACATTCTCGTCACAATATATCACCTTAATTCTTTGACCTATTAACTTTTCAAATGTACAGTACTAAGTTCAAACAATAATCAAGAAGCATACTCCTCAATGTCAGATGCACATAAACTGTGCACATTATGCATATGTACTCTGAATTGAATCTTATTTCGGATCGCACAAGCTAGTTTCTATCATACCAAAACGAATTGGATTGCACAAGCTAGTTTCTATCATACCAAAACGAATTGGATCGCACAAGCTAGCTAATTTTATTCTACTCAAGCATTTCAACAAACATATTGTGTGTAAAAACTAAAGGGGTGATGGAGATGCTCCTCCTTGCCCATAACAAATCCTTCCATACGTACCACAGTTTTTCCTCGACGACATTAGACGACGACCTTCTCCTTGGGGACCTCATCCTGTGGGACCATAGAGATCAATCTATTCCCCAAGTATGACGCGTCGACGGGATCAGACCCTTGGGATCGATCCATTCTGCTGTGGCACGTCGGTAGGAGGGATGCAACCTATGCATCTCGAACACCTCCTCCTTCTCCAATGAATATTCAACACAAGAAAAACCATCAGTAACACATTTGAGGAATTAAGAATTAGATGAAAACCTTATGCATAATCACGAATAAATTATAGATGAAGAAAAAAAAGTTACAAGATGAACTACAAATGAGAGGAACTTGGAAAATTGCAGTTTAAGAGTAGAGAAAGCTCCATGAGAGAAAGAAGGAGGAGAGGGAAACCTGAAAAATAAGTGCGGGAGAATTATAATTTTTGTGGAATACATATAACCGATGAGGGGGTATTTAGGTTAGAATAAAAAATTGAAACACTTCTCTTCTTAATCATGTGATTAATATATGTGATTGAATGCAAACAAAAACATTTATTGACCGTTCCAAAACATGAAATTTTAATTCAATTTTAAGTAAATTAACTTTAGGAACACTTTAGCTGTTTGGAACAGTTAACACATGTTCCAAGGTCTAGGAACACATATAAACCGTTCCAAAGTCTAAAATACTAAATGTTTCAAATTACCCTTTTTGGTGTAGTGATGATACATACATGTATACTTGCATTACATTATACTTATATTCAAGCATATTAGATACTTGCATTTATATTAACATATTGCATACATTCATTTCATTTGTGCATCTATGCATTGTCTACATATTTTATACATATGCATACATTGTATATTCATATCATTTCATACATTAACATAGAGGCATACAAACATGCACACATCATATATTTTATACCTTGCATTACCTTACATATCATGTTATATATTATCATTCATTCCTTTCATATATTACATTATCTTTAAGTTGAATACATCATATATGGATACAATACATTATCTTGCATGCTTGCATTCATATATTACCTATATACATGTATTTCCTCCATTCATTCATGCTCGCATCATATACTCTATATTACCATACATGCTATCATTATATATTACATTACATTATTTATACATTATGCATTCATATCTATCACTACATGTATACCATGTATTCATATCTAGCATTCATTATATACTTTCATGCATACATTGTATATCATTCTTTCATTCATGCATTTATGTATTACTTACATACATTATATTAATTGCATTCCTACATGCTTGCATTCAACCATATATATACATTAATGTAAAGAGGATATATATCATATATATATATTTTATTCATCTAACATATCATGCATTACATACTCTATATTCATTTAATATCCATACTATATAGGCTCATAGGTTACACAAAATGCATATATCGTATAGTCACTCTTCTACTTAAAACTAATACTATACCAATTGGGCCTTAACTAAATTCTAGGATTAAAGTATGTTGTAGACCTTTGTGTTAGCTTTTCAAAACTTTAAACGGATCACATTTTCGTTTTCGGAAGCTCCCGGAATCGCAAAAATACCGAAACGCGTTTGTCTTTCGTACAGCTGACACTCAAATAATTCTATTGGCTTATTAAAATATATATTTGGAAAGCTAACTTCGAAACGGTTCTTTTACAAAAACGGAAGATAAATCGGAGTTCTAATCTAAAAGTTATGACATTTCTAAATTGTGGTTAATAAAAACGTGGATAAAAAATATGACGAATTTGGGTTGGCCAAGATACTTGGATACCAACATTGGTATCCAAATAAAACTATTCTAACCATCCTAACTAAGATCAATCCACTCTCTAACCATTTTAAAACCGAATTTAAATATCTATTTAAACTATTATCATACATACATACACATAGGATGTCCTAATTTGGGATCTATCAAGTAGGACACAAGACACACCTATAACATCCTCAAATGGACTCCAAATGGTCTCAAAATTGAATCTAAAGGGGACACATGCATGGGGGTGGATCCTTTGGATTCAAAACTAATTAATATACAAAGAAAATCAAGTTAGAGGATAGGTTTTACCTATTGGGAGTGGAATCCCAATGAAAATCTTTAGGACACGGCTCCGATACGAAGATCTATCCAAAAGGACACCTCCCTTTGCACCTTGCCCAAATTCTTGGATAGAATCCTTCCTTGATGGTGTGGGATGGATTAGGAGAAGTTTGGATGAAGGAATGTGAGGGAAAGGAAATCAAATCAAAGAGGGAAGCTGTCTAATTTGGGGAAAAACACTTAGGGTTCTATGTAGAGGTAAAAAGAGGCAAAGGTTTTCTTAAGAATTCTTTATAGGAAGGGGGAGGGGGCACTTGAGGGCTGGCATTAGATGAATTAGGGTTAATTTTATATGTAGATGAGTGGCTAGGACTTGTCCACCCAATTCTAAGCCTTCCTATTGGTTCTACTAGTCATAAGGCTTGCTTTTTCACAAATATCCTAAGAGTAAATATCCTACTATGAAATATCTAGATATTGTTAATCTAACTTAACCATTAAGTCTCTCACCTTCTAACTAAACCTCCATGAGCATCATTAACATCTAGGTTTAGTCAAACTAGGTTAGTCCCTAACAATTCAATTAGCACAATACTAATTAATCAAAATTCATTTTCATTAATAAGTCAAAAATGACCAAAATACCCTTAGGCTAAAAGTCACAATTAGTCATTCTAATCACATGATTATGTCGCCATGGTCATGGTTAGTCTCTAGGTCATGCAGTCTCTAGGGTTACACTAGTTAACCATCAAAAACACAATTCAACATTTTAAATAGTTTTAAAAATAACTAAAAATTACCAAAAATCATAACATGGTTTAAATATCATTTTTAAATGATTATAAATACAAAATTTTAAAATTACCCTCATTTTAGAAACTGGGTGCTACAAGTCTACCCTCCTTAGAAAAATTTTGTCCTCGAAATTAAGATGGTCGTACTCCTTCTAGGTTAAACTCCCAACAATCAAGGTCTCAGGACTTAATCAAATCATACAATTTAAAAGGACTGCATACAAGGTCATGGCATACGGTGGTAGTGAAAGTCTCATCTAGGTATGCTAGTCATACTAGGCCAAAACAGTCATAGAGTATCAAAACATACAAGCAATCTAGGGTGTTAAACTGGAAAAGATACAGAAGTAACAATCATCAAGGCTTTAAGGCAAAATCAAAACCAAAATTTAAAGCACAACGTCGAGCATTGAAATCCAATCGCAATATATATATAGAGAGAGAGTTAGAGAGAGAAAAGCTAGCATTATATAAAGGTTATGTTGTTAGTGTGTGTATAGGTGTATGTGGACATGTTCATAGGGTTAGATAGGAGACGTATGTGTGAAATATACATGAAAGTGTATAGGAGGATTTGGGTTTCAAAACAACAGCTATCAAGTTACACTACTCATGGCATATTAGTTAAACAATCTACAATGCACAACCTATTTACTCATAACTGGTATGGCTAACCATATATATATATATATATATATATATATATATATATATATATATATATATATATATAGAGAGAGAAAGAGAGAGAGAGAGATTTAGTTATGTATCTATATACATTATAACATGTATGCATAAACTCTATATATATTTATATAGATATATAAACATAACATAGAGAGGAAGGGTTAGGTTTACATGGCAGTGTATACTATGTTAGAGTGTGTGTGTATCCTTGTACAGGGTTATAGCTTTAGTATTGAAAGGTTAAACCCAGTTTTAGTTCAGCATTTACATACAAAATCTGAAAATAAGCTAACATTTAAACAAGTGTAATATTAACATAATGCAGTTTCAGATTTTAGGCGTTTGAAACATCACAACTAACTCAATGCTCCCAACGCATCCTTACATGATGGAGATAAAACCCTAACATACTATCCATACATTTAGCTATGCATACAGTTCAATATTACATATTAAATCTAAAATTGAACTAAATATGTAAAAATGTTAACATGTATTCAGTTTTAGGATTTTGGAAAAATTCGAACATCAAACCAACCCAATGTTCATCACAACCACAACCTAACATGTAAGAATATGAAACCTAACATTATATCCCTACATACAACAATGTATACAGCTCAAAATATTATATTTAAAAACAGCAAATTGAACTAATCACTTAGAATCCAGTATTAAGGGTTAATATGCACACAGTCTCAGATTTGACAATTTCAAACAGAAAACTCAACCAATTTCTTTAAGAATTGAAACCCTATATATAACATACATGTGCAGTGATGTAAACAAAAGTAATAACATGAAATTTATATTTAAATTATGAATTTAACTGGAAAAGCAGAGAACCAGTCTCTGATACTGTACTGTATCAGAAATATTGGGGTTTTGAGAATTTAAACATCAAAAACATATTAATATGCAATTAGATAGGTTGGTAATCAAAGTGTAGCATGCATACGTGTCAGGCAAAGTGTCTGTGTCCGATATATATATATATATATATATATATATATATATATATATATATATATATATATAATATATATATATATATATATATATATATATATATTATATATATAAAAATATATATATATATATATATATATATATAGATAAAAAGAAATTATAGATATATATCTATATATATATATATATATATATATATATAGATATATATTTTATATATATATATATATATATATATATATATATATATTCTCATGTCCCAAT
Organism: Iris pallida; assembly: GCA_029216955.1. Taxonomy (NCBI): domain Eukaryota; kingdom Viridiplantae; phylum Streptophyta; class Magnoliopsida; order Asparagales; family Iridaceae; genus Iris; species Iris pallida. The sequence goes on along the minus strand of JANAVB010006993.1, from coordinate 8,435,166 downwards.
ATACAAATCAAATTCTATATCAAGACCAACATTTAGATTCCTACCAAGATTGCAAAGTAGGTGATTGATGTAATCAAGACAGTTTTATTATTTTTTAAAAAATATAAGAAATAATGGCAAGAAGGAAATAATGATAAAATCTGTTCTGCTTATCTGTTTAAACGAAGGAACCATTTTGAAACCAGAGCTACAATATCAAATCCAAGATAAGGTCTAGCAAAATTCATCGATTTATTGTATTAAGAAGAAATTCATAGCAAGAAGTTACACAAGGTTTATAATAACAGCTAAAGCTACTCCTACTCCTACTCCTACTCCTAAGTTAAATAATGAAAAACAAAACAAAACAAAAATTCCCTCTTTTTTTTGAAAGACTAAACAAAAGTAGTGAAAACATGTTCAAAAGCATTTAAGGTACAATCTGATAATCATATGCATCTATCCAAAATCATGGTACTCAAAATCCTCGTCATACTAGTAAGCAAGGCTACGATAATCACATAGTCCTCGACTAAGGCACATACCTCTAGAATGATGGTATTTAAAATTTTTGCGATGTCGCTAGCTTGGCTGCGAAAACCTTAAATTCCCACACCCGAGAAATATATCCAAAGTCAGACTATATGTCCTCACCATGCTGGCTAATGTGACTGTAGAAGACTAGATTCCATAACTTAGATGACGTAGCCCATATATTTTCATCTTGACAAAATTAAATTAAATCAATAATGGATACCCAAAAATCAAATTAATTAACTAACCAAGAAAGATAAATATAAACTATTAGAATCAAATTTTCGAGATATTTTATAATAAGATTCTCAAGGTCATCCCAGGAATCTCTCAAGGAATCCTAACTGTGATTGAGTACCTTCAAAAAAACATCCTAATCCTACTGCAGCTGTAGTTATACTCTAGTTCGAATACCACTACACAAACTCGACCTACTTGGGCCACCACTAAAAATGTGTCACGACCCGCACCCTAGAGTAAGGGCACGAGACGTGGGTACGTCCAGCCTACGTCGCAGTGTCGACGGTAGAACGCGTCCTAGGTCTCATGCATCTAACAGTATAAGGCTAAGCAGTTTATACTCCCGAATGGGGTGACATAGCACAATGTAAACTCAATCACAACTAAGAAAAAAGAAGCACGATATGATATAGAACTCAAAATAAAATACGAATGATCAGAAGAGTCTAAGTGTCTAAGATAACAACTCAGCAAACATCCAGAAATACAAAGTCTCAACTACAGAATATAAAAGAATATATACAATCCAGATCTTAAATGACAGAAATTATAAAAACCTAGACTAGGGAGCCTCAGTCTCTATAGCTGATTCGGCTGGAAATCCGAATCACTGGTGTCATCTAGAGCTGCCCCGTAGAAGGTATCCACACAGGCCTCCTCCTCGTCCTCTGTAATATTTTCAACAGGTCTAGTCAGAACAGAAACGAGCACAATACATCTCAACAGATCATAGCAGGTTAGAAATATAAGCATATAGTAGAGTAAGATACAGGAAACTGAAAGAAAGTACAGAATGTAAACAGTGAAAGAACTGTAATAGAAATATCTACTATAAATAGAGAACTAACATTGGCTAGCGAGTCAGAGTACAATATAGACATGTGAATGGCATAGGAGATTCTGGGAACTATACTATGGAGTTATTCTGGGAACTACGCTACTTGGATATTATTCATATGTCTACTTCTACTCCCCCATACCCCAATCAATACACAAGGATCCAGCCAGGTTATGTTATGATCCATGCAATGGCCCACAAGGGATGATACATGGTAGGCCCAAAAATGGGTGATTCTAGGAATGCCCATAAATGGGTGATTCAAGGAAGACTCTGTGATCAAGAGAGTACATGTCACAAGTAATCAATGAACCATGAAGCATAGTGATACATAATGTAAGTTAAACGTACAGAACATGTAGTATCCGATGCTCCCTGAGGGGATAACATCTCAAGAAAGGATCCATATAGTATTAATTCGTGTTACCAACGTGACAGCATCAAGTAAAGTAGTCTAAAACAGAAAAATAATTCTAACAGGATATGAAATGATCAAAGAAAGTACTCGCCTGATAACCTGAACAGCTGATATGAAAAGATGGCCAACTGGAGTCATAGAGTCCTAGTTATAGCAACACAGGTTATAAAGAGTTTAATTTATATGGTAATTAAAATTATAATACAATCTACATGATTCTAAGTCAATCTAGGTCAAAGTCAACTTTTGGTCAACTTTGGTCAACTATAAGTCAAACTAGGTCAACTCTAGTCAATTGTGGTCAAACTAGCTAGGGTTGGGTCAACAATGGTCAACTAGTCTTGGTTAGTCAATTCTAAGTCTAAACAAACTAAGTATATGCAAATCAAGTATCCAAGATAGCTACTAACTCATAGCCTAAGTCACTTGCTAAACCAAGCACAAAACTAAACCATAAGCTAACAAGACACAAACTTAGTATTATTCACATATTTATATACATAGATATATATAGGAAAGCTATATATATAGGCACATACATATATATATATATATATATATATATATATATATATATATATATATTAATATATATATATATATATATTAAAATATATATATATATATATATATATATATATATATATATATATATATATATATATATATATATATATATATATATATATATATATATATATATAATATATATATATATATATATTAAAATATATATATATATATATATATATATATATATATATATATATAGAAAGAGAGGTAAAAGAGTAAGTGAGTATGTGTGTGTTTGGCATGTGTGTGAAAGGATATGTGTTAATGTTCTCAGATTTAGTGATATGTAGGTGTATGTGACATGGGATACATGGTGTCAAAGGGTGTACATGTATGTAAAGGTTATAGATTAACTCAATTTACAGAAATGCATACATACATACTTACATTGTATACATGCAGTCATACATATCATATATGCATACTTGCATTCATTTATGCACCTATACATACATACATATTTGAATACATTATATACTTGCATACATTATATTCATATATGCATTCTCTACATTATATTATATTCATTCCTGCATACATATATACATACATATTATGTATATTACATTACATGATACATACATGTATACTTGTATTACATTATACTTACATTCATGCATATTAGATACTTGTATTTATATTAAAATATTGCATACATTCATTTCATTCGTGCATCTATGCATTACCTACATGTTTTATACATATGCATACATTGTATATTGATATCATTTCATACATTAACATAGAGGCATATAAATATGCACACATCATATATTTTATACCTTGCATTATCTTACATATCATGTTATATATTATCATTCATTCCTTTCATATATTACATTATCTTTAAGTTGAATACATCATATATGGATACCATACATTATCTTGTATACTTGCATTCATATATTACATTTTATATTACCTATATACATGTATTTCTTCCATTCATTCATACTCGCATCATATACTCTACATTACCATACATGCTATCATTATATATTACATTACATTATTTATATATTATGCATTCATATCTATCATTACATGTATGCCTTGCATTCATATCTAGCATTCATTATATACTTTCATGCATACATTGTATATCATTCTTTCATTCATGCATTTATGCATTACTTGCATACATTATATTAATTGCATTCCTACATGCTTGCATTTAACCATATATATACATTAATGTAAAGAGGATATATATCATATATATATTATTTTATTCATCTAACATATCATGTATTACATACTCTATATTCATTTAATATCCATACTATATAGGCTCATAGGTTACACAAAATGCATATATCGTATAGACACTCTTCTACTTAAAACTAATACTGTACCAATTGGGCCGTTCCTAAATTCTAAGATTAAAGTATGTTGTAGCCCTTTGTGTTAGCTTTCCAAAATTTTAAACGGATCGCATTTTCGTTTCCGGAAGCTCCCGGAATCGCAAAAATACCGAAACGCGTTTGTCTTTCATACAGCTGACACTCAAATAATTCTACAGAAAGTTCTAGAAAGAATTTAGCTTATTAAAATATATATCTGGAAAGCTAACTTCGATACGGTTCTTTTATAAATAATGGAAGATAAATCGGAGTTCTAAGATAAAAGTTATGACATTTCTAAGTTGCTTTGGTTAATAAAAATGTGGATAAAAATTATGACGAATTTGGGTTGGCCAAGATACTTGGATACCAACATAGGTATCCAAATGAAACTCATTCTAACCATCCTAACTAAGATCAATCCACTCTCTAACTATTTTAAAACCAAATTTAAATATCTATTTAAACTATTATCATACATACTTACACATAGGGTGTCCTAATTTGGGATCTATCAAGTAGGACACAAGACACACCTATAACATCCTCAAATGGACTCCAAATGGTCTCAAAATTGAATCTAAAGGGGACACATGCATGGGGTGGATCCTTTGGATTCAAAACTAATTAATATACAAAAGAAATCAAGTTAGAGGATAGGTTTTACCTATTGGGAGTGGAATCCCAATAAAAATCTTTAGGGCACGGCTCCGATACGAAGATCTATCCAAAAGGACACCTCCCTTTGCACCTTGCCCAAATTCTTGGATAGAATCCTTCCTTGATGGTGTGGGATGGATTAGGAGAATTTTAGATGGAGGAAAGCACTCTAATTTGGGAAAGAACACTTAGGGTTCTATGTAGAGGTAAAAGAGGCAAGGGTTTTCTTAAGAATTCTTTATAGGAAGGGGGAGGGGGCACTTGACGGATGGTCATTAGATGAATTAGGGTTAATTTTACATGTAGATGAGTGGCTAGGACTTGTCTACCCAATTCTAAGCCTTCCTATTGGTTCAACTAGTCATAAGGCTTTCTTTTTCACAAATATCCTAAGAGTAAATATTCTACTATGAAATATCTAGATATTGTTAATCTAACTTAACGATTAAGTCTCTAACCTTCTAACTAAACCTCCATGAGCATCATTAACATCTAGGTTTAGTCAAAACTAGGTTAGTCCCTAACAATTCAATTAGCACAATACTAATTAACCAAAATTCATTTTCATTATTAAGTCAAAAATGATCAAAATATCCTTAGGCTAAAAAGTCACAATTAGTCATCCTAATCACATGGTTATGTCCCCATGGTCATGGTTAGTTCTAGGTCATGCAGTCTTTAGGATTATACTAGTTAACCATCAAAATCACAATTCAACATTTTAAATAGTTTTAAAATAATTAAAAATTACCAAAAATAATAACATGGTTTAAATATCATTTTTAAATGATTATAAATACAAAACTTCAAAATTACCCTCATTTTAGAAACTGGGTGCTACAAGTCTACTCTCCTTAGAAAAATTTCATCCTCGAAATTAAGATGGTCGTACTCCTTCTAGGTTAAACTCCCAACAATCAAGGTCTCAGGACTTAATCAAATCATACAATTTAAAAGGACTGCATACAAGGTCATGGCATACGGTGGTAGTGAAAGTCTCATCTAGGTATGCTAGTCAGACTAGGCCAAAACAGTCATAGGGTATCAAAACATACAAGCAATCTGGGGTGCTAAACTGGAAAAGATACAAAAATAAAAATCATCAAGGCTTTAAGGCAAAATCAAAACCAAATTTTAAAGCACAGTGTCGAGCATTGAAATCCAATCGCAATATATATAGAGAGAGAGAGTCAGAGAGGAAAAGCTAGCATTATATAAAGGTTATGTGGTTAGTGTGTGTATAGGTGTATGTGGACATGTTCATAGGGTTAGATAGTAGACATGTGTGTGTGAAATATACATGAAAGTGTATAGGAGGATTTGGGTTTCAAAACAACAGCTATCAAGTTACACTAATCATGGCATATTAGTTAAACAATCTACAATGCACAACCTATTTACTCATAACTTGCATGGCTAACCATATATATATATATATATATATATATATATATATATATATATATATATATATATATATATATAGTTATGTATCTATATACATTATAATATGTATGCATAAACTCTATATATATTTATATAGATATATAAACATAACATAGAGAGGAAGGGTTAGGTTTACTTGGCTGTGTATACTATGTTAGAGTGTGTGTGTGTGTGTCCTTGTACAGGGTTATAGCTTTAGTATTGAAAGGTTAAACCCAGTTTTAGTTCAGCATTTACATACAAAATCTGAAAATAAGCTAACATTTAAACAAGTGTAATATTAACATAATGTAGTTTCAGATTTTAGGGGTTTGAAACATCATAACTAACTCAATGCTCCCAACGCATCCTAACATAATGGAGATGAAATTCTAACATACTATCCATACATTTAGCTATGCATACAGTTCAATATTACATATTAAATCTGAAATTGAACTAAACATGTAAAAATGTTAACATGTATTCAGTTTTAGGATTTTGGAGAAATTCGAACATCAAACCAACCCAATGTTCATCACAACCACAACCTAACATGTAAGAATATGAAACCTAACATTATATTCCTACATACAACAATGTATACAGCTCAAAATATTACATTTAAAAACAGCAAATTGAACTAATCACTTAGAATCCAGTATTAAGGGTTAATATGCACACAGTCTCAGATTTGACAATTTCAAACACAAAACTCAACCAATTCCTTTAAGAATTGAAACCCTGTATATAACATACATATACAGTGATGTAAATAAAAGTAATGACATGAAATTTATATTTAAATTATGAATTTAAACTGGAAAAAGCAGAGAACCAGTCTCTGATACTGTACTGTATCAGAAATATTAGAGTTTTGAGAATTTAAACATCAAAAATATATTAATATGCATTTAGATAGGTTGGTAATCAAAGTGTAGCATGCATACGTGTCAGGCAAAGTGTCTATGTCCACTATATATAAATATATATTCTCATATCCCAATATACAAATCAAATTCTATATCAAGACCAACATTTAGATTCCTACCAAGATTGCAAAGTAGGTGATTGATGTAATCAAGATAGTTTTATTATTTTTTTTAAAAATACAAAAAATAATGGGAAGAAGGAAATAATGATAAAATCTGTTCTGCTTATCTGTTTAAAAGAAGGAACCATTTTGAAACCAGAGCTACAATATCAAATCCAAGATAAGGTCTAGCAAAAATTATCGATTCATTGTATTAAGAAGAAATTCATAGCAAGAAGTTACACAAGGTTTATAATAACAGCTAAAGCTACTCCTACTCCTACTCCTACTCCTACTCTAAGTTAAATAATGAGAAACAAAACAAAACAAAACAAAAATTCGCTCTCTTTTTTTTGAAAGATTGGACAAAAGTAGTGAAAACATGTTCAAAAGCATTTAAGGTACAATCTGATAATCATATGCGTCTATCCAAAATCATGGTACTCTAAATCCTTGTCATACTAGTAAGCAAGGCTACGATAATCATAGAGTCCTCGACTAAGGCACATACCTCTAGAATCATGGTATTTAAAATTTTCGCAATGCCGCTATCTTGGTTGCGAAAACCTTAAATTCCCACATCCGAGAAATATATCCAAAGTCAGACTATATGTGCACACCATGCTGGATAATGTGACTGTAGAGGACTAGATTCCATAACTTAGATGACCTAGCCCATATAATTTTATCTTGACAAAATTAAATTAAATCAACAATGGATACCCAAAAATCAAATTCATTAACTAACCAAGAAAGATAAATATATACTATTAGAATCAAATTTTCGAGATATTTTATAATGAGATTCTCAAGGGTCATCCCAGGAATCTCTCAAGGAATCCTAACTGCGATTGAGTACCTTCAAAAATACATCCTAATCCTACTGCAGGCTGTAGTGATACTCTAGTTCGAATACCACTACACAAACTCGACCTGCATGGGCCACCACTAAAAACGTGTCACGACCCACACCCTAGAGTAAGGGCACGAGGCGTGGGTACGTCCAGCCTACGCCGCAGTGTCGGCGGTAGAACGCTGTCCTAGGTCTCATACATCTAACAGTATAAGGCTAAGCAGTTTATACTCCCGAATGGGGGTGACATAGCAGAATGTAAACTCAATCACAACTAAGGAAGAAGAAGCACGATATGATATAGAACTCAAAATAAAATACAGATGATCAGAAGAGTCTAAGTGTCTAAGATAACAACTCAGCAAACATCCAGAAATACAAAGTCTCAACTACAGAATATAAAAGAATATATACAATCCAGATCTTAAATGACAGAAATAATAAAAACCTAGACTAGGGAGCCTCAGTCTCTATAGCTGATTCGGCTGGAAATCCGCATCACTGGTGTTATCTAGAGCTGCCCCGTAGAAGGTATTCACACAAGCCTCCTCCTCGTCCTCTGTAATATTTTCAACAGGTCCAGTCAGGACAAGAACGAGCACAATACATCTCAACAGATCATAGCAGGTTAAAAATATAAGCATACAGTAGAGTAATATACAGAAAACTGAAAGAAAGTACAGAATATAAACAGAGAAAGAACTGTAATAGAAATATCTACTATAAATAGAGAACTAACAGTGGCTAGTGAGTCAGAGTACAATATAGAAATGTGAATGGCATAGGAGATTCTGGAAACTATACTATAGAATAATTCTGGGAACTATACTACTTGGATATTATTCATATGTCTACTTCTACTCCCCCGTACCCCAATCAATACACAAGGATCCAGCCAGGTTATGTTATGATCCATGCAATGGCCCACAAGGGATAATACATGGTAGGCCCAAAAATGGGTGATTCTAGGAATGCCCATAAATGGGTGATTTAAGGAAGATTCTGTGATCATGAGAGTACATGTCACAAGTGATCAATGAACCATGAAGCATAGTGATACACAATGTAAGTGAAACGCACAGAACATGTAGTATCCGATACTCTCTGAGGGGATAACATCTCAAGAAAGGATCCATATAGTACTAATTCGTGTTACCAACGTGACAACATCAAGTAAAGTAATCTAAAGCAGGAAAATAATTCTAATAGGATATGAAATGATCAGAGAATGTACTTGCCTGATAACCTGAACAGCTGATATGAAAAAATGGCCTACTGGAGTCACAGAGTCCTAGTTATAGTAACACAGGTTATAAAGAGTTCAATTTATATGGTAACTAAAATTATAATACAATCTACATGATTCTAAGTCAATCTAGGTCAAAGTCAACTTTTGGTCAACTTTGGTCAACTATAAAGTCAAACTAGGTCAACTCTAGTCAACTGTGGTCAAACTAGCTAGGGTTGGGTCAACAATGGTCAACTAGTCTTGGTTAGTCAATTCTAGGTCTAAACAAACTAAGTATATGCGAATCAAGTATCCAAGATAGCTAATAACTCATAGCCTAAGTCACTTGCTAAACCAAGCACAAAACAAACCATAAGCTAACAAGACCTAAACTTAGTCATATAATATAATATATATATATATATATATATATATATATATATATATATATATTATTCACATATTCATTTACATAGATATATATAGGAAAGCTATATATATATATATATAGAGAGAGAGAGAGAGAGAGAGAAAGAGAGGTAAAAGAGTAAGTGAGTATGTGTGTGTTTGGCATGTGTGTGAAAGGATATGTGTTAATGTTCTCAGATTTAGTGATATGTAGATGTATGTGACATGGGATACATGGTGTCAAGGGGTGTGCATGTGTGTAAAAGGTTATAGATTAACTCAATTTACAGAAATGCATACATACATACTTACATTGTATACATGCAGTCATACATATCATATATGCATACTTGCATTCATTCATGCACCTATACATACATACATATTTGAATACATTAAATACTTGCATACATTATATTCATATATGCATTTTCTATATTATATTATATTCATTCCTGCATACATGCATACATACATATTATGTATATTACATTACATGATACATACATGTATACTTGCATTACATTATACTTACATTCATGCATATTAGATACTTGCATTTATATTAAAATACTATGTACATTCATTTCATTCGTGCATCTATGCATTACCTACATGTTTTATACATATGCATATATTGTATATTCATATCATTCCATACATTAACATAGAGGCATACAAACATGCACACATCATATATTTTATACCTTGCATTACCTTACATATCATATTATATATTATCATTCATTCCTTTCATATATTACATTATCTTTAAGTTGAATACATCATATTTGGATACAATATATTATCTTGCATGCTTGCATTCATATATTACATTATATATTACCTATATACATGTATTTCCTCCATTCATTCATACTCGCATCATATACTCTACATTACCATACATGCTATCATTATATATTACATTATATTATTTATACATTATGCATTCATATCTATCATTATATGTATATCTTGCATTCATATCTAGCATTCATTATATACTTTCATGCATACATTGTATATCATTCTTTCATTCATGCATTTATGCGTTACTTACATACATTATATTAATTGCATTCCTACATGCTTGCATTCAACCATATATATACATTAATGTAAAGAGCATATATATCATATATATATTATTTTATTCATCTAACATATCATGCATTACATACTCTATATTCATTTAATATCCATACTATATAGGCTCATAGGTTACATAAAATGCATATATCGTATAGTCACTCTTCTACTTAAAACTAATACTGTACGAATTGGGCCTTCACTAAATTCTAGGATTAAAGTATGTTGTAGCCCTTTGTGTTAGCTTTTTGAAACTTTAAACAGATCGCATTTTCGTTTCCGTAAGCTCCCGAAATCGCAAAATACCGAAACGCGTTTGTCTTTCATACAACTGACACTCAAATAATTTTACGGAAAGTTTCAGAAAGAATTTGGCTTATTAAAATATATATTTGAAATGCTAACTTCGATACGGTTCTTTTAAAAAAACGGAAGATAAATCGGAGTTCTAAGCTAAAAGTTATGATATTTCTAAGTTGCTTTGGTTAATAAAAATTATGACGAATTTGGGTTGGCCAAGATACTTGGATGCCAACATAGGTATCCAAATAAAACTCATTTTAACCATCCTAACTAAGATCAATCCACTCTCTAACCATTTTAAAACAGAATTTAAATATCTATTTAAACTATTATCATACATATATACACATAGGGTGTCCTAATTTGGGATCTATCAAGTAGGATACAAGACACACCTATAACATCCTCAAATGGACTCCAAATGGTCTCAAAATTGAATCTAAAGGGGACACATGCATGGGGGTAGATCATTTGGATTCAAAACTAATTAATATACAAAAGAAATTAAGTTAGAGGATAGGTTTTACCTATTGGGAGTGGAATCCCAATGAAAATCTTTAGGACACGGCTCCGATACGAAGATCTATCCAAAAGGACACCTCCCTTTGCACCTTGCCCAAATTCTTGGATAGAATCCTTCCTTGATTGTGTGGGATGGATTAGGAGAAGTTTGGATAGAGGAATGTGAGGGAAAGGAAATCAAATCAAAGAGGAAAGCTCTCTAATTTGGGGAAAAACACTTAGGGTTCTATGTAGAGGTAAAAAGATGCAAGGGTTTTCTTAAGAATTCTTTATAGGAAGGGGGAGGGAGAACTTGATAGCTGGTCATTAGATGAATTAGGGTTAATTTTACATGTAGATGAGTGGCTAGGACTTGTCCACCCAATTCTAAGCCTTCCTATTGGTTCAACTAGTCATAAGGCTTTCTTTATCACAAATATCTAAAGAGTAAATATCCTACTATGAAATATCTAGATATTGTTAATCTAACTTAACCATTAAGTCTCTAACCTTCTAACTAAACCTCCATGAGCATGATTAACATCTAGGTTTAGTCAAAACTAGGTTAGTCCCTAACAATTCAATTAGCACAATACTAATTAATCAAAATTCATTTTCATTAATAAGTCAAAAATGACCAAAATACCCTTGGGCTAAAAAATCACAATTAGTTATCCTAATAACATGGTTATGTCCCCATGGTCATGGTTGGTCTCTAGGTCATGCAGTCTCTAGGGTTACACTAGTTAACCATCAAAATCATAATTCAACATTTTAAATAGTTTTAAAAATAATTAAAATTTACCAAAAATTATAACATGGTTTAAATATCATTTTTAAATGATTATAAATATAAAATTTCAAAATTACCCTTATTTTAGAAACTGGGTGCCATACTTCAATATACGTAGCTGGCTATGTCCGTCTCCGCTCTCCAGTATTCTGGTTCTGGAACATTACATGGTTTTAGTGGTAGCCCATGCAGGTCTTAAAAATCAAGATATGTGAGTGTTTATCGAATAGATGTCTCAATCAGCACTCGCCCTTGATCTCTGCTCATATCCTCTAAATTCCTGAAATGCTTGACCTGATCACATGCTTGTATCTTTGATCTGTCCTGGTCCTTCCTTATTATTTCCTATGTCGTCTTCTTTAGCAATATTGTTCATGTTCCTGCCAATCAGCCGGAGGGAGCTCCGCGAGTACCCCCGCAACAAGAAGATCAAGATCAGCACTTAGGGGTAGCTTTCCTAGTCATGCTTTTCGGAGGTCCAGAACCCCCAGTACTGCCAGCCCAGCCTGAAAGGCAGGATGATGGAGTCTTGGTTGGACTCATCCGAGAGTTGATTGCATCACAGGATCGACGGGGTGATGCATTGCACCAGACAGTACAAGATGCTCTGAACAGAGGTGGTCATCCAGGTAACAGTGCGCCAACAGCTTCAAGCGCTTGAACCCTCCCTTTTTCGATGGTAGCGAAGATGCTATTGCCGCAGACGCTTGGCTGTAGGATACTGAGGTTATTCTAGAGGCAACCAGGACCCCAGAGAACGAGAAGGTGGCCGTGGTGCGCCTGCAGTTACTGGATCTAGCCCGCAGCTGGTGGGCGTCGCAGGCCGATGGATTAGTGGCACCTATTGCTTGGACAGTATTCCGTGAGAGATTTCGGACCAAGTACTTTGACGCTGTAGCTCGATATGATCTACAGACGAGGTTCACAAATTTGAAGCAGATGGACAGGACGGTCGATGGGTATGCGGCCGAGTTTTCCAGACTTAGTCGGTTTGCTCCCACCTTTGAAGCGATCGAGTTCGACAGAGCTCAGCAGGTCCAGCAGGGACTCCACCTGAAGATTTTACTAGCAGTGGAGCAGTTTGAGCATCAGACTTTTGATGTAGTATTGAGAGCAGCGAGGAGGCATGAGTATACCTCCCAGAGGATTGTAGATCGGACCGGGAGTCGGAAGACGTCTCATGGTCAGATCAACCAGTCTTCAGTACCAGCCTCGGCCGCTCGGGCTTTGACCATTGGAGCTCCGAGGCGGGCGGCTTCTGTTACATCGGTTCAGCATTCGACCCCAGCGTATCCCCAGCAGCAGCAGAAGTCGTCTTCTGCAATAGGTTACACTCATTGTGGGAAGCCAGGACACGTGGTGTCAGAGTATCACAGAGCACAGAATTTGTGCTTGGTTTGTGGTGCACCAGACCACAGGGTTAGAAACTGCCCGAATAGGGGGAATTCTACTTCTTTGACCTTTTCTAGTCCCTCGGTTAGGGGACTAGCCTCAGTACCAGTCCAGCAGCAGTAGCAGTACCCGTTTTCGAGGCCCTTGCCACCTCAAGCTCAAGCATTTCAGCAGGAGAACCCCCAGCAGTATGCACAAGTCTAAGTTCAGACCCAGAACCGCTAGAGAGGTTTCCAGCAGTGGGGACCAGCACCCCGAGGGCACGGTCAAGTGATGGCTTTGACCGTGGAAGAGGAGTTAGCATCATGTGAGGTAGTGGAAGGTACTATTCTCGTCAACTCCTTCCCAGCATCAGCATTATTTGATTCTGGTGCATTGCATTCATTTATGTCTGCACGATTTGCGACACGGATAGGACTGGAGCCCGAGTCATTATCAGTAAGACTTAATATACTTACTGGTAACGATCTTGTGAAAGTGGATAGAGTATTTTCTTCGTGTCAGATCGTAGTTAGCGGTAGAGAGTTTTCCGCTAGATTGATAGAATTTTCGATGGCCGATTATGATATGGTCTTAGGGATGGATTGGTTGAGGAACCAGTATGCTAGAATAGATTGCCATATCGGCAAGATTATTTTCAGTATTCCTGGTGAGCCAGAGTTTTTATTCTTCTGAGGCGGAGTAGAAACTTCACCTCCAGTGTTGCGGATGGCAGTGGCAGTAGTAGTTCAGTTTCCCAAAATTGTAGAAGGGTTTCTCGATATTTTCCTCGAGGAGCTTCCAGGTATGCCGCCGGAGCGAGAGATCAAGTTTACTATCGACTTGATCCAAGGGACAGCCCCAGTATCGGAGACAGTCTACAGGATGGCGCCGTCAGAGTTAGAGATATTATACAAGATGATTGAAGAACTCAGGACCAAGGAATTCATTCATGTAAATGGATCGCCTTGGGGAGCCCCGATGCTTCTTGTGAAAAAGAAGGATGGTACATCCAGATTATGTGTAGATTATCGTACCTTGAACTCAGTGACAATCAAGAACAGATACCCTCTCCCGAGGATAGATGACTTGTTTGATCAACTCAAGGGGGCAGCAGTATTCTCGAAGATTGACTTGCGATCAGGATACCATTAGATCAGAGTCAGAGAGAGGGACATCTCGAAGACAGCTTTCAGATCTAGATATAGGCATTGGGAGTTTCTTGTTACGCCATTTGGAGCAACCAATGCACCGGCTGTATTTATGGACCTCATGAATCGTATCTTCATGCCATATTTGGATCAGTTCGTGATTGTGTTCATAGACGACATCCTGGTCTACAGTAAGAGTGAAGCAGATGCATTGAGCAGGAGAGCCGGAGCTTATTTTCTAACAGCGCAACCAGAGTTATTAGTAGATCTTCAGAAGATGGGTATTGAAGTTGTTCTTCCTACCCATATGGTATTGATGGCCAGTATGCAAGTTCAGTCCAGTATAGTTGAGAGGATCAAGTTAGCTCAGTCAGCGGATTCTAAGCTTCAGCGGCTTAGGGTAGAATGTGTAGCAGGGCAAAGGCCGGAGTTATGTATCCATGAGGATGGTACACTTCGGTATAGCAGGCGTCCTTGTGTACCTAGTGGTAATATCAGACAGGAGATCATGGCAGAAGCACACAGTTCTCAGTATTCGATTCATCTCGGTGGTACGAAGATGTATTGAGGTATCTGACAGCATTTTTCGTGGAATGGCATGAAGAGGGAGATAGCCCGGTTTGTCTCTCAATGTTTGGTTTGCCAACAAATTAAAGCTGAACATCAGAGACCGGCTGGACTTCTTCAGCCCTTGCCGATTCCAGAATGGAAGTGGGAGCATATAACCATGGATTTCGTGACTGGATTACCTAGGTCCCCGGCCGGTAGAGATGCTATTTGGGTTATGTAAAACCCTTAAATTTTTACTATATTTTTTTTAAATTTAGTACTGATTTAAAATTTTGTATTGTACGTCGCGTAGTCGTATTTTACGTCGCGCACGAAAATTTTATTTTTCTTGCTCGTCGAGTGCGAATATGTGCGAGCATACATATTTTGGAAAAATATTTTTTTTTCTATTTTATTACGCACTTTCAAAATATTATATAATTATTATTCTTGCTATAAAAAGCCTTTTTATTTTTTTATTTTTTTTGCAGTTATTAATCATAAATAATATTTTATTGTATACTAGGAAAAGCATAATCATGTATGCGTTATTCGTGCATACATATATTTCGTAATTATTTATTAGTCTATTTTAAATAAAAATATAATTTTTGAGATTTATTAATATTAATATTTTATTATTCAAAAAGATATTTAAAAATAATTATTATTTTCGAAATTATTAATATTGGTATTTTGAAAAATATATTTGGAAGTTATTGTGGCCATTTAAATTTTGATTTGATTTTTGGGATTTATTTAAATAGTTAAGTAATTGAAATTTGATTTATCCTATTCGATTTTAAACAAAAATTTAATTTGATTTAAAATAGATTTGCATTTAGATTTGGATTTATTTTAAATTAAATTGCAAACTATCTATTTTTGGGTTTAAACCAAATCCTAATCCTTATCTTAATGGAAATTCCCACATCCTATAAATAGGCAGGTACTCCTCCATAATTCCTCACACCCACAAATTTTCTCTCCACAAATATACGTGCATCGTGTCCGTGTCCATATTTTCTTTCCACTATTTTTACTTTTACAATTACATTATTTTCTATCGTGTCTGACACCCTAGACACCAAATTCCTAGTCTAATTCTTGTGTCGGACACAACTTCGACACAAATTACAAATCCACAAACCTAAGCCAAAACCCGAACCAGCCGACCACCTCCTGCGACTACCCACACCAGCTATCTTCACCGCCACGGCCAACCCTCCATCCCGACCAAACGACTCCAGCGACCTCACCACCTCAACCCCGACCCTCACCGCGGCCCTCCTTCGTCGCTGCCACCAGGAACCGTCCCCGCCACCAATTCCCCAGCCAACAAACCGCCCGGCCACCACCATCCGTCACCTTCTCAATTGAACCACCGCCTCCAACTCAGCCACACACCACCGCCGCCACGGCCACTCCTAACCACAACCAAAAACCACCACCACCGGCGAGACTCCGACCAAACTCCTCCTACTCGACATCCCGTCACACCATCAAAACCATCACACAAGGAAGAAAGAAAACCCTAACCCTAAAACTTACCTCGCCGGCCGACCGTCCGCCGACAAGCTCGCCTCCGCCACCGCGAGCGCCGCCTCACTCTGGCCATTCCCCATCTCCCCTCTTTCGTTCTTCCCCGGTGAACTTCGCCGTTCCGCAGGACGACCAGCCTCGCCCGGGCGTCCTCGTGCGCCGAGCCAGGCGCCTAGATCTGGAACTCCGGGGAAGCGTCGCCATCCGCCGGAGAGCCCCCGCGCGAGCCGCCGCGCTTACCGCTCTCCATTCGCCGACCAAACCCCCGCTGGACTGCCGCTCGCCGGAGCAGCGCCCTCCGCGTGCGTCCGCCGCATCGAACCTCTGTGCCATAGCCGCCCATGAGTGCCCCGCCACGGCGAGCTTCCTCCGCCGTACACCTCACCGCCCCTCACCCTTCTCCTGCCCTCTCGTCTCTTTCCTCGTGTTACACTCCTCTTTCTCTCAGTCTTCTCTCTCTCCCTCTTCCTCCTTGTTCCTCTCTCTCTCTCTTCAAAAAAATATAGAGAAAATCCATTCTTACTTTACTGTTTTGTTTCGCAGCACAGATGTGCTGATAGTATTTTGTCTTTTTTTTTACTTTAATTTTTGTCGTTTTCTTTTTATTCTTTTATTTTTTATACTAATTTAATTATTGTTGATTCCTTAATATTACTATTACAAAAAGTAATTATATAAATACCTGTATATATTGAAACATAGTTATATATTTTGACCCATAAAATACATATTTTTAATTAAGGCTGTCTACTACCTCTCAGATACACCTAAAATATTTTTAGTATATTATTACCATTAATATCATTTTGTTATTATTTATTGTTGAAATTAATACTAGTATTATTGTTAGTACACCATTAGTATTATTTTATTTTATTTTTCTTCTAAAAAGTCTATTTTGTAACTAAAATAAATTAGTGGGCTTGACCCTATATGTAATTTCAAACTAAATTTCAAAAAGCCTATATATATTTATTGGTGTCATATTGTAAGCAAAGCTTTTTGATTAAAATATTATAGTATTATTTTTCTAATTAAATTATTTTTGGCACTTTCAAGTATGAATTACCTAAAAGTATTTTTGATTAATAAAATATAGTTTCAATCATTATAAATATTTTCTAAAATAAACTCGTGTATATAATATTTATCCATTATTTCTTCGATTTTTCTCCTATCCGTATCCAGTCCTATTATTCCTATTCCTTCGTCTATTTCGAGACTACTTTATATCCACCCTAACTAATTTGACCCTTCTGGACCCAATGAAACTGTCCGTGCCACCATCCGAGGTCACCATGTATAGTTGTTACACCGAAGTCATAATCCGTGCCACATTGATCATTGCAGTACACCGGGCGTCCTACCAGGCAAGACACCTTGCCATTTGCTGTTTATTTATTTTAGCTCATATTTCTTGCATTATTTATTTTCTTTATGCAAAATAAACTGTGATACATGGCATAACCTGTTAGAACTTACTGTTCATTTATATTTCCTGCTGTATATTATTTTCTTACAAATTAAACCTAGATTTAAGGGACCACCTTGTGTGTTGCTTTCATTGGCCTTGACACGTTGTACCACAAAGTTGTGTGTCGCATGTAGAATACAAAAATGCGTGATTGGCTGGCCACCAGTACGTACAAGCCGTACGATAGGAATAACCGCTAATAGAGATTGCATGCTAGTTTGACTTAGCGGTTATAGTGGTTTGTGTTGTGGATACAACACAGTAGGCATTGGGTGGGGAGGACAATTCCTTAGCGTATGGGCTTCGATGCACTTCTCTTGTGACCCGGACCCTCCGCTGGAGATATGGGGTTGATGACCCATGATTACTGACGGCCACTAACGATTCTGTGGAACGTCGTGCTCTTACTGATGGGGCCTCTGGTGCCCAAGAGGGGACCATGCCGATCCTATTTAGCCAGGGCCCATGCGCAGGAAGGATTATTCTTAACTACATATCACTTAGAACGGTAGGCTACCTTTATCCGTTAGGTACGAGTACTTTTGGTTTGGGTACTTGTATCTGACCATGGCTTAGAACAATAACTTATCGCGGATTAGTTCGTCACATCTTGTCCTTGTTTGGTTGTAGGTGTGACTTACTACTTCGATGAGAAGGTATTGAACCTTGTTGGGGTCCAGATACCATATTGGATTCATAGCATGGAAAGCTACGTCGTCGTGAATTAGTTTACCATCTCCTGTCCTTGTTTGGTTGGGGGGATGATACGCTCGTTCAGTAGGTGTGTATTGGACTATGTTATAAATTCAATTGACTTATTTATTTGAGCAGTATTTATTCAGTTTATATGGCATGATATTATGTGTCTTGTTACGTCCCTCTGAGAACCTGGTTATCTCCCCAGGTGTGTGCTATTGTCTTTCGCAGGTGCTCTAGCTCTAGCCGTGGTCATCGTTATTCTTCGAGGATGATTGCATTTGGATCGTCTTCGCTTCGCTCGCCAAACTTATTTTTTCCTCATGTATTTTTCCTTATCTTGTTGGTAGTGGATTTGTCTCCGCCCAACATATTGTATCAAGATAATTTATTATCATTATATGATATCTTTATTTATTTATTTTGTGTGGATGAGATTAGTTGTGGTTTTACTGTATTTTACAGCTTATGTATTCATACGAGGGTTCCATATTTTGTAGTATACTTCGTACGAATACAGCTGGCATGTCTATGTTCTTAGTCCTACGTATTTTGGGACTGGGGCGTTATATATTTTTGTGGTGGCCCATGCAGGTCTAGATAAATTGTTTGGTTACTTTACCGTACCAAGCAAGCCTGCGTATAGGATTAGAAGTCTAGGATCTCATCCACATACTTGACCTCTTTCCTTGATTTTATCTACCGTTTGACTCATCAATTGCATCTTGCTTGCTTCCTTCCATCCCCATTCCTATCTTTCCTTCGTGCTTGCTAGAGATTGGCCCTACTAGTTAGTTATCCCAAAACACCATTAGTTTAATTCTTTAAATGTAACACCCAGTTTTCCAGATGAGGGTATTTTTGAAATTTTGTAATTATAATTATTATTCATTGATATTTATTTCATATTATGATTTTTGGTAATTTTTAATAATTTTTAAACTATTTAAAACTGTTTTAAGTCATGACTTGTGATTTTGATGTGCTGTTAGTGAAACCTGAGAGACTGCATGACCTAGAGCCTAACCACGTCATTAGGATGATTTAATTATCATTTTTAGCCTAGGGGTAATTTGGTCATTTTGACTTATTTGAATTATTTGGTGATTTGTTGATTTGGTGAGTTCTAGTTTGACTTGACTTGTTGAGACCTAGTGAACTAGCCTAGAGCCTAATCCTAGCCATGGTGACCCTAGTCTAACTTAGGTTAACCTACATTTAGTCATTAGAAACTAATTTTAGAATAAGGGGATTTGGTTTAGTGCATTTAAGTCATGGTTCATGGTTTCATGAAATGACTTATGGCTAAATGATTTATTTTGATCATGACTTGGCCCATGGCCCATAACTAGAAGCCCTAACCCTAACCAAACCCTAAATGACCAGCCATAGGGGTCCCCACCCTATATAAACACTTATTCTCTAGGGCTTACCTCCTTCTTTCATTCATTTCAACATTGGAGAAAGAAAGGTATTGTCCCTCTTCCAAAAATCCCCATAAATTCATTTTAATTCCTTTTTAATCCTAGTTTCTTGCATTAGAACCTAATACTCTTCTACTTTCTGATTTTGGGATTTAATCCCAGCTTTGGGATAATTTGGAGCTTTTGGCATCAAGAGGAAGAATCCCCCATTTGAAGCTTTTCCAAGCTTTTTGCACATATAGGTAAAACCCTTCAAATTGTTTTAAATTTTAGTTTTCTTTGCATGTAGGGCTAGATCTAGGAGTCCCCTAGGTGTCCCTAAAATTTGGATGGATTTCGTGTCCGTTTGGTGTCCGTATCGGACACGTGTCGTAGTGTGGTGTAGGTGTTTGTTGAAATGCCTCTATGGATTGAATATTGATATTTTTTGAAACAAATTATATATTTGAGTAGCTCTTCATGTGTAGATTTAATATTTGTATGACTGAGCACGATTCTATAGTTTTTTCGTGTCCAAATCGGACACACACCGCACACACGGGACACAGTACAGGCCTCGTGCAGTCCCCTGCTGCACGAGTGTCCTACAGGACACGACACGACACTATATGCCACAAAAATTTGTGGGCACGTGCGGGCATTCACTGACATCACGCACGTAAAATTTCACGAGCTTTCGTGCACTGTGCGCGAAGAAATCGCGTTCACACGGGTCACGTACTGTCATTTCACGCACATGAACCGTTCACTGATACGCACTATTTTCTTGGGACACGACTCACGTGGACACAAGGCAGACACGTGTACGCGAACACCTAGACCTACCCTAGCCACGTGCATGAGCACGAGACTCCTCGTGCCACGCGTCGAGCTCTATCCTCCTCGACATGGCTGCACGACGTTTACTTTTTCCAGTTTTTCTGATAAATTCAAATCTAGTTTTGGACACTTTCGTGTCCAGTTTTCTGGACACGAATGCACCCCTAGGACACGTACACTAGTGACACACTATTTACCAACCAACAATTCGTAATATTAACTTGTTTTAGCTTTCGAATTTCTAATTCCCATTGTTCACTGATACACGTTTTAGTTTTCTTGAATTTTTAATTACCACATTAATTCTTTTACATGTGAATGAGATTACTGAAAGGTTAGTTTATGTTTGGTGTTGGAATTTGGGTGATAGGTTTTCGAAATGGATTATTGAATGTGTTAACTGTTTTATGAGCATGCCTATAACCTTCATCCTCCTCCTGATCTCTGTTTCCAGAGATGCAGCACACCCATTATACTTGCACTGCACAAATTGCTTATTGCTTGCACACTGCTTCGACACACTTGTATTCATACTTTACTAAACACACAAGTTCAGATATGCGTTGCCATTACTGATACCTTGTGTATGTATCTGCTATATAGGTAGTAGTGTATCAGTCTAAAGGTACTGACAGTAAGGAGTTCTGCGGGTGGGTGTGTCCCTAGAAGACTTGCCATGAATATTCAGGAGCATAGTGAAATAGACAGTGGGAGAGGGAGTAGGGGTTAAAGGAAAGGGGGTATGTGTTTTAGGAATTAGATTTAGTTCATTACTTGAACATCAAGCCTGTGTGTAGCTCCTTGGGTCAGTCCACCTTGTATTAGTTATTTTCAGTCATGATTAGTGATCAGGTTTGTGAGTGTGACTGTCTCTGCAACTGTGTTCCAGAGATAGGAGAGTAACAGAGAGGGGTCGAGCTAGGCAAGCTGCTAATTGGCCAGGAGACACTTGGCCTTTGCCTTGTGGTGTAGGTGGTCTGTTCAGTAAGAGTTGTAGCTAGTAGGCAAGGTTGACCCTGGCTCTAACATTGGCCAATAGCCATTGTTGATATCCTAGATTTGGATTTAACAGAAATGATAGGACCAGAGTGTGTTAGATTGTTATGTAGTTAGAGTGATATTAGTCCAAATGATGTGCCAGGTAGCAGCCACTTGATTTTTGTTCAAGAATTGAACATCTATATTGTACTGTCCCTGAGAACCTGTAGGCACATTACACTTTCACACCCTAGGTAGCATGGCCTAACCCCCTGTATACATGCCCCAATGTTAAGGACAGTGAGCAATGGCCAATCAATCCCTGTTTGGGACTGTGTTCTCAGGTTTCCTGAGGGTTGTTAGTAAGTGTAGATGTTGTGAGGGATTGAGGATTCATGGTAGTCATGGTGTGGAGTTGTGTGAGGAGAGTAAGGTGAGCAGTGCACCTTGCACTGCTGCAGTCTAGTGTTTGGGCTGCACTTGGTAGCATCCTTGCACTACTTGGGCTTGCAGTAGCAGCAGCATGCATTGTATGGCTGTTGCCTTTGCATCACTTTAGCTTGTTGTAGTAGCATTGCTATTGTCTAGCTTAGTACAATTCCTATTTCCCCCCTGTTCAGTCCTTAGCTTCCCACATAGTATAGGTCCCTATGGATGGGTTTGAATCTCAGAATCTGAGATATATATTAATTGAGTGTTATTCTATATGTACCAGATGAATATATATTGTAATTATATATATATATATATATATATATATTTGAATCTATGTTAGGCTATGTGAGATAAGTATGTATGATACGTTGTATATGTGGATTTGTTGAGAGTTCACATATATGATACACATATGTGACATATACATGTATATGACATTGCAGTGTAATACACTATATGTATGTAAATGTGTATTGCCTATATAGGATGTATATGTATGCATGATTTATGTCTTGGATTATAGGTCTTGGCAATATGCACATATGTGGTATGGGATATGGTTATTAATTAGAGTAGAGGCCCTAGTGTAGTACTTTACATCTATATTATGTATAAGTTCCCATATAAATATATGTGGTTTACCTTAGATGTGTGTTATGGTATAGGAAGGGTTGAATAGATAGTTTACCTTTGACCTAGGTATCCAAATAGGCAAGTACATATAGTGTAATGAAGTATGGTTTTCATAGGGTATTCATGTAGATAGTGGGTTAACCGATTGACCCAATAGTTCAAGTTTGATTAGAGTATTGACTTGGATCGACCCAGAGTTGACCAAGTTTGACTTGGACCTAGTTGACCTAGACAGTTGACCAGGTTTGACTTAGAGTTAACTCTGACCTAGTTTGACCTAGAAATCATGTAGTTTGTATTGTAGCTTTCAAGTTTCTTGTATTTTACGTATCATGACCCATATTGCTCTGTTTAGGACATTATTACTCCGGTGTAGACATCTGATATTTTACTACTCTTTTCAGAGTATCAGGCGAGTACATTCTCTGATAGTTCTCTCATTTATTTGTCAATTACTGTATTTCAATTCTAGTTAGCTGTATGTGATTCTCTGTTACAAATATGTATTGTTATTTCTGGATTCATGTATACGACACACATTTATCTTCTGGCCTCTATTATTGGTATCATCATTTCCGGCTTCTATTACTGGAATCATTTACTGGAATCACCCCGGAATCATTTACTGGTATCATTGTACTTGGCTGGACTCATCTTGAATCATTATGTCAGAATTCTGGATTCACTTGCTGGAAGGGAAAATACTAGAGTAAGACATGTAGACATACCCCATTTCTGGAATCACCCTCTGCTGGAATCATACTGGAATGATAGCCATCCCACACCCGGCCAGGTGTGTGATGTGCCGGATTACCCATAGCCGTTTACATGTCGATCTCGGTATTTTAAAACACACTGCTAGGGTATAGGCTGGACTCACCCTGGAATCATTGATCACTAAGACTGGAATCGTCCCTTACTGGATTCATCTTGTATGAGATTCATCCTGTACTGGACTTACATTGGAGTTACACTGGTCTACCTTGTTGCCTGGACTTTATATCATATTACCCTGGTTCAGCTAGTTCTATTTTTACAGTCTTCATTGCTATGATTCTTCTCTTGTTTAGTATTAATTTCCATGCACTTTATCTGTCTTTCTTACCATCACCTGAATATAAACTGCCATATTTCATCAATACAACTGTCTATAACTGCTTTATAGTTCTCTGTCTTTTACTTGGGTTTACTAGATGAGATGTGCTCGTTCCTGTCCTGACTGGACCTGTTGAAAATTTTACAGATGATTGCCCGGAGGACACATGCCCTACATTTTTCTGAGGAGATGGCTAAGCTACCTTTGGCCCCGACACTCAGGAGTGATCGGGATTTAGTTTAGTAGACTTGCATTTATGTTCATTTAGAGCTTATTGTATAGAATTGAGACTTGAGATGTATTTGAGATTATTCAGATGTTATTATTTCAGTATTTATTTTTGTCTTCAAATTCTTAGTTACAATTCTGTGTTATCTGATCGTGCTTAGACTGTGATTGAGATACACCATATCTTATACTTGTCCTCCGTTCGGAGTTGACCATGATGAGTACATTTATACTGCATGAGATGATGGGTAGTTAGAGACTTAGAACAGCGTTCTTCCGCCGACACTGCGACGTAGGCTGGGCGCTGTTACGTACTCGTACCCTCACAGTGGGTGCGGGTCGTGACACGTTTTTAGTGGTGGCTCATGCAGGTCGAGAGTCGCATTAGTGCGATATCGTGGTGGTACGGCGACTTAGTTGTACTGCTGCGAGCCTGCGATAGGACTGAGAGATAGGCTTTACCGGAGAGGCACTCAATCACAGTTAGGAAAAATTCTGCTTTGAATCATGCCATCTACATATCCTACTGATTTGCCTTCTTTGAAATAACTGTCCTCCTTTGATATATCGATTCCTGCTCGGTATTGACTTCCTTGTTCGATCTGTCTTCAGGATGGTGGAGACACGATCACATCACTCTGGTGCAGCAGTTGTTGTAGAGGGGACTGCCACCTCTCAGCCAGATCAGCGGGGTCAGGAGGCTGCAGCTCCTGCCACCTCTGCCTATATTGAGACTTCAGTAGCAGCAGCAGGGGGTATGCCTCCACCAGCTCGGGGGCAGGACCCAGTCATCCCAGAGATGCAGTTCCAGCAGCCGCCGCCTACAGGACACGTGGATGCGGCACAAATATTCGCATACTTCCAGCAGTTTATGGACCGGCAGCAGGCCCGACAGGACCGAGGCCTGGAGTTGGCCCTTTCAGCAGTCGCAGCTCGACCAGTGATCCAGCAGCCGAGGATACCGAGGATCGAGCAGTTTCAGAAGATGAGCTCCAGAGACTTCCTGGGGACGGAGGGGATTTTATATGCTGATGAGTGGATCGAGCATATAAGGGAGATCTTTCGCCTGGCCCGGATACCGGCAGATCTCCAGATAGAGGCGACAGCTAGCCGGATGCGAGATCTTGCTCGCACCTGGTATCAGTCAGACCCAGGGTGGGGGTAGCTGGACAGACTTGGGAGGAGTTCAGGGGCTTCTTCAAGAAGAAGTTCTTTCCAGATTCAGCGCTCAGAGCCTTGGAGTCGCAGTTCGAGAGCCTAGTACAAGGGAGCCTGTCAGTAGAGGAGTACGCTGGGGAGTTCGGCCGCCTCAGCAGATTCGTAGAGGGCTTGAGCGAGGCGGCGAAGGCCCAGAGGTTCCGAAAGGGTCTGGTCAAGGAAGTCAAGAACTTGACCAAGGGCAACAGGGATGCCACTTTCGAGGAGATTTTGACGAAAGCTTTACTGGCTGAGGATGACCTTGAGCTGAGGCTCAAAAGGGGACGGGACGCTCACGGTACCAGCAGTAGCGGAGGCCAGGCCAAGAGGCCTCATGTGCAGATTCAGCAGACGCAGGCACCAATAGGAGTTCAGCAGGTGCAGCATCAGTATCGGGGTCAGGACCCAAAGGCGATCAGTTGTTCCTACTGCAAGAAGCCGGGACACATCTGGGAGCAGTACAGGAAGAGGTTGAGGGTTTGCTATTTCTGTGGGTCAGCTGCCCACCAGAAGATAGATTGTCCCATTGCACCTCCTTTTGAGGGGGCTAGGCCACCTGTAGCTCAGCACCAGAAGGGTGGAGCTTTTGCGATGGCAGCCGAGGAGACTGACGTCGCAGGTGATGGATTAGCAGGTTTGACCTTCTTGTTCTTTCTCCCCACTTCCATGTGTGATTTCCCTTAGTACCTGCCAGGATATTGCTTGTGATTGCTAGATAGTGTAGCTACCATGTTCGAGACTGTGAAATTACGACCAGTAGGATTGTATTGCTTCGACTTTGATTGCTTGGGGGTTTAACCTAGGTAATGTGCGATCATCTTAATTTCGAGGACAAAATTTTTATAAGGTGGGTAGGATTGTAACACCCAGTTTTCCAGACGTGGGTATTTTTGAAATTTTATAATTATAATTATTATTCATTGATATTTATTTCACATTATGATTTTTAGTAATTTTTAATAATTTTTAAACTATTTAAAACTGTTTTAAGTCATGACTTGTGATTTTGATGTGCTGCTAGTGAAACCTGAGAGACTGCATGACCTAGAGCCTAACCACATCATTAGGATGATTTAATTATCATTTTTAGCCTAGGAGTAATTTGGTCATTTTGACTTATTTGAATTATTTGGTGATTTATTGATTTGGTGAGTTCTAGTTTGACCTGACTTGTTGAGACCTAGTGAACTAGCCTAGAGCCTAATCCTAGCCATGGTGACCCTAGTCTAACTTAGGTTAACCTACATTTAGTCATTAGAAACTAATTTTAGAATGAGGGGATTTGGTTTAGTGCATTTAAGTCATGGTTCATGGTTTCATGAAATGACTTATGGCTAAATGATTTATTTTGATCATGACTTGGCCCATGGCCCATAACTAGAAGCCCTAACCCTAACCAAACCCTAAATGACCAGCCATAGGGGTCCCCACCCTATATAAACACTTATTCTCTAGGGCTTGCCTCCTTCTTTCATTCATTTCAACATTGGAGAAAGAAATGTATTGTCCCTCTTCCAAAAATCCCCATAAATTCATTTTAATTCCTTTTTAATCCTAGTTTCTTGCATTAGAACCTAATACTCTCCTACTTTCTGATTTTGGGATTTAATCCCAGCTTTGGGACAATTTGGAGCTTTTGGCATCAAGAGGAAGAATCCCCTATTTGAAGCTTTTCCAAGCTTTTTGCACATATAGGTAAAACCCTTCAAATTGTTTTAAATTTTAGTTTTCTTTGCATGTAGGGCAAGATCTAGGAGTCCCCTAGGTGTCCCTAAAATTTGGGTGGATTTCGTGTCCGTTTGGTGTCCGTATCGGACACGTGTCGTAGTGTGGTGTAGGTGTTTGTTGAAATGCCTCTATGGATTGAATATTGATATTTTTTGAAACAAATTATATATTTGAGTAGCTCTTCATGTGTAGATTTAATATTTGTATGACTGAGCACGATTCTATAGTTTTTTTGTGTCCAAATCGGACACGTACCGCACGCACGGGACACAGCACAGGCCTCGTGCAGTCCCCTGCTGCCCGAGTGTCCTACAGGACACGACACGACACTATATGCCACGAAAATTTGTGGGCACGTGCGGGCATCCACTGACATCACGCACGCAAAATTTCACGAGCTTTCGTGCACTGTGCGCGAAGAAATTGCGTTCACACGGGTCACGCACTGTCATTTCACGCACATGAACCGTTCACTGATACGCACTATTTTCTTGGGACACGACTCATGTGGACACAAGGCAGACACGTGTACACGAACACCTAGACCTACCCTAGCCACGTGCATGAGCACGAGACTCCTCGTGCCACGCGTCGAGCTCTATCCTCCTCGACATAGCTGTACGACGTTTACTTTTTCCAGTTTTTCTGATAAATTCAAATCTAGTTTTGGGCACTTTCGTGTCCAATTTTCTGGACACGAATGCACCCCTAGGACACGTACACTAGTGACACACTATTTACCAACCAACAATTCGTAATATTAACTTGTTTTAGCTTTCGAATTCCAATTCCCATTGTTCACTGATACACGTTTCAGTTTTCTTGATTTCTGATACTCGACTCTATTTTTAAAACTGGTTTTTGATGTTTTAATTACCACATTAACTCTTTTACATGTGAATGAGATTACTGAAAGGTTAGTTTATGTTTTGTGTTGGAATTTGGGTGATAGGTTTTCGAAATGGATTATTGAATGTGTTAACTGTTTTATGAGCATGCCTATAACCTTCATCCTCCTCCTGATCTCTGTTTCTAGAGATGCAGCACACCCATTATACTTGCACTGCACAAATTGCTTATTTCCTGCACACTGCTTCGACACACTTTTATTCATAGTTTACTAAACACACAAGTTCAGATATGCATTGCCATTACTGATACCTTGTGTATATATCTGCTATATAGGTAGTAGTGTATCAGTCTAAAGGTACTGACAGTAAGGAGTTTTGTGGGTGGGTGTGTCCCTAGAAGACTTGCCATGAATATTTAGGAGCATAGTGAAATAGACAGTGGGAGAGGGAGTAGGGGTTAAAGGAAAGGGGGTATGTGTTTTAGGAATTAGATTTAGTTCATTACTTGAACATCAAGCCTGTGTGTAGCTCCTTGGGTCAGTCCACCTTGTATTAGTTATTTTCAGTCATGATTAGTGATCAGGTTTGTGAGTGTGACTGTCTCTGTAACTGTGTTCCAGAGATGGGAGAGTAACAGAGAGGGGTCGGGCTAGGCAAGCTGCTAATTGGCCAGGAGACACTTGGCCTTTGCCTTGTGGTGTAGGTGGTCTGTTCAGTAAGAGTTGTAGCTAGTAGGCAAGGTTGACCCTGGCTCTAACATTGGCCAATAGCCATTGTTGATATCCTAGATTTAGATTTAACAGAAATGATAGGACCAGAGTGTGTTAGATTGTTATGTAGTTAGAGTGATATTAGTCCAAATGATGTGCCAGGTAGCAGCCACTTGATTTTTGTTCAAGAATTGAACATCTATATTGTACTGTCCCTGAGAACCTGTAGGCACATTACACTTTCACACCCTAGGTAGCATGGCCTAACCCCCTGTATGCATGCCCCAATGTTCAGGACAGTGAGCAATGGCCAATCAATCCCTGATTGGGACTGTGTTCTCAGGTTTCCTGAGGGTTGTTAGTAAGTGTAGATGTTGTGAGGGATTGAGGATTCATGGTAGTCATGGTGTGGAGTTGTGTGAGGAGAGTAAGGTGAGCAGTGCACCATGCACTGCTGCAGTCTAGTGTTTGGGCTGCACTTGGTAGCAGCCTTGCACTACTTGGGCTTACAGTAGCAGCAGCATGCCTTGTATGGTTGTTGCCTTTGCATCACTTTAGCTTGTTGTAGTAGCATTGCTATTGTCTAGCTTAGTGTCAATTCCCATTTCCCCCCTGTTCAGTCCTTAGCTTCCTACATAGTATAGGTCCCTATGGATGGGTTTGAATCTCAGAATCTGAGATATATATTAATTGAGTGTTATTCTATATGTACCAGATGAATATATATTATAATTATATATATATATATATATATTTTTGAATCTATGTTAGGCTATGTGAGATAAGTATATATGATACGTTGTATATGTGGATTTGTTGAGAGTTCACATATATGATACACATATGTGACATATACATGTATATGATATGGCATTGTAATACACTATATGTATGTAAATGTGTATTGCCTATATAGGATGTATATGTATGCATGATTTATGTCTTGGATTATAGGTCTTGGCAATATGCACATATGTGGTATGAGATATGGTTATGAATTAGAGTAGAGGCCCTAGTGTAGTACTTTACATCTATATTATGTGTAAGTGCCCATATAGATATATGTGGTTTACCTTAGATGTGTGTTATGGTATAGGAAGGGTTGAATAGATAGTTTACCTTTGACCTAGGTATCCAAATAGGCAAGTACATATAGTGTAATGAAGTATGGTTTTCATAGGGTATTCATATAGATAGTGGGTTAACCAAGATTGGCCCAATAGTTCAAGTTTGATTAGAGTATTGACTTGGATCGACCCAGAGTTGACCAAGTTTGACTTGGACCTAGTTGACCTAGACAGTTGACCAGGTTTGACTTAGAGTTGACTCTGACCTAGTTTGACCTAGAAATTATGTAGTTTGCATTGTAGCTTTCAAGTCTCTTGTATTTTACGTATCATGACCCATATTGCTCTGTTTAGGACATTGTGACTCCGGTGCAGACATCTGATATTTTACTACTCTTTTCAGAGTATCAGGCGAGTACATTCTCTGATAGTTCTCTCATTTATTTGTCAATTACTGTATTTCAGTTCTAGTTAGATGTATGTGATTCTTTGTTACAAACACGTATTGTTATTTCTAGATTCATGTATACGACACACATTTATCTTCTGGCCTCTATTACTGGTATCATCATTTTTGGCTTCTATTACTGGAATTATTTACTAGAATCACCCCGGAATTATTTACTGGTATCATTGTACTTCGCTGGACTCATCTTGAATCATTGTGTCGGAATTCTGGATTCACTTGCTGGGAGAGAAAATACTAGAGTAAGACATGTAGACATACCCCATTTCTGGAATCACCCTTTGCTAGAATCATACTGGAATGATAGCCATCTCACACCCGGCCAGGTGTGTGATGTGCCGGATTACCCATAGCCATTTACATGTCGATCTCGATATTTTAAAACACACTGCTAGAGTATAGGCTGGACTCATCCTGGAATTATTGATCACTAAGACTGGAATCGTCCCTTACTGGATTCATCTTGTATGAGATTCATCCTGTACTGGACTTACATTGGAGTTACACTGGTCTACCTTGTTGCCTGGACTTTATATCATATTACCCTGGTTCAACTAGTTCTATTTTTACAGTCTTCATTGCTATGATTCTTCTCTTGTTTAGTATTTACTTTTCTTGCACTTTATCTGTCTTTCTTACCATCACCTGAATATAAACTGCCATTTTTCATCAATACAAATGTCTATAACTGCTTTATAGTTCTCTGCATTTTACTTGGATTTACTAGATGAGATGTGCTCGTTCCTGTCCTGACTGGACCTGTTGAAAATTTTACAGATGATTGCCCTGAGGACACATGCCCTATATTTTACAGAGGAGATGGCTTAGCTACCTTTGGCCCCGACACTCAGGAGTGATCGGGATTTAGTTTAGTAGACTTGCATTTATGTTCATTTAGAGCTTGTTGTATAGAATTGAGACTTGAGATGTATTTGAGATTATTCAGATGTTGTTATTATTTCAGTATTTATTTTTGTCTTCAAATTCTTAGTTACAATTCTGTGTTATCTTATCGTGCTTAGACTGTGATTGAGATACACCATATCTTATACTTGTCCTCCGTTCGGAGTTGACCATGATGAGTACATTTATACTGCATGAGATGATGGTTAGTTAGAGACTTAGAACAGCGTTCTACCGCCGACACTGCGGCGTTGGCTGGGCGCTGTTACGTACTCGTACCCTCACAGTGGGTGCGGGTCGTGACATTAAGTTGGGTAGAATACCTTATGAAATAGCAACCCCTTTGACCTAGTGACCTATATTAGCAAGCTTATTTAGATCCTAGAATCTAGAGGACCTAACCCGTCTAGCCAACCAAGGACTTGGACAAGAAGACTATAGGACGACTGTATGACTTAGAATCATTCTACCTTCTTTAAATCTTAATTTCTCGTACCTATGTATTTACCGTTTTGACTAATGATGCTAATGTAGCCTAGTTTTTGCAAGCTTATTATTTATTGAGTTTGTTCATGACATATGCTATTGAGCACTCACTAGCCTATTGTCTAATCAGAACCGGTGCATAATGGTCTGATCAACCAAGTGCACTTTGGTTCGCTTTTGTCTATTATTCTACGTGGATGGGGACATAATTAAACTTGGCCCTTACAATCCCATCCACGACTGCCTTGACAATTCTTTTGAAATTATTTGATCGTCTTTGAATCACGTATTCGTATTCGATAACGCCTCCTTCGAACTCTATATTGCTTTCGCCTTCACCTATTTTAGAAGGACAAAGGCGTGATACTAGAACTTCCTCTAGCTATCCTATCACCTATGACCATTATCACTCAATGTTGCCATATCTTTGCCTTGAACGACTCGACCTTTCCCCTCGACCCTAAATCTACAATCTTGACTTTCTAATCACTTGAATTTAAAAAGTGATTACAATCGTCTCTTAATCATATCCTTAACCTAGACTACGACCATATAAACTTCGAACCCTTCTATCTACCGTTGTGCCTTCTCACCCCCTACGAATTCTTAATTTCGAGGACGAAATTCTTTTAAGTTGGGTAGGATGTAAAACCCCTAAATTTCTACTATATTTTTTTTAAATTTAGTACTGATTTAAAATTTTGTATTGTACGTCGCGTAGTCGTATTTTACGTCACGCACGAAAATTTTATTTTTCTTGCTCGTCGAGTGCAAATATGTGCGAGCATACATATTTTAGAAAAATATTTTTTCTATTTTATTATACACTTTCAAAATATTATATAATTATTAATCTTGCCATAAAAAGCCTTTTTTTTATTTTTTTTCCAGTTATTAATCATAAATAAAATTTTATTGTATACTAGAAAAAGCATAATCATGTATGCATTATTCGTGCATATATATATTTCGTAATTATTTATTAGTCTATTTTAAATAAAAATGTAATTTTTGAGATTTATTAATATTAATATTTTATAATTCAAAAAGATATTTCAAAATAATTATTATTTTCGAAATTATTAATATTGGTATTTTGAAAAATATATTTGGAAGTTATTATGGCCATTTAAATCTTGATTTGATTTTTGGGATTTATTTAAATAGTTAAGTAATTGAAATTTGATTTATCCTATTCGATTTTAAACAAAAATTTAATTTGACTTAAATTAGATTTGCATTTAGATTTGGATTTATTTTAAATTAAATTGTAAACTATCTATTTTTGGGTTTAAACCAAATCCTAATCCTTATCTTAATGGGAATTCCCACATCCTATAAATAGGCAGGTACTCCTCCATAATTTCTCACACCCATAAATTTTCTCTCCACAAATATACGTGCATCGTGTCCGTGTCCATATTTTCTTTCCACCATTTTTACTTTTACAATTACATTATTTTCTATCGTGTCTGACACCCTAGACACCAAATTCCTAGTCTAATTCTTGTGTCGGACACAACTCCGACACAAATTACAAATCCACAAACCTAAGCCAAAATCTGAACCAGCCGACCATCTCCTGCGACTACCCACACCAGCTCTCTTCACCGCCACGGCCAACCCTCCATCCCGACCAAACGACTCCAGCCAACTCACCACCTCAACCCCGGCCCTCACCGTGGCCCTCCTTCGTCGTTGCCACCAGGAACCACCCCCACCACCAATTCCCCAGCCAACAAACTGCCCGGCCACCACCATCCGTCACCTTCTCCATTGAACCACCGCCTCCAACTCAGCCACACACCACCGCCGCCACGGCCACACCTAACCACAACCAAAAACTACCATCCGCCTCTGACCAAACTCCTCCTCCTCGACATCCCATCACACTATCAAAACCATCACACAAGGAAGAAAGAAAACCCTAACCCTAAAACTTACCTCGCCGGCCGACCATCCGCCGACAAGCTCGCCTCCGCCACCGCGAGCGCCGCCTCACTCTGGCCATTCCCCATCTTCCCACTCCCGTTCTTCCCCGGCGAACTTTGCCATTCCGCAGGACGACCAGCCTCGCCCGGCCGCCCTCGTGCGCCGAGCCGGGCGCCTAGATCTGGAACTCCGGGGACGCATCGCCATCCGCCGGAGAGCCCCCGCACGAGCCGCCGCGCTTACCGCTCTCCGTCCGCCGACCAAACCCCCGCTGGACCGCCGCTCGCCGGAGCAGCGCCCTCCGCGTACGTCCGCCGCATCGAACCTCTGTGCCCTAGCCGCCCATGAGTGCCCCGCCACGGCGAGCTTCCTCCGCCGTACACCTCACCGCCCCTCACCCTTCTCCTGCCATCTCGTCTCTTTCCTCGTGTTACACTCCTGTTTCTCTCAGTCTTCTCTCTCTCCCTCTTCCTCCTTGTTCCTCTCTCTCTCTCTTCAAAAAAATATAGAGAAAACCCATTCTTACTTTGCTGTTTTGTTTCGCAGCACAGATGTGCTGATAGTATTTTGTCTTTTTTTACTCTAATTTTTGTTGTTTTCTTTTTATTCTTTTATTTTTTATACTAATTTAATTATTGTTGATTCCTTAATATTACTGTTACAAAAAGTAATTATATAAATACCGGTATATATTGAAACATAGTTATATATTTTGACCCATAAAATACATATTTTTAATTAAGGCTGTCTACTACCTTTCAGATACACCTAAAATATTTTTAGTATATTATTACCATTAATATCATTTTGTTATTATTTATTGTTGAAATTAATACTAGTATTATTGTTAGTACACCATTAGTATTATTTTATTTTATTTTTCTTCTAAAAAGTCTATTTTGTAACTAAAATAAATTAATGGGCTTGACCCTATATGTAATTTCAAACTAAATTTCAAAAAGCCTATATATATTTATTGGTGTCATATTGTAAGCAAAGCTTTTTGATTAAAATATTATAGTATTACTTTTCTAATTAAATTATTTTTGGCACTTTCAAGTATGAATTACCTAAAAGTATTTTTGATTAATAAAATATAGTTTCATTCATTATAAATATTTTCTAAAATAAACTCGTGTATATAATATTTATCCATTATTTCTTCAATTTTTCTCCTATCCGTATCCAGTCCTATTATTCCTATTCATTCGCCCATTTCGAGACTACCTTATGTCCACCCTAACTAATTTGACCCTTCTGGACCCAATGAAACTGTCTGTGCCACCATCCGAGGTCACCATGCATAGTTGTTGCACCGAAATCATAATCCGTGCCACATTGATCATTGCAGTACACCGGGCGTCCTACCAGGCAAGACACCTTGCCATTTGCTGCTTATTTATTTTAGCTCATATTTCATGCATTATTTATTTTCTTTATGCAAAATAAACTGTGATACATGGCATAACCTGTTAGAACTTACTGTTCATTTATATTTCCTGCTGTGTATTATTTTCTTACAAATTAAACCTAGATTTAAGGGACCACCTTGTGTGTTACTTTCATTGGCCTTGACACGTTGTACCACGAAGTTGTGTGTCACATGTAAAACACGGAAGTGCGTGATTGGCTGGCCACCAGTACGTACAAGCCGTGTGATAGGAATAACCGCTAATAGAGATTGCATGCTAGTTTGACTTAGCGGTTATAGTGGTTTGTGTTGTGGATACAACATAGTAGGCATTGGGCGGGGAGGACAATTCCTTAGCGTATGGGCTTCGATGCACTTCCCTTGTGACCCGGACTCTCCGCTGGAGATACGGGATTGATGACCCATGATTACTGACGGCCACTGACGATTCTGCAGAACGTCATGCTCTTACTGATGGGGCCTCTGGTGCCCAAGAGGAGACCATGCCGATCCTATTTAGCCAGGGCCCATGCGTAGGAAGGATTGTTCTTAACTACATATCACTTAGAACGGTAGGCTACCTTTATCCGTTAGGTACGAGCACTTTTGGTTTGGGTACTTGTATCTGACCGTGGATTGGAACAATAACTTGTCGTGGATTAGTTCGTCACATCTTGTCCTTGTTTGGTTGTAGGTGTGACTTACTACTTCGATGAGAAGGTATTGAACCTTGTTGGGGTCCGGATACCATATTGGATTCATAGCATAAAAATATACGTCGCCGTGAATTAGTTTACCATCTCATGTCCTTGTTTGCTTGGGGGGATGGTACGCTCGTTCAGTAGGTGTGTATTGGACCATGTTATAAATTCAATTGACTTATTTATTTGAGCAGTATTTATTCAGTTTATATGGCATGATATTATGTGTCTTGTTACGTCCCTCTGAGAACCTGGTTATCTCCCCAGGTGTGTGCTATTGTCTTTCGCAAGTGCTCTAGCTCTAGCCGTGGTCATCGTTATTCTTCGAGGATGATTGCATTTGGATCGTCTTCGCTTCGCTTGCCAAACTTATTTCTTTCTCATGTATTTTTCCTTATCTTGTTGGTAGTGGATTTGTCTCCGCCCAACATATTGTATCAAGACAATTTATTATCATTATATGATATCTTTATTCATTTATTTTATGTGGATGAGATTAGTTATGGTTTTACTGCATTTTACAGCTTATGTATTAATACGAGGGTTCCATATTTTGGAGTATACTTCGTACGAATACAGTTGGCATGTCTATGTTCTTAGTCCTACGTATTTTGTGACTGGGGCATTATATGTTATTATAGATAGGCTCACAAAGGTGGCTCACTTTCTTCCATTCAGAGTTGGTCAGTCGACGGCTCAGCTAGCAGAGATGAACCTCAGGTAGATCGTCAAATTTTATGGTGTACCAGCCAGTATCACCTCAGACAGGGATTCAAGAATCACGTCGCACTTTTGGCGCAATCTACAAGAGAGTTTGGGAACCCACCTCCAGTTCAGCTCAGCTTATCATCTGCAGACAGATGGTCAGTCAGAGCGTACCATACGAACCTTGGAAGATATATTGAGATCTTGTATACTCGACTTCGGTGGTTCGTGGGAGGATCACCTGCACCTGGTGGAATTCTCATATAATAACAGTTTCCAAGCTAGTATCCAGATAGCCCCGTTCGAGGCACTTTATGGTAGGAAGTGCAGATCCCCGCTAGCATGGGACGATGTTGGAGAGAGGCAGATGCTCGGTCCTAAAATGATTACTCAGATAGTTGAGGTGGTCAGAAAAGTTAGAGATCATCTTCGCATTGCACAAGATCGCTAGCGTCATTGGACCGATTCTCATCGGCGTCCCCTTGAGTTTTCTGTCGGCGACCATGTATTCCTGAGGATCTCGCTACCCGTGGTGTGTCATTCGTTTTGGCGTACGGGAAAAGCTCAGTCCTAGGTATATAGGATCGTTTGACATTCTAGAGCGAGTAGGAGATGTGTCCTATCGTCTCGCTCTTCCGTCGTCGTTACGTGAGGTGCATGATGTCTTCCATGTATCCCAATTACGATGGTATATCCCGGATCCGAGCCATGTTCTTGATCATTCAGAATTGGTTGTTGGTACCATCCTTTCGTATAAGAAGAGGCCCGTATCCTTATTGGACCGGAGGGAGAAGATACTCAAGAATAAGACTATCAAGTTAGTCTGTGTTTCTTGGGGTCATCACTCTTTGGATGAGTCAACGTGGGAGCGTGAGGATGATATCCAATCACGATATCTCAACCTGTTTGACTCGTAAGGTATAATGTCCTTCTTATGCCTTATACTCTCGATTCCTTGCTTGAATAAATGATTGCATGGTAGACTGCTTAGTATAGCTTGTCTGTGATTAATATAGCTTGTTCTTGCCTCTCTGGCCTCTTAATTAAATTTCGAGGACAGAATTCTTTTAAGGTGGGTAGAGTTGTAATGCTTGTAGTTCGTATTACGTATTTTGTTATGCGTGTACGTAATCTTGGACCTGTATATAGACTTGTTCAGATTGGCTAGCCTTGGGTTCTGCATTGGCATGAGTTAGTTAGTATTTCATGGTTCTGGCATGCATCGGGATCGGTTGGGTTCGGCTTGGTTGGTTCGGTTTGGGTTGGAATGCAAACCCCTACCTACCACCCTCCATCATTTATTAATCCCAACAACCCCTTCTCTCTCTTCATTCACTTCTTTATTTACTCTTCTTCTTCCTCCATTAACTCTCTCCAACGACCAGAGAGAGGCTTAGGCAAGTGCAACTTGCTTCATGGAGGAACTCAGATTTTGTTGTTCTATTGTCTTCCTCATGAGATTCTAAGTCACTTTAGTATTTAGCATTTTCGAATTCCATGGCTCATTTCATGTAGATCTAAGTTTTAGCATTTTTGATCTTCATGGTTTTGATCTTCTAAAAGTTGGTTGTTTCCGAAATGGAGAGTTCCATGCAGTAGGGATTTCGATTTCACGCAAGTTTGGCTCTGGAATGGTTGGATTTCATCGAGACTTGACCGAGATGGGGCTTGCTTGAGTTCGTGAGCTTTTACGCCTACTTGTCTTGGCCGTGGGGAGAAGATGAATTTTTACGCACACGTTCTAATGTGTTAGCGTAGTGTTTAGCCTTTACGCCCATGTTTTATGTGACAGCGTATTATTAAGCCTTTTACGCACACGCATTTGCGTGCTAGCGTACTACGTTCTACGCCGAGTTCATCCGAATTTTACTCTCGGGGCCCTCCCGCTCGCGTAAAATCATGCTTGCGTAAAACCCTGGCTCGAGCAGACTCTCGCATGCGTATAGTCTGGCTCGAGTGTTTCCTCGCGTAGGGCTTGCACGCGTAGAGTTACACTCGCGTAGAGTTACACTCGCGTAGAACCATTCTCGGGACTGGCCAATGCTCTACGGCCTCAATCTTCTTCGGATCCACTGACACTCCTGTCCCAGAAATTACATGCCCCAGGAACGAAATGTGAACTAACCAGAATTCACACTTGTCGAGCTTCGCATAAAGTTGATGCTCCCTCAATGTCTGTAAGACAGTCCTAAGATGTTTTTCATGCTCCTCTTCACTGCTGGAATAGACAAGAATGTCATCTATGAAAACCACCACAAATTTATCCAAATACGGCAGAAAGATGCGGTTCATTAAATCCATGAATACTGCAGGGGCGTTGGTTAGTCCAAAGGGCATTACTAAAAACTCATAATGCCCATATCTAGATCTGAATGCTGTTTTCGGTATGTCTTGCTCCCGGACTCTTACTTAATAGTATCCTGACCGAAGATCGATCTTGGAAAAGATGCTGGCCTTGCTCAACTGGTCAAACAGGTCATCAATCCTTGGTAGTGGGTACTTATTCTTCACTGTTACTGCATTCAGCTTGCAGTAGTCGATGTACATCCTCGTCGACCCATCCTTCTTGGGAACTAGAATCACTGGCACAGCCCAGGGCGATTTACTGTCTCGGATGAATCCCTTAGACTTCAACTCTTCTTCATGTTGATACAACTTATCCTGTTCTGACGGCGACATTCTGTAAACTCTGTCTGCAATAGGCCTCGTTCCAGGGTTCAACTCAATGTTAAATTCTACCTCTCTGACTGGGGGTATCCCTGGGAGCTCATCAGGGAAGACGTCGAGAAAATCTTCGACCACTCTTGGAATCTGTCCTGGCTCTGACACTGCTGCTGAGATGACGCCTCCGGCCTGATTCCTCAAGGTTTGAGTAAAGATGAACTGCTCCATCCCAGGAACGCTGAATATGACCCTACCTCCTCTACAATCAATTGTCGCATGACTGTCTTTCAACCAGTTCATGCCAAGAACAATATCAAAATTCCCCATAGGAAATTCAATCAATGATGCGGGCAGTAAATGCCCACACCTCCACCGGACATGAAAAGCGTACTCTGCTAACTTCTACGAGCCTATTGCCGGTGAGTATATCCATCCTCTCCGACAATGCCTCAACCTCTAATCCAATCTGTGTAGCATATTGTGCAAAGATGAATGAATGAGTAGCGCCTGAATCAAATAATGCTACAGCGGGAAATGAGGTGACGAGAATTTTACCTGCCACCACGTCACTAGACGCTAGAGCCTCTCCCAAGGATAATGTGAGAGCCTGTCCCTGGCCCCGCTGAGCTCCTTGTTGCGGCCTTCCTCGACCATGCTGTTGCTGCCTCTGAGGGCCTTCGGCTTCCTGTGCCTGGCGGAACATCTGAGCCTGCATTGGTAGACGCTGGGCTAGGGGCCTTACTGCTAATACTGGCCCTCCACTCGTGGTTGCCACAGGAGCTGGCAACGCTGGAAACTGCTGAGCTGGCCCTCCTGGCCTCTGCATCACAGGACAAGTGGAGATACGGTGGTCTGAACTACCACACCTTAAGCATAAGCCATTCGCTGACCGGCACACCTCCCTCGTGTGCCCTGCCTTTCCACAGAATGTACAGCCCTGGGGTGCTCCCTGATGCTGTTGTTGGTTCCTTGGCTGCTGATGCCGAACTGGCGCTGTATTAGTTGACACGGCCGTCCTCCGCGGCGCTCCTGCATCATAAATACGTACACCAGGTGCTGGTGCCAATGTTCGCTGCATTGCTCCTCCTCCAACCTGGGAATGAGATCTCTTCTGACCTCCTGTCCCCGATGCCAACCTCTGCTGGGTGAGCTCGTGCCTCCGAGTGGCCGTCAAAACAGTGTCAAACGTCTGGTAGTCGTGTCCTTCCACCAGCTGTAATAGTTCCAAATGAAGTCCCTGCTGGAACCTCATAGCTTTCTCTGGCTCCGTTGCCACCATTGCTGGTGCGAAATGGCACAATCTGCAAAACTCTGCTGCATATCCATCTACGGTCTTTGTCTGCTTGCTTGAGACTGATAAACTTCTGCTGGAGCTCATATCGAGCTACTACGCCAAAATACTTGGCCTTGAATCTATCACTGAAGGTGGTTCAACGAACAGGGCGTCTTGCACCAACTTCTTCTGATGCCCACCAGTCGCGGGCAAGATCCTGAAGTACCAGTTTGACCTGATCAACCTTCTCATCATCTGGAACCTTGGCTGCCACGAGAATGGCTTCGATGTCTTGAATCCAGGCATCCGCAGTGATGGCATCCTTCGTGCCATCAAAATACCTCGGGTTCAAGCGACGAAACCTTCCTGATGCTCCCGAGTCAGCCCCGACACTCCTCTCTAGAGCTAAC
This sequence comes from Iris pallida, assembly GCA_029216955.1. Classification (NCBI taxonomy): domain Eukaryota; kingdom Viridiplantae; phylum Streptophyta; class Magnoliopsida; order Asparagales; family Iridaceae; genus Iris; species Iris pallida. The sequence goes on along the minus strand of JANAVB010006993.1, from coordinate 8,394,045 downwards.
TGAATCCCTTGGTTCAGCAACACGTTCTGCTCCTGCTGCCGAGTCTGTTGCTGTTGGTTAGTGACAAGAAACCCCCGGATGATCTCCAGGAGTGCTACGGCGTCTGGTACTGCCGTCGCTGCTGGTGCTGCAGGAGTTTCAATAACCTGCGGCTGCACTGCCTCTGGTTCCACTTCTGCTTGTGCCTGTCCTGGGGAAGGTTCTCTCCCATGTTGCTGCCCAGTCGAGCCATGCTCTTACTGCTCTTCCTCAAGGGCCTCACCCGCTACTGAGAATGAAGCACCCCTATAGAGAAGAATATAAGATTATCAAGTCCGGACGAGGAAGATTTCGAGGATGCAAGTTAGGTTAGAGATCAAGGCAAGGACAGCGAATTCGAAACGGAATTTCAAGGGGAACAAGTTTTGATTGAGACTCCTAATAATTTGCAATACCCCACAAGTCTGAAAATCAGACCTGCATGGGCCACCACTAAAACCTTGTCACGCCCCAGTACCAAAATACGAAGACGGACTAGGCCAGCTACTCCATATGAGGTACGTAACATCATACGGCGATCGTGGCTGTCGAGAGACTAGGGGGTACATGCTACAATCAAGTCTCCTATGGTCCCACAGAGTTCTATGTCTCAATCAATCAAGTCGCATCAGTAATTAAATGAACATTAAAGATAAAGCAGTAAGGCGTCCCCGACGCTTCATCAAAATGGTCATGAGAGACTAGCTTAATAATTTAGCTATCTCAGAGAGTCAGAAGTACAAAATTATACACAGCTACAGTCTGTTTAATTACAATTATGTACTGACACAAAATATCGAGTAATCCGGCTAACAGGTGCCGGTGGCTAAACGCCGCAAAAAGTATAAGCAGGAGTAGTGGAGAATAAACCCACTCGAGTCCCCGGACCGCCATGCTCCTAGTATGCACCATGGATGTCAGGGAGGAAGATCGTGTCCCCAGGCTCTGCTACGAGATCTGGCCAAACAAAACCAGTGGGGTCAGCCCCGAATAGCAAGTACCGCCAAAGGGGCACAAGAGTTAAGATTAAAACCCAGATAATAGAATGATTGATAATAGTAATACTTATGCAACTATTATAGGGTAGCGCAACATCCTCGAACCCATATGGCACCCTTACAACCAAACAAGGACAAAAGGTGCCGCATGGAGTCGGGACGTGTCGTACTCTATAACTTTCACATAAGTTAAAAGGTATAAACAACAAAATCTCCTGATCGTGACTTCGGTCGATAGCCTATCGCAGCACAATAACCAACCCAACAATCAAACAAGAACATGGGTTGGATCATGTACCATGATAGACCATGTTCCTTCGTCATTCACAGAAGTAGCACTTCACAACCAGAATAAGTCTTCCGTTCATAACTTCGGTCCACAGCCTATCATAGTACGATAACCAACCCAACAATCAAACAAGAACATGGGTTGGATCACGTACCATGACAGTCCGCTTCCCTCAGTTATTCATGGAAGGTAATAGGATACAAGCAAGTCATTTTTACGGCCAATCAAGCCTACGAGTTTCTAGTGGGACGAGGTTATCCTCGCGTCATGTTATTAGAATATCCTCAGATCGTATCTTTCCAGCAAGGCTAGCCCACCCAGGGGTTCGCGTAGACAGGTGTTATTGAGCACAGGTCCCTCGTAAGGCCACATTGCCAAAACATATATTATATAGCAGGAATTAATCGGATACAGTCATCCACTCGTTGCAGATGACACAGTATCCGTGGAGACCAGCCGGCGCGTCAAGACAATATCTCAAGGCGGCTGGTGTAACACGATCTCGGGATTCTGCCCTCCCCATGCATCTAGTATATTTAGTTGCCTAGTTTAACCCTAGGTAAAATCTTGGACTCACATGCTGTGGCCTACATGATTATCCTCCTAAAGTCGTACTTTAGTACGAGTACCCCAAAGAGGATCCATGTCAATCAGTATGTCAACATGTGCTACCCTCCTTAGTGTAATGCATCATTGCAAATATGCCACATGGAGATACGAGTCATTTGTCGAGCATGAACAAGAACTGGGACATTCAGGTACATGTATCAGGTAGGAACTCTTTGTTCTCCGGGGTCACATTAGTGCTCATATCATGCTCGGGACAAAAGGCGTAAGGATATAAAATGGGCATATAATATCTGATAAAATATCAAAAGCGTACGCACAAAAGCACGCACGCTCAAGGGGCGAAAAGTCACGCAGGGTCACTCAAGGCAGCGTGCGTGAAAAGTCACGCAGGCTCACTCAAGGCAGCGTACGTGAAAAGTCACGCAGGCTCACTCAAGACAGCGTGCGTGAAAAGTCACGCAGGCTCACTCAAGGCAGCGTGCGTGAGAAGTCACGCAGGCTCACTCAAGGCAGCGTGCATAAAAAGTCACGCAGGCTCACTCAAGGCAGCGTGCGTGAAAAGTCACGCAGGCTCAAGGAGACACGCTTCCAATAGGCAGCGTACCCAAGTCTGCGTACGCACGCTAAAGAGCGCACGCAGCTCAGTATGCGTAAGCTAAACAGCTCTGCACACTGCTCACTGTCTTCTCCAAACTACAAGAACACCAGGGTTGAACCCAAAGCTTCAAAACAACACAACTTGGCCATCCGAACTCCAAATCCGGATTTCCAAGTTCCATCTTGGGTGAAATGGAATTCTCTTCCACAGGGAAGCATCAAAACCCACAAAACCCCAACGAAAATAGATCAAGACCAAGGAAATCCGAAAATAATTAAAACTTAGATCTACAAAAATTAAAGCTTCAAAATGGAAATTTCCAAGTTCTAAACTAGTATAGATTGAGGAGAAGAACATGTTTTGGCAAATAGTTTTGTCAGAAATCATTAACAAAATTATTGATCCATCTCTTGAGCAAGTTGGTACTTGCCTTGGTTGATGGAGGAAATATTTGGTTGGTGGAGGAAATAAATGAGAGGAGAGAGAATGAGATGAGTTGTATTTATAATCATTGAACCCAAGGGTTCATGATGAACCAAAGGGTTCATGATGAACCATTGGTGAACCAAGAATAAGTTACCCAAATGAGCCAAAACTGTAGGCCCAATTGCAGAAAATAAATTAGGAAATAATATTTTGTCGAATATTTTTGAAAAATGCATGAAGAAATACTGTATAATAAATATCGTATAAATACAAGGCAAATACAATTTATCAGTTTACGTATTAAAATACGTATTCCTGGATCGGGGAGTGACAGTTTGTGTGCATATATATACGACCTACATAGACTTCTTGTTCATATCGTTGTATCCTTATAGTATCGTGTCCTATTCGTGTTCGTGCAAATCTCGTAATGAGTATCTACTTTGAGTATGAGTAAATCTGCATGAGGGATGCGCTCCAACATGTCTCCCCCCACATACTCCACCTTATCACTCTTCTCCAGAGCCTCAATCATATGCGGGAGATCGAAAATAGTGCACTTCAGGCCCGGAAACGCTTCGGCTAGTGCCAGCACCAACGTCCCCGTCCCGCCCACCACCTCCACCAGCGTCTTCACCCCTTGGAACTGATCACCGCAGTCCTCGATGAGTACTTTCGCGATTGCACCCAAGTCGCTCGCCAGCCCTTCTCTTACCAGCTTGTCGAACCCTGGCATCGTTTTTGTCGCCTCCCAGACGTATGTCCCATGCGCCTTCTTGAACGCCGTCGACGGCTCCTCGGTCCTGAACCACGAGCTCAAAGACTGCCACGAGAATAGCAACGACTCGTCGAGCATGAGCTCGATGAATGGAGTGATGCAAGCACCTTTCTCCTTGATCAGCAGAATGGAGTTGGTGGTGATTGCGTAAACATCCTCATTGCTTGTAGAGATCACCGTGAAGAAACCGTTGTGGACGAGGAGGGTCATGAAGCATTGGAAGTTCGGGATTCGTATAGGTGGGATAGACGAGGAGGTACGTGGCACTACCGAAGTCTTAGAAAATTTTTACTTTCTTTTCATGTTAACAGAATAAAAAAATTAAAATTAATTTAGTTTTATCGGTTTGGGGGGATATGATGAACCGAACTCAGCTTTTGTAAAGAGAGAATGGAAGAAAAATATTTTTGTGAATAAGCAAAGAAAATAATTTCTACTTTTGGAGAGTTTTTTTTCCTCTTTTTTTCCAGCCTCATATAAGACAGAAAGCGTAGTATATATATATAGGTAATCTATATCCCAAATAAATTTAATAGAGTTTTAATGAAAATAATGATTCTAATGGACTGAATAATAATATGGCCATTAAGAATTAAATATTGACTGGTTGGCTAATAAATTTGCAAGGGACAAAATAATAAAAGTCCAAACGTTCAGAAAAAAGAATGACAAATAAAAAATATTTTGGGTCTTCACCCGGACCCAATAATATAATTTCGATTGTCATTCGATGCCCGCAGATGTAGACGTGTACCCATACGCAATACGTGCGCTGAACCTAACCGAAACGAGGCGAATAGGGTAGGACCAGGTGGCGACCATGGCTTGTGCATGTGGCCCATAGGCCCAGCCCATAACAACTAAACAAGGAAAAAAATGGAGAGGATTTAATATAAAGAAAAGGAAGTAAAGAGTTGCAGCTGATGTGGGACTAAAACAAAAGTTGATTTTTTTTTTCTTTCATTGTATACAACAATCCCTCCCATATAAACCAAGTTTAGATAACAAAATTGAACAATATTTAGAAGAAAAAGAATTTGGACAATAAAATACTTTGCAATAGGTGAGATTGGGGCAGCCTTTAATCCTACTTAGTGACTATTGTCTTTATCTGAAGAAGCACGTGATGAACTAGTCTTGAATCAGACTTCTTGAATCAGATTCAAAAAATAGCACATACAGTGCGCTATAGGTTCTTAGGTCTATCTGGTTGGTACTTTTGACTGGCCATGCGCACTCTTTCCTCTTTCATGAGAGTTGTTTGGGATCACCATATCCTATAGTCGCAGCCGTTACGACCTCCCATATAGGTATGTCCTCAAAGGGTTGGTGATCGATGTCAACCCTAAATAATCATGCTTGGACCTATTAAGAGTTTTAAAAATCTATCCTAACCATATTACACTGTAACACTATCATAATAGGGATGGTGTAAAGTAAGAAGAGTAACATGTAAAACAAAAAAAACATATTAAACAAAAGGAAGACTCAAAGTGTCAAAAATAATGGAGCCAGATCGTGTAACGACCAACTGAGAACATGAGCTGTGTGTAAAGCAAAAAAATGAGATAGTAAAGGTGTAACATGTAATGCCTGTGGTTCGTATTGCGTATTCTGGTATATGTGTACGTATATTGCATGTTTCTTGGCTTGGTTGGCTTGGTTCGGTTTGCTTGGTTCCGTATGGACCGAACCAACTCCTACCTACCACCCCACACCTTCCTTTATAGCCGCCCAACTCTCTCTCTCTCTCTCTCTTCATTACTCTTCTTCATTTACTTCTTCTTCTCCACCATCACTTCTTCACCCACCAAGAAGAGAGTTAGGCAAGTGCAACTTGCTTCATGGAGGAACTCACATTTTATTGTTCCATTTTCTTCTCCACCAGATTCTAAGCCTCTTTAGTATTTAGTGTTTTCAAATTCCATAGCTCATTCCATATAGATCTAAGTTTCTAGTATTTTCGATCTTCTTAGTTTTGATCTACTAAAATAGTTTATTTTCGAAAACTAAGAGCTTCTTGCAGTAGGTCTCATGATTTTATACAAGTTTGGTTTTGGGATGGCCGAATTTCCCCAAGTCCTGGCCGAGATGGAGTTCCTGAGCTTTTACGCATGTTTGCTTTGGCCATGGGGAGAAGATGAAGTTTTACGCACACGTTCTAACGTGTTAGCGTAGTGTTTAGCCCTTACGCCCACGTTTTACGTGTCAGCGTGTTATATCAGCCTTTTACGCACACGTTTTACGTGCCAGAGTAGTATTCAGCTTTTTACGCTCACGTCTTAACGTGTTAGCGTAGTCCCCTTTTACGCACATGCATCGCATGCTAGCGTACTTCATTTTACGCTGAGCTATTCGATTTTACGCTCGGGACTCTTCCGCTCGCGTAAAATCGAGCTAGCGTAAAATCCCCAGCTCGAGTCGGCTCCCACGAGCGTAAAGTTTGCCCGAGTTTTCCTCGCGTAAAGTTTTACTCGCGTAAAAGTCTGCTCGAGAGTTCGCGCGCGTAAATTTTACGCGCGTACAATCTCGCTATCGTAAAGCCTGGCTAGCGTAAATCCCATCCGTATTCTCCCTTGCTCGCGTAGAGCTTACTAGCGTAAAGCTCACGCGTAAAGTTTCACTAGCATAACCGGTAGTACGTGCGTAGAGACTTGAGTTCCTATGGCGTACACCTTTACCTTTTTATATATTTATACGCCCATTTTATATCCTTACGCCTTTTGTCATGAACTTGATAATCACGAATTATTTAATATGTTTGGTAATGATAATTGAACATGGCATGGTATGACAAGTATACCTGACATGATTATCTCGAATAGCTGTTACGACGGCTAACATGACATGACATGACCTGACAAGAATGATTGACCTAGACACCGTGGACGATTGTGTTTGTACAAATAAACCAGTACTATTTTGCATGTCTAGGACAGAAAACCCTAAATACCACGGTCAGGGGTACCTACTGAAATCAACTACGGCTAATAACTAGAATAATTCAGTAGTCATAAAGAGATTTTCCAGCTACAAGCAATCCCGTTATCTGGGCGCACTAACGGACTTGTAGCCTACCGACAAGTAGGGCACATTTCCAGCACACAGTCATGTGGTGCACCCTTCATAAACGGACATTCGACCCGAATAACCTGGATGGTCTGCAGGGCTGGTGGCTGTTGGAATAATCTCATTGCATCTTGCTAGTAACTAGGCCTGTGATAACCCTAGTTAGTTAAAGTATCAAGCCGTACTCATTGCTTGGCCGTGATTGATTGGATGGAATTTAGCCCAGCTTAGTCTTGCCCTGATCCTGTATAAGACTGTTACATGACCAGATTATTCATATTGGCCTTAACAATAAAGATCAGGGGACCAGTTCTGTTCAGGAGAAGGGTTACAACCCTGGTCCTTGTTTGGTTTAAGGGTTGTAACCTGGCTCCCGAAGCAGTTCTATGTCCTCTTTTCGTTTATTGTCTTATTGCACCCCATGCCATGATCGTCATGTTTTACCTTACTTCAACAGTATGATTAATTACTTATGCTGGCCTTAACGATAAAGATCAGGGTCCAGTTCTGTTCAGGCGAAGGGTTACAACCCCGGTCCTTGTTTGATTTAAGGGCTATAACCTGGCTCCCGGAGCAGTTTTGTGTCCTCTCTTCGTTTATTGACTTATTTCACCCTATGTTTCTGCTTACCAATAAGTAGTTGAGATGGGTTCTATTCAGGTGAAGGGTTACAACCCCGGTCCTTGTTTGGTTTAAGGGTTGTGACCTGGCTACTTGAATGGTTTCCTCGTACTCAGTTTATTGTTGTTATATTTGCTATTATCAGTTTCATTTTAATCGTCTTTAATATTCTATTGTGATATGTTGGTTTTAGTTCCTAAGTGAAGTCTCCTTTGTGGCACTTGCTCTTTCTGGGGTCTGACCCAGCTGGTTTTGTGTGGCCAGATATCGGAGCAGCACCAGAGGTTCTACCTACCTTCCAGCCAGATGGTGGCCACCAGGCATAATCCTAGCAACGAGTGGGTTTCTTTTGTTCTCCCACTTTATTGTAAAATTATTCTTTTGAGGCGTTTAGTCGACGAGCACGTGTTATCTCGGTTGCACCTTCATTTACCGTCTGCCTACGGGCTATAACATGATTGACAAATCCTAGGGTTGATCAAGTATGACTAAACTCTTGCTAGTCTTCATATTTTGTAATGACTAGCTTCATGATCAGCTGAATATGTAATGTTTGGGATGCCTTACAATTGTATATTTGGTGATCTTACATCTTGTAAACTGTTATTACTTGCTTGTGATTGAGACACTAGGCTTGTTCATGACCATAGGAGACTGATGGATTGTAGTTAAACCCTCATATATCTAGACAGTCGTGACCGTATAGTAAGATGGATTCCGTTTCATTATGCGTAGCTGGCTATGTATGCCCCCGCTCTCCAGTATTCTGGTTCTGGGGCGTGACATGGTTTTAGTGGTGGCCCATGCAGGTCTTATAAATAAAGATACGTGAGGGTTTACCGAATAGATGTCTCAATCAGTACTCGCCCTTGATCTCTGTTCGTATCTTCTAAATCCCTGAAATCTTGACCTGATCACATGTTTGTGTCGTTGATCTGTCCTGGTCCTTTCTTATTGCTCCCTATGTCATTTTCTTCAGCGGCATTGTTCCTGGACCTGCCGATCAGCAAGGCGGAGCACCACCTGTGGACCAGCAGCAACCAGGAGATCAGGCCCAGTATTCAGGAGTGGCCTCCAGAGTCGCGCCTATTGGAGGAGAGCCACCAGTTCAGCCCGTCCAGCCTGCAGATCATGATGATGGCCGACTATGATATGGTATTAGGGATGGATTGGTTGAGGGACCAGTATGCTAGGATAGACTGCCACATTGGTAGGATTATTTTTAGCATTTCCATTAGGGATGGATTGGTTGAGGGACCAGTATGCTAGGATAGACTGCCACATTGGTAGGATTATTTTTAGCATTTCCGGCGAGCCAGAGTTTTCCTTCTCTCGAGACGAAGTTGAACCTTCTCTCCAGTATTGCGAATAGCAGTAGCAGCAGTGCAGTTACCCCGGATAGTCGAAGAGTTTTCAGATGTTTTCCCAGAAGAGCTTCCAGGGATGCCACCAGAACGAGAGATCGAGTTTACCATCGACTTGATTCTCGGGACAGCTCCAGTATCAGAGAGAGTCTACAGGATGGCGCCATCAGAGCTAGAGATATTGTACAAGATGATTGAGGAACTCAGAACCAAGGGATTCATTCGTGCTAGTGGATCGCCTTGGGGAGCCCCGATGCTTCTTGTGAAAAAGAAGGATGGTACGTCCAGATTATGTGTAGATTATCGTACCTTGAACTCAGTAACAATCAAGAACAGATACCCTCTCCCAAGGATAGATGACTTGTTTGATCAACTCAAGGGGGCAGCAGTATTCTCGAAGATTGATTTACGGTCAGGATACCATCAGATCAGAGTCAGAGAGCAGGACATCCCGTCTTTCGTCCCTAGGCTTTTTTTGTACAAGCGAGTTTGTATTGTGAAGTAAAAGTCCAGTCCTCCGATAATTGTTCTGTTCTTTTATATTTCATGGCAAACACGATGGCGAATCTGCTGGAGACAAACTTCTCCATGGCTGAGGAGTTGGTGATGCAATCGGATACAGCCAAACTTGGCTCCACGCAACAGAAGATGGTCGTCCGCTTCGACAACAGGCGTTCGAAGAAATGCTCTCCGAAGGAAGCGCTGGCCCGGTCTAGAAGCACGCCCGCTCAAAGAAGGCTCGCAGGGAGTGGAGATCAAAATCATTTGCTCCTCCCCAGGCCCTGAACGGAGTACTCTCTGCTACCCAAGACGGCGAAGGCGACTCTCGTGCGGCCCCACTTCAAGCCATAGAAGACTCTGCTGTCCCCAAGTCCGGCAGAGGAAAGCACTACGATGCTGGACTTGCAGGGGCAAAGAGCGATTCTATGTGCTCCAGAAAGAAATCGAACAAGGGCACGAGCCGCAAAGCGAAGACTCATGCGACCAAGATTTCCAGCCGCATGAATGATGACCATACGGCTGAAACTGTTAGCCAAATGCATAATACTCATGCGGCCAGGATTTCCAGCCGCATGGAGAACACTCATGCGGCCAGGGTTTCCAGCCGCATGGAGAAGACCTATGCGGCTACGACTGCCAGCCGCATAAAGATTATTGATTCCAACCGCATGACGCCTACTCCATGTGGCTTTGTCTTCGACCGCCTCTCCTATGGTCCTGATCTCTTGTGCTCCCAAGAAGACATGTCTGATTCTCTCCAACACCACTTAGACTCTTCCTACTATGTGCCCTCACGCACTAGAGTGAAGAAGTCTAAGGCAGCACGAGCTTGGCAAGCTCGGTCCGCTGATCCGACCTCTGACCATCCGAGCGTTCCACATACTGTTATGCGGGCCTCTGATGGGAAGTTGTACAGAACCACTCGAGTCCAGCCCCCGGCGACAAACGGACAGAGAGGTTCCCAAAAGTCTCCCAAAATCCAGGGAGCAAACATGGTCGATCCGGACCCATCTGACTTGCGTGAGGCCATCCTCCACAAATGCAAGGAAAGAGAAGGTGCCCCGGGGTGCAAAGAGTCCTCCTACGGACGTCACTGCACCCACGTCATCGTCAACTGCTGTTGTAATAACGCGACGGTACGAGAAGACCGGCGGTCCGTCTTCCAAAGACTGCAACAACCATGTTCAGAGGATGAGGCACCTCCCGTCGTCTCCTGCAACTCTGCTCAGAAAATCTTCGCCGATGAGAGAGGGAAGAAGACCAATGCTCCCAGCCCGAAGGTTTCAACCACTATGACTAAGAGACTATCGTCTAAGCGGGTGCCCACCACCGGAGTTTTCTAAGGTACCCGTTCAAAAATAAAATCTGCTACAGTGGGAGATTCATTGTCCACACCACTGGGGGTTGCTGGGACTCGGGGTAGTACTCTTCCGAACCTCCACGATAATCCGATATTTCAAGAAGACGAGCTGGGGGACACAACCCTCCCATCAGATGCAGCAAATCTTGACGTTTCTGAGGACGTCCATGACTCTCAAGATGAAGCAAACTCTGAAGCCGGGGGTACTATCCCTTCTGAATCCGAACCAGAGGAAAACATTCCCACATACCCCGATGACTTCTCGCTACAGGGGTATGATTCGGAGGGCACGTACTCCACCGTTCCTTCCATCTCTCCTCATATAAGGAAGGTGTTCATGACGGACAGCAACCAAGGTGGTTCCAGTGATCGCCAGCGCATCGACACTCTGGAGGCCATACTGCATGCCTTGGTCAAGTCTGTAGACGAGATCAAAATGGCCCTTCCAACTTTGCAAGGAGGGACGCCTGGCCAAACAAGTACAGGTTCCACGGTCAATGCGGACTCAAACTCAGCGGCACCGAACCCGGGCAACAATCCTTCTGAAATAACGGCTCCCACCACTGTGGATGAGGCCAGGGAAGCAAGAAGAGAGGTCCAGGAGCTCCGAGCTATGTTTTACGCTCGAAAAACCTCTCAAGACCTCAGAATACGGCAACCATAACCTGCTGCATGGAGGGATATCCCTTTCCCACCGAGATATAAGCCGTTCAATATCAATCCTTATGATGGCAAGACCTCTGCAAGTCGATACATCACTTACTTCGAGGTCACCACCGACTATCTGCCCCATGACGATGCCATCCTCACATGATTATTTATTGGGGCATTGAAAGGAGTCACCTTCGACTGGTATCGCAACCTGCCAGACAACTGCATCCACTCCTTCGCCAGCTTCAAGCGCATGTTCTTGGAGAGATTCTACGAAGTAGGACAGGACATCACAATGTCCACCCTCATGGACGTCGTCCAAAGGGAGAAAGAGTTGACAAGGAACTATATTAAGCGGTTTCGTCAAACCGCAATGAAGTTGCCGTCTGGTAACCCGGATTCCTCCTTAACTGAAATTTGCCAAAAGAGATTGCTCCCAACAATCAGTCTCTGGATGGGCAAAAGTCAATTTAAGGACTGGAAGACGTTCATCATCACTAGCGCCGAAGAACGGTTGAAGAAGGCTCGCCAACTGGGATTGCACATCTCGGAGGAAGAGAACAAGGGCAAGCATCCTAAGACCAACAACGACAATGGGGGTAGCCCCTCCAACAATCGGGACAACACGGGTAAGCAGGCTATGGTGGCCGACACAGCTCAGAAACCTGAGTCAAAATTGGTAGACAAATAATGGTCGCAAATTACTTACTCCTTCGAAGACGATCACGTCAAGCCCATCTTGGACATGCTCATACAAGGAGACAGAATTCAGCTCCCTCCACCAAGACGGGAACCTCGATCGGCAGATATGGAGAGCCCAAAGTATTACCATTACCACCGCTACGTCTATCATGCTACACGCGACTGCTACTAATTGAAGCGATACATCCAACATCTCATCGATTCAAACGCTCTGGCCATCGATTTCGAGGAGGTAACCATAGCGGCCAACATGGTTTCTGTACAATTCGGCAGCTTCCCTCCAACAGAGGCTCACGACGGTGTGAAACCCATCCCTCTGGCGACCATGGAGATTGCTAATCTTCCACCTCTCCGAGATCAGGCTGCTGGTCTAGTGCCCCTCACCACATCACGAGGGGAGGTCATGTGGGTCCATCCAGACTTGGTAACTGAAGTGACTCAGTCTACACCATCTTTCATTTACAAGAAAAAGAGTGGAAAAGTCAGATCCTGCCACACAATCTTGATAGATGTCGAGGAAGCCACAGCTGTCGTCACTCGGTCGGGGACACAATCCCAACCTGTGGCTGATAACTCGGCTAAAGATCATCAGCCAGCCACCGCTGACATTCCAGGACCTTCCCAGCCTCCGACGACCGACAAGCCTAGGCCGAAGGAGACTCGCTTTGACAAATCCCTCCGAAAAAAGGCACCTCAGGGGCTGAAGAGGCCCTACAACTTCGACATCTTGGCGCAATTGGCCAACACATCGGCCAAATTATCCTTATACGAGCTTCTGAGACTCTCAAAGGACGTTCGCGCGACTTTGAGCGATGCACTCCAAAATGTCGATGCCTATCTGGCTCAGGTCAACCTCACAGGAGAGAGCCCGCCTACAAATCTCCAAGACAGCGCTTGCACAGGAGCTATGCCCAATATTATCTTCACTCCGCAGGATATGCTCATCAAAACCAATCTGCACGATCGTCCGTTATACTACACCGGATACATCGGGGACGTAAAGGTGGACCGGATGCACATTGATCCCGGTTCTTCCATAAGCATCATCCCGAAGGGTCTGTTACATCATCTCCGCATTCATATGCATCGCCTGACGCCAACAAGCACCGCCATCAGCGGTTTCAATTCGGGCAGGAGCTATCCGATCGGAAAGATTCGCTTGAAGTGCCAAATTGGCGATCTCCAATCAGAAGTCACCTGTTACGTCATAGATGCAGACACTTCTTACAACATCCTCTTGGGGCGCCCTTGGATACACGATTATATGATCGTGTCCTCCACGCTGCACCAGTACTTCAAATATGTCGACAAATACGGCTTCGTGAGGACAGAATTTGCCGACATCGATCCCTTCAAAGGGGTTGAATCCTACTGCTCAGACTCCTGCCTATACGAGAAGTCGAAAAGGCACCTGGATGGAGATGTACAAGCTCAAACTGAGACGGCCTCAGGATCAGAAGAACCTCTGACGATCCACCTTCAAGCTCGTAAACCTGGCAAGTCCGCACCCCTTACGACCACTCTGCGTAAGGACGCGATCAGCCTCTCAGCACAAGAAGAGCAAATGATAATCCGGCTGCCAAGGTCTGGCCAAGTGCCAAGACCCATAACGGAGCTACTGATAATTAGACTGCCAAGAGTCGGCCAACCACAAATGGAGAAGCTCAACCCCGCCGACAAGCCAATGACGATACGCCTTCCCAAGAAGAGTCGTCACCCCGATACAAAGTTTGGGGCTTCTAGCGAGCCAACAACTCCCCGCCCAGCATCAGGTGCCAAATTGGGGGTCGCTAGTTTGCCAATAACTCCACGTTCTGCTCCACCAGTAGAACCCCTGACGACCAAGCTGCCCAGGTCATCCTCCCAGTCTTCATTTATGCAGGGGGTAACCGAAGAAGAACCAGAGCTAGCCAAGTATATGGCTGCCCACACCGATGTTCCCTTCGCAGATGATGAAATCCCGCTAGAAAAGATACCTTACTTCATCAATAAAGGGCTATCTTTGAACTACATCGAGCTTAATAAGCTTTGTACAATGTATGTTATGGAACACGGTATAGGCACTCACCTATACACACAGGTGACGAATGTTTACACCGTATACCAGCTTACTCCAGTGGAAGACGCTTACCGCATAATCGATGGAGGGGACCATCCAATCATCTTCGACCGGAAGGACGATCCACAGCCCTTCACCATAGAGAAGGTCGATCTCGAATCAGATACCGGAAGACTGCCTCTTTATCTATATAGCCCCCAATCCAAATATCTCATGCAAAAATAGGGGTATGATCTGGAGACCACGCCAGGATTGAACTACGGCACTGGTCGATGACTACATTTAAAGTCGCCAGTCCCGGCTGGGAAACCACAAGATTACTACAACAAAACCAGATGTAGGCTAGGTTATGTCACACCCGCGACAACCCCTGAAAGCTCAGACGAGGAATACGATTGGCACTCACACTCAACCGGATCACCCACTTTCGCTTAAGATGTCAGCATCGAGGACATGCTCAGGCGAGTCCTGTCAGTCAACATGGCATTCGTCGACGCTTACGAAGAAGATGAAGACATTCCTGAAATCCTCGAGCTAGAGCCGTGGGCCCAACAGCTGGATGCACAATAAGAAAAGCGGTTCGAATAGAGAGAGCCTCCTACTGAAGATGAGGTCATACAAGTGGACCTCGGCAGCGAATCTTCTCCAAAACTAATCTCCGTTAGTAAAAGCTTGACAGACGAAGAGCGAGAATCGTTACTGGAACTCGTCGAAGAATACATTGATGTGTTCGTCTGGAGCTATGAATACATGCCAAGACTAAACCCCGAGGTTGCCCTTCACAAGCTGAACATTCGGCCAGACGCAAAGCCGGTCAAATAACAACAGCGACGCTTTTGCCCGGGCATCATGGATACGATCGAAGCTGAAGTCAACAAACTGATAGCCAGCGGCTTCATTCGTGAGGAGCAACATCCTGACTGGGTCGCCAATATAGTTCCTGTCCTCAAGAAGAATAGGAAGATTCGAATCTGCATCGACTTCCGTAATCTGAACGAGACGTGTCCCAAAGATGAATTCCCTCTCCCTATCACAGACATTATGATCGACAACACATGCGGCTTCGAACGCATGTCATTCATGGATGGCTTCTCGGGGTACAACCAAATTAAGATGTCTCCTAACGACGAGAAACATACATCATTCCGAACACCGATTGGCACATACTGCTACACAGTTATGCCTTTCGGTTTAAAGAATACTGGTGCCACATACCAAAGAGCCATGAGTATCATTTTCAGAGACCACTTGAGCAAGACTGTGGAGTGTTATATTGATGATATCGTCGTCAAGAGTCGCTACAAGGGAGACCATCTGCAAGATCTGAGGACGGTATTCGACCTGATGCGAGCACACAACCTGAAGATGAATCCCACAAAATTCTTCTTGGACGTATCCAGCGGAAAATTCCTGGGTTTTATTATTACTGCCCAGGGAATTCATGTGGATCCAGAAAAGACGAAGGCAATTATGGAGATGGGTCCCCCGAGAAATTGCCGCAAACTCAGAGGCCTTTAATGGAGGCTAGCGTACATCAGGAGGTTTATTTCGAACCTCTCCGGACGATGTCAGCCATTCACCCATCTTATGAAGAAAGGCGTCTCGTTCGTATGGGACGAAGAATGCCAACGTGCCTTCGACAGCATCAAAGAATATTTGTCGAACCCACCAGTCCTGGTGGCCCCTGTTGCTGGGAAACCATTCTTGTTATATGTACGAGCAATAGAGCATTCCCTCGGTGCGCTGCTGGCACAAAATAATGATGCAGGCCATGAACAAGCTATATATTACCTCAGCCGAATGATGATTGGGCCAGAGCACCGATACACCGTCCTGGAGAAGGAACGCCTCGCCCTGGTGTTCGCCATTCAAAAGACGCGACACTATGTCACAGGACAAACTATACATGTGATCTCATGAGTCAACCCTCTCAGGGTCCTCATGACGAAAATAGGAGCACTCAGCTCCCGCCTCGCCACATGGGCAATATTGCTGTCTCCTTATCATATGATCTTCGTCCCGTAAAAGGCTGTTAAAGGTCAATCTCTGGCAGACTTTTTAGCAGCCACCCAGGCTCGAAGTCGTCCAGAATATATGAGGGAATCCTCGATGAGGTCGCCGACTCGCATGCAACCTCTCACGATGATATATGGCGAATGTTTTTAGACGGTGCCTCAAGGATCGGACTTAAGGGCAACATCGTCATCGGCGTCGGGATGGTACTGGTTTCTCCCTCCGGGTTGGTGATCAACCGCGCTTACTCTCTCACAGAGCCCTGCTCTAACAATGTGGCCGAGTACAACGCTTTGGTCATTGGCCTCCAACTTACAAGAGAGCTGGGGGTAGAATATCTTGAAGCATACGGCAATTCGCAGTTAATCGTCAATCAGATCCGGGGTTCATACAAAGTCCGCCATGAAGACATGATCCCCTATCACCAAATAGCGATCAATATTATTTTGTCATTTGAGGGATTCTTCATCGAACACGTTTCCAGACTCCAAAACATTGAAGCCGATGCCTTAGCAGGTCTTGCCGCTTCCCTAGCAGTGCCAAATCATACTCATCATTCGGTTGACGTGATAGGCCACGAACTGGTCTGTCCCAAGAACAACGTTCAATTCATGGCGAGTTATTCTGCTCAGACGATCGACGAAACGCCAGACTGGAGACAACCATTCATAGACTTCGTAGTCTACGACATCCTGCCCGATAACCCAAAGGAAGCCACTTCCATCAGAAGGTGTTCTCTCAGATTCTTCTACGATACAGAGACGAAAATACTGTATCGTCGATCCTACGATGGATTATTGCTCCAGTGTCTGTTGAACGCAGAAGCCATACGCGAAGCTCATAACGGTGTCTGCGGGGCCCACCAGCCTGGCCCAAAATTGCAAGACCGTCTTCGCCGAATGGGCTACTACTGGCCCACGATGGTAGCAGATGCGATAGACTATACAAGAAAGTACAAAGCCTGCCAAGTCCACACGAACTTCATCCACCAGCCATCCGAATTTCTACATTCGATAGTAGCGTCCTGGCCATTCGAAGCATAGGGAATGGATATCATCGGTCCGATCGCTCCACCTTCTTCCCGAGGACATCGTTTCATACTCGCAATCACGGATTACTTCTCTAAATGTGCGGAAGTTGTCCCGTTTGCAGAAGTAAAAACTTTAAACGTGATCAGCTTCCTCAAGCATCACGTCATCTATCGCTTTGGACTGCCCCGAAGGATCATCCACGATAATGGTCCGCAGTTTGCAAGCCACGCCTTCTATCGGTTCTACGACAAGCACCGCATCCAGAATATTGCTTCAACGCCATACAATCCAGCAGCGAATGGATTGGCAGAAGCATTCAACAAAACATTCATCAAACTTCTTAAGAAGTTCGTATCGTCCAACAAACGCGACTGGAACGAGAAGCTTGGTGAATGCTTATGGGCATACCGTACTACAGTCCGAACAGCCACTGGAAACACGCTATTTTCCCGGGTGTACGGGAGTGAAGCAGTCCTTCCATTGGAGACTCAAATACCCTCACTTTGCGTCGCCCTTACTTACCAATTGACGATGGATGATAACTACCGTCGCCGACTACAAAAGTTGGAGGCCTTAGATGAAAAGCGACTCTTGGCTCAGCAACGGATCGAGCTATACCAAGTACGCATCTCCGGAGCCTTCAACAAGAAAGTGAAGATCAGAACATTACAAGTCGGCGATCTCGTTCTGGCAGTTCGAAGGCCTATGGTTATGACTCACAAGACCGTCGACAAATTTCAGCCAAAATGGGAAGGCCCATTTATCATTGAGGCTGTATTCTCCAACGGTGCTTACCGTCTCGCAAAACAAAATGGTGACTTGCTCATGCTGCCCGTCAACGGCAAATTCCTGAAGAAATATTATGTCTAAACGACATTTCCCAGATTATCGAGTCATGTACCCACTGGTACCGCTGAACTCACATTCTTATGATTCCAGATTATAGAGTTATGTACCCGCTGGTACCGCTGAACTCACATTCATAATTTCCTAGATTATCGAGTCATATACCCGCTGGTACTGCTGAACTCACATTCCTAAAATTCCAGGTTATCGAGTCATGTACCCGCTGGTACCGCTGAACTCACATTCCCAGAATTCCAGATTATCGAGTCATGTACCCGTTAGTACCGCTGAACTCACATTCACAATCTTCCAGATTATCGAGTCATGTACCCGTTCGTACCGCTGAATTCACAATCTTCCAGATTATAGAGTTATGTACCCGCAGGTACCGCTGAACTCACATTCCCAAAATTCCAGATTATCGAGTCATGTACCCGCTGGTACCGCTGAACTCACAGTCATAAAATTCCAGATTGCTGAATCATGTGTCCTCTGGTACCGCTGAACTCACGTCCTCCTTCCACAAAAAATCCCAGACTATTGAGTTATGTACCTTCTGGTGCCTCTGAACTTACACTTTGATCCCAAAATTCATGGATTGTCGAGTTATGTACCCGCTGGTACCCCTGAACTTATATTCCGGTCACTCTTTCAGATAGTAAGTCATGTATGACCATACCTTGAACTTTCCTCCTGAAAGAGATCCTCCCTCATGATCCACTACCCGCACTCCCAGTGCACAAAAAGGGTAACAGATCCACAAATTTCCAAAACGACCATGTCGATGTTACCTCTGAGTCGTTTCACTTCCGCCAAATGTAGTGACCCACTCCGCCCTAGCGGAACGCCGATTCCAAACGGCAAGTGCAACGACTCAAACGAGCCGTCGACCCGAAGAGTTGCTTCGTCCCGATGAAGTATCGATGCGAATCGATACAAGGCTTACATTGGCCCGACAGGATGAATCCAGACTTAGACTTTCAAAGGCGCGCTCGGAATATCGCTCGGGCGATGCGAACATCGCTAAGGTGGGTGGCTCCGATGAACCCGTCTTTGCTTAGCCTATGCACATAATAATGCGGACACAAACACGAGAATCGCTAGGCGATAACATCTTGCATGCTAATAAATGACCCAACGCACCTAGCTAAGGGAATAATCCCAACTTGTATGCTTGTATAGAATATGGAAAGTAACATGGAAAATACGAGAACTCTCGCCCGCGCTCCATGCTCGTGCTACGGCACAAGCCTACGTTGATGCTCCCTATACGTCCAAACAATCAAACAATGAATGGGTTACAACAATGAAACGGAAAGACTATCAATATAGTCGCACCGTGTAGATTATAACAACATTGAAAGGCTATGGGACCGATGGGTCGCCAAGGCGACTCCCATACGAGGAGTCGTGTAATGTATAAATGAAAGAGCAAACGAATAAGTGAATCAACGAATGAATACGTGAATGAATCGATGAACTAATGAACAAGTAAAAGAAAGAAAGAAAAGGAAAGGAAACTTGAAAAGATAAGAAAAGAAAGAAGGATTAGCGACAGGTGTGACGGGCACGTGCATCGGGGCTCGCTACCCGCGCTGCACGGACGCCAACCTGGTCGATAACGTAAGAAGGCTAAGGGTTAGCCTAAGGCTCAAAGACAGCCATTAAGTTAAAATGATAATAAAATACGAAATGGTCGTGGACAACGGCACGAGCGAGGGGTGGCGTATGCTGTGACCGTGAAAGGGGATTCCGCGGCATGATCAAAGGGGGGATATGCCGGCCTAGGCGGATCCAAAAAGGGGCTTACGGGCTTAACTGGGGGAGGCTTGGCCCCAGGAGACGTAAGTGCAGGGTACTTTTCAAGAGACTATCAGGGTGTACCAGCCGCACGCCATGATAGGTGCGAAAATACCAAGGAGAAAGTCCAGGATGGCTTGTGGTGCCAGCGACCGATGCATATAGATTAAGTGGGCTTTGCTGGTGGCAATCCACGTGCAAGTCCTTGCATTGAAATCAGAGTAGTCTAAGTTAAAAGTTAAATGAACAAGTGCCTACTGAATGACTTGAAATGTGCCACTCCAAAATGATAACGAGTACAAATGAGTTAAAGAATGCGTCTACGTTATGTTATTACACATGAACTGTTGTCTAACTTGGTTTGCTCTGAACAGGGAAGGCCGGACGGTAAGTATGGGTAAGTTGTGCATGTATTTCCATGCGACACTTGAAATCGGTTACACGGGATAGGTTATATCATATGCCATGTAAATGACCCTAAGGCAAGATTAGAAAGACAATGAATGATAGAGATGCACACAAGTAAATGGAACGTGTTCGGTAATGATAGTGATTATGGGCGAGCTAGCCTCCCCACCAGTGCATAACAATGTACTGATAACCCCACAGTCTACTTGCAGGATGCAGGAGACGCCGGCGGGTGCGGAGCTTCAATCGAACGTGCTAAGGCGCGGAGCTATCTCTGGGCCTTGGAGCGTTGCAAGGAGCTGGAGCACCATATACGGGACATAATGTATCGGAACATCGCCATGAATCATTCCATCTTGTAAGCCACTTGGCACGCCCTTTTATGTTTCAGAGAGAGAGAGAGCTTGAGCGACTTGTAATATCGGCCTAGCGCCGCTTGTAAACTTGTTGAATATCAATAAAGAATTTGGTTTTGCTTCAATTGTGTTCATTTATATTCCGCTGCAAATGGGGACACTCTGTGGCCTAGAACTCAAATCGGCCGTTTCTGGACTTGGCCTTGCACGGGCGCAACCTAGGCCCGTGCGGCATCACGCCTTAGCGAGGACGATCGCTCCTACGGGAGCGGGGCATGACAGATTGGTATCAGAGCACGGCTTTACGTCCTTGGACATCATTTCGATTCTCTCAGTTTTGAAAGCTCGCGTTGGAAACAAAAGAAGTGTATGCTCTCTCTCGTTGTGCATTGGGATGTTCCATACAATAAGTCTAATATTGCGAAAGCTCGTACGAGTACTCGGTTGCACGGGACCGATAGGCGATGGCCTTTGTGCCACTACGACGGACTTGATAGGCGATGGCCTTTGTGCCGAACCACAATGGACTCGAGTCGGACGAAAACTAAATGCTAAGAGTTAGCAAACGTAAGGCATGCTTAAATAGGCTTACGTTGACGATAGCAAACGGGTACACGAGACCGGAGTATTATTCGAACGGGATGGTTTTGCACGCAGCCTTTTGGCTAAGTTGTGCGGAGTATCGCGCACCTAGACCCTTTGGTGCAAACGAGTTGCGAACGAGAATAAGTGAGCGTGCAAACTTGAATGTGGTCCGAGCGGGATGGTTAAGCGGTACAACTTAGTCCGCGTGTCGCGCACCTCGACTCTTGGGTGCCATCGGGTTGCGAGCGATATCAACGTATCGCTCGATCGAGAACGGAGGTACACTTTGAGTGTGTATCGATAGGAACGTTATCGAGTTAACGCTTAGGCGCACTCGAAGGATCGATTTGGACCTTGAGGATTATTGCGAATGACTTAATGCGTCGCATGGCGCGAACGACTACGCTAGCGATTCGTTGAACGAATCGATAAGACGTCTTAGCGCGTGGCGCAAACGTGATTGAGGATTAGACCGTATGGCTTGAACCCGAGTGGTGTATGTGATAGGTTCGGAGAAGAAAAAGAATGTGATTGAGGACTAGATCAGATGGCTCAAATCCGAGTGGTGTATGGACGTCTTGGAAACAGTTCGAGCGAAATCGAGGATTACGAGTATGTCGGCGAGGCGATGCGGTCGCGTAAAGCCTTAGAACGCGTCACACTTAGTTGGTTGTGACTTCGATTGTCCCGAGCGAGATGTCGCTCGGACAACTTGTCGTTAGACAACGTGAGTTAGAAAACGACTCGGAACGACAGAGGTAAATGAATGGTCTTGATCGAGGAAACTTAGAGGATTGCGCGTACGATCTCGGATTGATTCAAATGAATCGCGACTTGAGTTTGAACAACGATCTTGACCCTAGCTGGAAAGATAGCGGTCGAACTTGATCTTGAATATCGAGGAAATTGTGGAATATCCAACTCGGACAATAGCATCAATGCATGACTCGAAAATCGGTTGCAAAGGAAGATCGTCAGGTTACGCATATCGTCGATGGTATTGAGGCGTATCGAAGATCGATATGCGATAACTCGGGGGCACTCCGACTCGGCGAATGACGATCTTGCAAATGTCATTGTTCCGTTGGATGCTATACTTGGGTCGTTAAGGATGTGTCGAGGAAAAGATAAACTTGGCTCGAGGATGAATGACGGTCGGACTATCAAATATAGACTTGGCTTGGATGAAAACGGAGTGCTTGGATTTACTTCGTTGTCAACCACAACGTAGACGTTCTTGCCTTATGCGAGCGCAACCCCAGCCTCACACATGCGTCGCGTCGACTAGGACTATCACTCCGCGTGAGCGCTGGTATGGTGATTCATACAGCGGGAGTGATCGGTACTCGCCTGGCGTGGCAACTCGTATGCTTCGACTTGTGGTCTGACACGAAGGAGACTTGAGGATGAGTTGTGTGTTTGAAGAGTTGAACTTGAGGATTGAGTAGGTCCAATCTGCGTATCGAGAATGAGTTAGTCTAAACTCAAACAAGAGTTACGCCCCGATGAGAATGATTATTCCGCGGGAGCGTTGCATGGTGATTCATGAACCGCCGTGGATAATCGGACTCGCGTGAGATTAGGACAGAACGTATTGTCGAGCTGGATGACCTCGTGATCGAATACATGAATTGGTTTAGAATTGGTGATTGAACAGATTTGGATGTTGCAAAACGAATGCATCTATGCGAACTAAGTGATCGTGCTTGATGTTTAGGAATTTGAGTGACACGAGCTTGGGTAGAAAAAATCCTGCACCACCGACTTTGGTTTGACCCTAGGATTGGGGTCAGTGTTGGCATTATTGTTGGAGAACTATGATTCCAATCTTGACATTGACTTAGCCTTGAGAATTGGCCTAGCGGATAGGCGAGACGCCCCTGTTGCAAGAGTTGCAAATAAAGGATTGAGCTTGAGGATTGACATGGATTGAAAGAGTGGATCAAGAGTAGGAAACCCTGCTCACGAGACTCGGCTGATATGCATATATCTCAGGAACGCTTGAGTATGTGCACGATGCGACTCGAGTGAGAATGACAAACTCACTATCCTGCGGCTTGGCTGAATGCATGTATTTTGGGGACGCCTGAAATGCGTGCACGATCCAACCAAGTGATACGCTGAGTTCTAGCATGACTTGGGGAGTGAACGAGTGTCGTGAACGTAAAATCGTGCTAGTTAAAAGTTGGTGCAACGAATTGAACCATCGATAGGAAGTTATGCTCGACGATGGTGTCGTTCTTGGTCTTGAATCGGACGGAAATTTCGTAGACTTGGTCGACTCCGCTAATTAGAAGTCATAATGATTTCATAGACGAAAACGCTTGAGAAGCGAATCGAGTGATCCCGATAATTGAGGTAAACGAAAGTGAGTTGCCTCAATTACGACCCACGCATTTGGCAAAATCCAGCGTGCCTTGTGCAACCACTCCAGTCCCATGACACGAAGAAATAGAAACCAATACGAAGAAACGCTTGAATTGAAAAGATAACATCAAGTCTAAAATGAACGAGAAGCTATTCAATAAAAATCGACCAAAACGTATACGATACGAAACTTAGAAAGAAACCGAGTGTCGTTCGATGCCATCGAACGACGATGCATAGGAAATTGTCTAAGGTATGTACACGGTCCGAGTTAAGAAATGGTAGGATGACCTGCACTCAGGAAGTCTCGAAGACGAGACTTGTTTTGAGTGGTGTATTATGTAGTGACCCGCTCCGCCCTAGCGGAACGCCGATTCCAAACGGCAAGTGCAACGACTCAAACGAGCCGTCGACCCGAAGAGTTGCTTCGTCCCGATGAAGTATCGATGCGAATCGATGCAAGGCTTACATTGGCCCGACAGGATGAATCCAGACTTAGACTTTCAAAGGCGTGCTCGGAATATCGCTCGGGCGATGCGAACATCGCTAAGGTGGGTGGCTCCGATGAACCCGTCTTTGCTTAGCCTATGCACATAATAATGCGGACACAAACACGAGAATCGCTAGGCGATAACATCTTGCATGCTAATAAATGACCCAACGCACCTAGCTAAGGGAATAATCCCAACTTGTATGCTTGTATAGAATATGGAAAGTAACATGGAAAATACGAGAACTCTCGCCCGCGCTCCATGCTCGTGCTACGGCACAAGCCTACGTTGATGCTCCCTATACGTCCAAACAATCAAACAATGAATGGGTTACAACAATGAAACGGAAAGACTATCAATATAGTCGCACCGTGTAGATTATAACAACATTGAAAGGCTATGGGACCGATGGGTCGCCAAGGCGACTCCCATACGAGGAGTCGTGTAATGTATAAATGAAAGAGCAAACGAATAAGTGAATCAACGAATGAATACGTGAATGAATCGATGAACTAATGAACAAGTGAAAGAAAGAAAGAAAAGGAAAGAAAACTTGAAAAGATAAGAAAAGAAAGAAGGATTAGCGACAGGTGTGACGGGCACGTGCATCGGGGCTCGCTACCCGCGCTGCACGGACGCCAACCTGGTCGATAACGTAAGAAGGCTAAGGGTTAGCCTAAGGCTCAAAGACAGCCATTAAGTTAAAATGATAATAAAATACGAAATGGTCGTGGACAACGGCACGAGCGAGGGGTGGCGTATGCTGTGACCGTGAAAGGGGATTCCGCGGCATGATCAAAGGGGGGATATGCCGGCCTAGGCGGATCCAAAAAGGGGCTTACGGGCTTAACTGGGGGAGTCTTGGCCCCAGGAGACGTAAGTGCAGGGTACTTTTCAAGAGACTATCAGGGTGTACCAGCCGCACGCCATGATAGGTGCGAAAATACCAAGGAGAAAGTCCAGGATGGCTTGTGGTGCCAGCGACCGATGCATATAGATTAAGTGGGCTTTGCTGGTGGCAATCCACGTGCAAGTCCTTGCATTGAAATCAGAGTAGTCTAAGTTAAAAGTTAAATGAACAAGTGCCTACTGAATGACTTGAAATGTGCCACTCCAAAATGATAACGAGTACAAATGAGTTAAAGAATGCGTCTACGTTATGTTATTACACATGAACTGTTGTCTAACTTGGTTTGCTCTGAACAGGGAAGGCCGGACGGTAAGTATGGGTAAGTTGTGCATGTATTTCCATGCGACACTTGAAATCGGTTACACGGGATAGGTTATATCATATGCCATGTAAATGACCCTAAGGCAAGATTAGAAAGACAATGAATGATAGAGATGCACACAAGTAAATGGAACGTGTTCGGTAATGATAGTGATTATGGGCGAGCTAGCCTCCCCACCAGTGCATAACAATGTTCTGATAACCCCACAGTCTACTTGCAGGATGCAGGAGACGCCGGCGGGTGCGGAGCTTCAATCGAACGTGCTAAGGCGCGGAGCTATCTCTGGGCCTTGGAGCGTTGCAAGGAGCTGGAGCACCATATACGGGACATAATGTATCGGAACATCGCCATGAATCATTCCATCTTGTAAGCCACTTGGCACGCCCTTTTATGTTTCAGAGAGAGAGAGAGCTTGAGCGACTTGTAATATCGGCCTAGCGCCGCTTGTAAACTTGTTGAATATCAATAAAGAATTTGGTTTCGCTTCAATTGTGTTCATTTATATTCCGCTGCAAATGGGGACACTCTGTGGCCTAGAACTCAAATCGGCCGTTTCTGGACTTGGCCTTGCACGGGCGCAACCTAGGCCCGTGCGGCATCACGCCTTAGCGAGGACGATCGCTCCTACGGGAGCGGGGCGTGACACCAAAAACAAATCACCCCTCTACATAGAACTTCCATGTCCTCATTACCTCTGAGTCGCTCTATGTACCCCCCTCTTCATTGAGCCCGCTCCTGCCATGTCCTCATTAACTCTGAGTGGGAAAGCTCCGTCGAAGAAACCATCATGCTTACCACGTCCTCATTACCTCTGAGTAAGTATGTTGATTCCCTTTCGACTTATTATCCCTACCCACAACCGGAGTACGCCAAGGATAATAGGTCCACAAATATCCTCCGTTGAGTCCACTCCTGTCATGTCCTCATTACCTCTGAGTTGGAAGACTCCGCGGTAAAACCCTCATGCTTGCCATATCCTCATTACCTCTGAGTAAGTATGTCGGTTCCCTTTCATCCTATTATCCGTATCCTAAGCCAGGGTACGCCAAGGATAATAGGCCCACAAATATCCTTTACTAAGTTTCTTAGTACAGGCCCATCATGTCTCATCATGCCCCGGGAGCCCAGCTGCTCCATGGCATTCTCTCTCCTGATACCCGAAACATCCATGAACACCTCGTCGTGGAATTGTTCTAGGTATCCCCAATCAAACTTGTTATCCGTACCTAAAACCAAGGTATGCCAAGGGTAACAGGTCCACAAATAAGTCCCCTATTCGGGGCAAAAGCCACCATAATACCATAGGTACAACAAGCAGTACAAGTAAAGGGCAGAATAAAAAGTACTCTTTATTTGAAAGCAAAAAATAATAATAAAAAAAGTATTACATATCTTGGGACCACGTCCTTCTCAAAAAAGAAAAGAAAAGGAGAACAGAAACAAAAGGAGAAAAAGGCCGACTATAGTTCAGCATTACACAACTCCAAGAGGCAGTTTCTCACCAAGGTAGTCCCCCACTCAAGCCGCTGTCTAGCTCTACGCTCAGCCTTCTGGGATCCTGCCCCAAAAAGTGGCCTTAAAACTGACAGCAAATCAACAGCGTTTAATGCAAAAGATTTCCGTACGTGGCAAGATGACGTGGCAGCAAGTCCCTGCGGCTGAGACATCCATGCGGCCGAAACATCCATGCGGCCAAGACATCCATGCGGCTAGGACATCATATACGGCCAGAAGAGTTTATACATAGCCATGCTTCTTATTCAAAGTATTTTAATTTTGCAAATTAAAAATTTTGAAGGGGGTCTTGTAGAAGCATGGAAAAGAATAAAAAAATATCCATGCGGCCAGGGAGCCCCATGCAGCTCAGAGAGCTCATGCGGCTCAGGGATCCATACGGCTCAAGCGTCTATACGGCTCGAATAAGTTCCATGCGGCTCAGAGAGGAGCCGAGTGGCCCACAAACAGCTATTTCCTTTGTCCTTTACTGTATTAAATGACTTGACGGCTGACAGCTCTGACAAATGATAGCTCTGACACAAAGAAACAATAATGACCCCGTCATAATGGCAGACTCCTAGAAAAATAAAAGAAATCTCTGACACGATCCTCCGAAATCCATAAACCTTCATGCGACCTTGACACGTGGATAGTCGCATGCGGCTCAGGCAGAGACCACCCCATGCGGCTCAAGCCGAAGCTATCCCATGCGGCTCAGGCTGAAGCTATCCCATGCGGCTCAGGCTGAAGCTATCCCATGCGGCTCAGGCCGAAGCTATTCTATGCGGCTCAAGCAGAGGCTATCTCATGCGGCTAACAAGGACTATCTCCATGCGGCTCATGAAGAAGGCACCCATCATCACCATGCGGTTCAAATGTTCAGGGGTCGCTCCCAAGCAGCCTTGACACGTGGCCAGCCTTATGCGACTCAATGAGGAGCAACCCTCATCCGGCTCAGATTTTCTAAGTAGCTCAAGACACGTGGCATGATAATAGGACACTTGGCATCAAATCAACCAAAATCCATCAACAAATCCCAATAAAATATTGGGATCAAATCAGATCATTTGTAATCAAGCAAATCAATGACACGTGGCGGGAGATCCGAGATTGGCATAACAAATCATGAGGATTTATGTCAATCATCATTAATTATCCATAAAGATTTGATGCAATCATATTAATTGTCCGGATCTATTATGTTCAAGATGAGCGGCCAAGATTCACTGATCCGAAGCCGCCGATTTTGGAGAATGGGCAATCATTACAAACCCTAGTGATGCCCCTCCACTCTTATAAATAGCAAGGTGCTATTCCCTTGCGAAGGAGACTCTCTTACTTTTGCAAAAAAGAAGACACAGAGAGCCAGAGAGAGAATATTCAGAGATCGAAAGGAGAGCATTTCTTCATCAACGCCAAGCAGTTCTTCTACAGAGCCAAGGCTGCACCCGATCGTCCAAGGAGTAAGGCAGAGCGGCCGTCGCTTTTCCGAGCCTCTATCGTCACCTCCCAGAATCTAAAATAAATAATTCTACTTAGATTGCTGCACCTAGGCTTTCGTCCCTAGGCTTTCTTTGTACAAACGAGTTTGTATTGTGAAGTAAAAGACCAGTCCTCCGATAATTGTTCTGTTCTTTTATATTTCATGGCAAACAACTCTTTAATCAACCATTTTTTTAAATACGTGATAATTGAATTTATATTATAGACGACGTACTGGTGGCCCCCCATCGCGAGGACGCGATCCGCAGGACCTACAGAAGCGCTGCCTCGAAGAAGATACGGGAGATGATTCATGACCTAAAAATGGGGCATACGAGGCCGAATTGGATCCGGTAGGAGTATTATGAGGACCTCTTAGGTATGATGGATACCCCTACGTACAAGGAGAAATCGGAGAAGGCGAAGGCGAACCGACAGGCCGCGGGCCTTCATACGGGGGGATCAAGGCCCCACGCAGCGACGCTTGCAGATCTGGTGAGCTACCGTAAATTTATTTCACTATCGAATTAGGTATTATTAATTAAAGGAGTTAATTAGGTTCTACGAAAATTTTGTATGCAGGCCCAACAGGCGGTGAAGGAGAAAAGGGCGCCAGAATCGGTCACCATGCACGACGTGTTCTAGCATACGCACAAAAGACGAAAGGACGGGAGCTTCGTCGATGAGAGGGCCAAGGTGACTGATGTAAGTACTTATGTTTATGAGATTTACGTTAGAATTAAAAGTATTCAGACTATAACTTAGGTAAACTTAGGATTCACACTTAACTTAGGGAAACATAGGATTTAGAATACAACTTAGGTAAATCTTATAATATAAACACATTCATTTGATAGGTTGTGTATCGTGAGGCCCTTAATCGGGCTCAGTTAACTGACACCGAGGATGTCGGTGAAACGACGCCCGCCCGGACGCCCTCTTCTTTGGCCGCTCGTAACGACTTGTTCGTAGATACCGTCGACGGCTTTAAGAAAGGGCTCCTGTACGAACTCGGCTCCCTAGGGCCGTTGCACATGGCGATACAGAGATTTCCACCGACATCGTCTCCTTCCATGACCCCGGCAGACGATGATGTTAGGTCGCAGCTTACGCAGCTGCACGAGGCGGTGTCGTCCTTGCGGAAGCAATTTGCCACGTACTTTCCGTCTCCGTCTGCTGCTGCCGGTCCGTCTGCTGATGGTGTTGGTCCGTCTTCTACTGGTCCGTCGACTGCTGGTGTCGGTCCTTCTTCCGTGGGTCATCTTTCTTTCAACCCTGATGCCCCTGTGGTACCGCCTACGACTGTGACGTCACTCCTGGATCTTATGTCGCCAGAGCAGCTACGCCGACTTCCGAGCAGTGTCTACAACGGCTTGCTGCCGTACCTAGTGGATGAGTATATTCGTCGGTCGCAGCTGGGATTACCACCACCGGACAATCGACCTCCTCCTTCTTCTTAAAATATTGTATTAAAAAATTTGGAATATTTGTGAGAGCTTTGGATTAATTGTGCTATAATCGGATTATAGCACCGGATATTATGTTACTCTTCAGGATAATTGATGTTTATTTTCTATTAATTTGGTTTGGTCTGTGATTCTTGGATAATTGGTGTGTATTAAATTTGTATGTGCATATTTGGTCTATGTGATTCTTGGATAATTGGTGTACATTATATATTTGGTCTATGTGATTGTTGGATAATTGGTGTGCATTATATATTGGTTTGGTTTATGCATATTTTTGTGAACAGGGAAAGTGTTGTAATTTTTTTTCCAAAAAATCTCAGTTAGCGACGGACTAGTGACTGGTTAGCGACAGATATTCCCAGTTTTCGACTGATTTTCGACGGATGAGCCGTCGCTAACTGGAGATTTGAAACTGTTTCCAGGTAGCGACGGATGATCGATGAAATATCCGTCGGCAAGGTTCTGGTGGTATATAGTTCGACGGAATAGCGACGGAATATCCGTCGCCAAGGCGACTGATAATCAGCCACTAATCTGTCGCTCTCGCGACGGCGTAGCGACGGACAATCCGTCGACAAGGTTCTGGAAATGCTTGACATTTCCAGAACCATGGCGACGGATAATCAGCCACTAATCAGTCGCTCTGTCGACGGCGTAGCGACGGATTAGTGATGACTATTCCGTCGCCATGGTGCTGGAAATGCCAAGCATTTCCAGAACCTGATCGACGGATTTATCGTCAGCAAACCATCGCTAATCCGTCCTTTGTTATCGACGGCTATCGACAGATTAGCGACGGAATGATACACTCTGATACGCTATTACGACGGTTTACCGATGGAACTTTACGTCGCTATTGTCTAAACAGTTCAGTATTTAATACTTGAAATGGACGACAGTCCGTCGAAAAGTAGTCGCTAATGCTTCGTATTATGAAGTCGACATGCCGTCACAAATCCGTCGCTTGACGACTACGTAACGACGGACCGTTATTAGCGACGAGCTGATTTCCGACAGATTTTTTGGCCAAAACCCGTCAGTGATCGGTCGCTAATAGAAATTTTTGTCGGACTGGCGACGGATCTGGCAGTCGCTAAATCGACAAATTTTGGTAGTGCAACCCCGGTCCTTGTTTCGTTTAAGGGTTATAACCTGGCTCCCGGAGCAGTTCTGTGTCCTCTCTTCGTTTATTGACTTATTTCACCCTATGTTTCTGCTTACCAATAAGTAGTTGAGACGGGTTCTATTCAGGTGAAGGATTACAACCCCGGTCCTTGTTTGGTTTAAGGATTGTGACCTGGATACTTGAATAGTTTTCTCATACTCAATTTATTGTTGTTATATTTGCTATTATCAGTTTCGTTTTAATCGTCTTTAATATTCTATTGTGATATGTTGGTTTTAGTTCCTAAGTGAAGCCTCCTTTATGGCACTTGCTCTTTATGGGGTCTGACCCAGCTGATTTTGTGTGGCCAGATATCGGAGCAGCACCAGAGGTTCTACCTACCTTCCAGCCAGATTGTGGCCACCAGACGTAACCCTGGCAACGAGTGGGTTTCTTTTGTTCTCCTACTTTATTGTAAAATTATTTTTTTGAGGCGTTTAGCCGACGAGCACGTGTTAGCTCGGTTGTACCTTCATTTACTGTCTGCCTACGGGCTATAACATGATTGACAAATCCTAGGGTTGATCATGTATGACTAAACTCTTGCTAGTTTTCACATTTTGTAATGACTAGCTTCATGATCAGCTGAATATGTAATGTTTGGGACGCCTTACTATTGTATATTTGGTGATCTTACATCTTGTAAACTGTTATTACTTGCTTGTGATTGAGACACTAGGCTTGTTCATGACCATAGGAGACTGATGGATTGTAGTTAAACCCTCATATATCTAGACAGCCGTGACCGTATAGTGAGATGGATTCCGTTTGATTATGCGTAGGTGGCTATGTATGCCCCCGCTCTCCAGTATTCTGGTTCTGGGGCATTACATAACACTAGATTTAATGTCCGAAGTCATATAATGAGAAGCACCAGAGTCTAAGATCCAAGAAGTAGACGTACTAGTAGAGATTAAAAAAACAGATGTAGAGGAGCCAGTAAAGACATGCTGGTGCTGGAGCTAGAGCTTTAACTGAGTAAGACGGTATCTAATATTTGTTGATGTCTATGTACTCCCAACAATATGAGTTTGGGGTACAGGAGTCAATGAGGACCATTTGTCTTTATTATTTGCCGAGGAATTGAGTTTTTAACTATGGATGAAGCAGAAAACAATCATCTACAGAGTGACCAGGCTTTTGGTAGTGGGAACAAATCAGACCAGGCCGTTGACGAGTATAGTATGTGCTCGCAGAATGACCAATCTTCCCGCAATAAGTACACGAAGGACAAGGAGAGGATCTAGAGGAAGGAGTATGAGCCTTCTTTGATGAAGATATTAGTAAATCTCGAAACTGCATAGATAAATACATTTTTTACAATTATTTTTTGTTAATACTTATGAAGATAATCAATAATATAATTAACCATCACATCCATCTTTTTTTTTTCTTTTTTTATATCCTCTTTGCTCCCAAGGAGAAGAAGATGAACTAGCTAGAGAAGAGAATAAATGATGATGATCAACTCTTTTTTATTTGTCCCACATTTCCTGGATAACCTCAAAAAAAAAAATGCTCGATGGAAAATCTGGACTACTCGAGCCCAGACTTCTGGAGATAATCAACAATATTTATTATTTGAATGATCCTGGGATTGAAAAACGCTAGGCTTTGATACATGAAACAAATAAGCAATATTAATTTTATTAATGGATATTTGATCAAAATAATCATTTATATATATATATATATATATATATATATATATATATATATATATATATATATATATATATATATATATATATATATATATATATATATATAAATATAGTGGAGAACGACTCCATATCCGTATAGGAGAAGTAGGAGATACGTAAAGATATACTTGAATCTAATCATATCTTAGCAAATAAAAAATATCGATTATCATCTTTCAAAATAATTGAGAGAGTAAAGTAATACATAAGACCCACTATAAATTGCACTGGTTTACATCATTGCAAAACAAAAATTGCATCGGAAGCATAATAGTTTTCATTAATTGTGTAAAAGACACAATGTTCGGAGAATTTCTAAATGCAACCTCATAAGCATCTAAGTTGGGCATAATTTGTGCCCCATTTAGGGCGTAAATAGCTTTTTTTTTCCCCTTCCTTTCTATCTTTCTTCGATTTTTGTTTAGGATTAGAATTTTACGCTCAAAAGAAGGACATAAAATGCACGTTGTATTAATTTACGCACCATTTTAGGGCGTAACTTTAAATTATCTGGTTTAGGATTAGTATTAGTATTTCACGCCCTTCTTTGGGGCGTAAATTGCAATTTATTTCAAATGCCTAATTAAATGCAATTTGGTGGGTGGTTGTGGCTGAGTTAAAGTTAGAATTAAATGGGTGGGTGGTTACTCGTCTTATATATATATATATATAGGTTGAGAAACATATTTTAGAGTTTAGAAAATTTTCAAAATTGTCCACCATAAGATCTAGCCGTCGTCCACCTGCATCCAACGGTGCTGATAAATTCATAACTTGTCCAGACCCGACCGAACCAAACTCGGACCGAGTTCGGTTGGTCCCTGCCAGAAAGGTAGATTATAACTGAGATATACCGAGTTTAGACTGAACTTGGTCAGGACCTACATCTGGCCGAGTTCGATCCCTTTATATCCAAACTGACCCATCTCACATGTAATTCCATTTTGCTATTATTGGGTTATATGGGTCTCTTGTTATTATTCGTTATCTTTAAGGGGGCGTTTGGTACGCGGTATTTTTTTTTTATTCCCGGGAAAGTTTAAGATAGGAATCTATTACCACGTTTGTTTGGCTTATAAAAAATTTATTCCCGAGAATTGTAAATACCCGGATAAATAGTTTACCCACAAAACATGGGAATTCTATTCCTTGAGAATAGGTGGATTTTTTTTTTTGCCCGGGCAAAAAAAAAATTGTCTAAATTTTTTTCTTCTTTTTTGATCAATTTTGATTAGTTTTCAACATTTTTTTTCTTTTTTTTTGTCGTTTTTATCGCTTTTTTGACATTTTTTTTTGTCGTTTTTACCAATTTTTTGTCATTTTAAGCGATTTTTTGTCGTTTTTACCCATTTTTTGTCTTTTTTGTCACTTTTTGATTATTTTTTGTCGTTTTTATCGTTTTTTTTTGTCATTCTTTGTCGTTTTTACCAATTTTTTGTCGGTTCAAGCGATTTTTTGTCGTTTTTACCCTTTTTGTCATTTTTGTCACTTTTTGATTATTTTTTGTCGTTTTTATCCAATTTTTGTCCTTTTTGTCGTTTTTTGTCAATTTTTTTCATTTTAAGCAATTTTTTTGTCGGTTTTTAGCTTTTTTGTTGTTTTTACCGATTTTTAGTCTTTTTTTGTCGTTTTTACTGATTTTATGGCATTTTTTGTCATTTTTGTCGCTTTTTTGTCGTTTTTACCGATTTTTTTGTCGATTTTGCCGTTTTTTTTTTGTTTATTTTTTGTTGTTTTAACAGATTTTTTGTCCTTTTTTGTCATTTTTATCGATTATTTTTTGTTTTTGTCGCTTTTTAGTTATTTTTTATCGTTTTAACCTATTTTTTGTTGTTTTTAACCTTTTTTTTTGTCGTTTTTTAACCCATTTTTGTCATTTTTTGTCGTTTTAACTGATTTTTTGTCCTTTTTTGTCGTTTTTATCGATTATTTTTGTTTTTGTCGCTTTTTTGGTTATTTTTTGTCGTTTTAACCGATTTTTTGTTGTTTTTAACCGATTTTTTGTCGTTTTTAACCGAATTTTTGTCATTTTTTCGTTGTAACCGATTTTGTCGTTTTTGTCATTTTTGTCGTTTTTTCCGATTTTATGTCATTTTTCATCGTTTTTGTCGTTTTTTGTTATTTTGTCGTTTTTACCATTTTTTTCGTTTTTACCGATTTTTTTTCGTTTTTACCGGTTTTTTTATATTTGTTCATTTTTTTCGTTATTATTATTTTTTATTTTTTTTCCGGAAATATTTATATTGTCACCAAACATGGGAATGTAATTTTTCAGGAAATTTAATTACCTGGAATTTGATTCCCGGGAATATGGAATTCTCGGCTATATAGTATTCTGCATACCAAACGCCCCCTAAGATTATGTTTGTGCCGAACACTACACTTATCAAGTCCCAGTTTCTTATACGTTTAGTTCACTATTCTCCAAACCCAAACCACTCCAAACTGTAGCAAATGTATTGATGTTCTATATTTGTAATTTTGGTTGGTTCAATCTGGTAATTCTGAAAGTGCTAGCACCACCTCATACCTACATACATATTCTCTAATGATGTGATTTTCAAAACCTAAGTCTGTTTTTTTGGAAATATTTTAAGGGAGGGTCAGAAAGAAGAAGATGGCGTACGGGTGCGTGTAGGAGGTCTTACTTAGTGGCTTGAGGAGAATGATGGGTAGACTTAATCTTCCAAACAAAATCACTTCCCTGCATGGTACTGTTCTATATCTCAACACCAAAATCTTCCAAACAACACGTTAATAAAATCTTCCAAAATCTTCAAAACAACACTTTACAACCAAACTCGAAATTAAATACATAGAACTAAATATTCGATATTTAGCGGAAGCCCCGCGGGGGAGCCCCCGCCCCGCAAGACCCGCCTGTCCCTCGACCGTTGGATCGAGCAGGCGTGCGTACGGACCCCGCGCGAGTACTCCAATCCGATGGTGCAGATGGGACGAGACTTCGGCGAGGCTAATGCAGCGAAATTTTTGATCTGGATTCATATATATATATATATATATATATATATATAT
The DNA here is from genome assembly GCA_029216955.1 of Iris pallida. Taxonomy (NCBI): domain Eukaryota; kingdom Viridiplantae; phylum Streptophyta; class Magnoliopsida; order Asparagales; family Iridaceae; genus Iris; species Iris pallida. Next base: position 8,358,560 of record JANAVB010006993.1, on the reverse strand, counting down.
ATATATATATATATATGAGGAGGGATGCCATTCTCCGTGTTGAATGGCATTTTTCGTGTTTCTAACACGGAGAATGGCCATTCTCCTGTGTTTTAACATTTGAATGACCATTCTCCGTGTCATTTAACACGGAGAATGTCATTTTCCGTGTTATTTAGCCGTTTTAATTAAGACGGAGAATGTCATTCTTCGTTTTATTTAACACGGAGAATGATATTCTCCGTTTTATTTAACACGGAGAATGGCATTCTCCGTGTATTTAACACGGAGAATTGCCAAACACGGAGAATTGCCATTCTCCTGCGTTTTAATACTGGAATGACCATTCTCCGTGCTAAATTACACGGAGAATGACCATTCTCCGTTTTATTTAACACGGAGAATGGCATTCTCCGTTTTATTTAACACGGAGAATGGCATTCTCCGTATTTCTAATACGGAGAATGGCCATTCTCATGCGTTTTAACACTGTAATGACCATTCTCCGTGCTAAATTACACGGAGAATGGTCATTCTCCGTGTAAATTAAGACAGAAAATAACCATTCTCCGTGCAATTTAGCACGGAGAATAGCCATTCTCTGTGTAATTTAGCACGGAGAATGTCATTCTCCGTGTTACTAACACAGAGAATGACTATTCTTCGTGTAAATTAAGACGGAGAATGACATTCTCCGTGTTACTAACACGGAGAATGGCCACCCTCATACAAAATTAACATTTTTTGTGTTCTAAAACGGAAAATGATCATTCTCCTGCATTTTATGGTCAGTTGAAACTTTGAAGGGCCATAACTTTTGACTGGGAGGTCGAAACGAGGCCCGTTTTGTCCCAAAACGAGCGTATTTTCGAGAAGCCTGAATGTAACCGTTTCTCCGTTTGACGGCCTTCCGAAATTTTAGAATCGCAAAAAAAATGATGTTTTGACCTCCGTTTTAGCACTTCTACCGTTTGTCTCGGTCTTTCCAAAATTTCTCGACGAGTTTTTGAAGATTTTTGAGGAAAAAATCTAGATTCGAAAGTGAGCAGCGTATGGAAGAAGAAGATGTATCGAAACGTATTTTTTAAGAGTAGTTTCGTGGGTGTTTTCAATAAATTAGAAGGAAGGGCAAAAAGGTCATTCGGAACCCTCTTTATATATTTTTTGCTAATTCTGGGCACGCTATGAAATTTTATTGCGCGGTGGGTTTTTCATAAAACTTTTTTGTTTTTTGGGCATTTCATAAATTTCTCCTTTTTTGTTTTGATTATTTCTACAACATGAAAATAAAAAAGGGTGAACAACATGTAAAGTTTGAAATTGAAGGTTGAGCATATTCATGGAACCTACATCTCCTATATCTCTGAATGCGAGTGACAAAGGGAAAGGAAAATGAAAACTAGTAGAACCTATATATCACAGTACACTACCAAAATATGTTGCTTTAGCGACGGCCAGATCCGTCGACCTTTTGTCGCTAATCCGTATTAGCGACGGATCACTGACGGATATTGGTCAAAAAAATCCGTCGACAATCAGCTCGTCGCTAATAAAATCCGTCGCTAGGTAGTCGTCAATCGACGAAATAGCGACGGCTTCCCGTCGTCATTATTCGTTGCATTAGCGACGACTTACCGACAGTCGTTCGTCGAATTCAAGTATTAGGTATTGAATTGTAAAGACTCTTAGCGACGGACAGTCTGTCGGTAAACCGTCGTTACTTTGTATCAGAGGGTATCGTTCCGTCGCTATTCCGTCGACAACCGTCGCTAACTAGGGACGGCTTAGCGATGGACTAGTGGCGGATAATCCATCGACCGGGTTCTGGAAATGCTTGACATTGCCAGAACCATGGCGACGGATAGTCCGTCGCTAAACCATCGTTACTTTGTATCAGAAGGTATCGTTCCGTCGCTATTCCGTCGACAACCGTCGCTAACTAGGGACGGCTTAGCGACAGACTAGTGGCAGATAATCCATCGACCGGGTTCTGGAAATGCTTGACATTGCCAGAACCATGGCGACGGATAGTCCGTCGCTAATCCGTCGACATTGGCGACGGCTTTCCGACGGAATGTTCGTCGCTACCGTTCTGTGCACCTTTCATACCACCAGAACCTTGCCGACGGATGTTCCGTCGGAAAGTCGTCGCTATGTAAGGTATTCCGTCGGCTATCCGTCGACCATCCGTCGCTAACTGGAAAATATTTGGAATTCTCCAGTTAGCGACGGATATTTCGTCAAAATTTAGTCGGTAACTGATGTTATTCGTCGCTAACCCGTCACTAGTCCGTCGCTAACTGAGATATTTTTTAAAAAAATTGCAGAGCTTTCCTTGTTCACACAACATCGGAACATCGGACCAATATATAATCACAATATACAATCACATAGACCAATATATAATCCAATATAAATCACACACGAATATAATGCACATCAATTATCCAAAAATTACATAGACCAATATATAATCACAAATATGCATCACCCAAACCAATATAAAATAGACACCAATTATCCAGAAATCATAAACTAATATCCGTCGTTATAATCCGAAATTCCCACAAATATTCTAAATTTAAAAACTATTCTTATACAATACTTCAAGGAGCAGTAGGAGTTCGATTATCCGGTAGTGGTATTCCCTCCTGCGACCGACGATAATATTGCTCCACTATGTACGACGGCAATCCGTCGAAGACACTGTCCGGAAGTCGACGTAGCTGCTCTGGCGACATGAGGTCAAGGAGTGCCGTCACAGTCGGAGGCGGTACTAAAGGGGTAGCAGGGTTGAAAGAAAGATGACCGACGAAAGAAGGACCGGCACCAGCAGCCGACGGACCGCCAGCAGTAGCAGACAGACCGACACCAGCAGCAGACGGACCGGCACCAGCAGACGGAGGCAAAAAGTACGTGGCAATTTGCTCCCACAAGGACGACACTGCCTCGTACAGCTGCGCAAGCTGCGACCTCACATCATCGTCTGCCGGGGCCATGGGAGGAGGCGGTGTGGGTGGAAATCTCTGAGTCGCCATGTGCAACAGCCCTAGGGAGCCGACTCCGTACATGCGCCCTTTCTTAAAGCCGCCGACGGTATCTACGAACAAGTCGTTGCAAGCGGCCATGGAATAGGGCGTCCGGGCGGGCGTCATTTTACCGACATCCTCAGCAGCAGTTGACTGAGCCCGACTAAGGGCCTCACGATGCGCAGGCTATCAAATGAATGTGTTTATACTATAAGATTTACCTAAGTTGTAATCTAAATCCTATGTTTCACTAAGTTATAGTGTGAATCCTAAGTTTACTAAGTTATAGTCCGAATACTTTTAATTCTAACGTAAATCTCATAAACATAAGTACTTACATCGGTCTCCTTGGCCCTATCGTAGACGAAGGTCCCGTCCTTTCGCCTCTTGTGTGTATGCTGGAACACATCGTGCATGGTGACCGATTCTGGTATCCTTCCCTCCTTTACCGCCCGTTGGGTCTGCGTACAAAATTTTCGTAGAATTTAATTAACTTCGTATATTAATAATACCAAATTCGATGGTGAAATAAAATTGCGGTATCTCACCAGATCTGCAAGCGCCGCTGCGTGGGGCCTTAATCCTCCCGTATGAAGCCCTGCGGCCTGTCGGTTCGCCTTCGCCTTCTCCGATTTCTCCTTGTATGCAGGAGTATCCATCATATCGAAGAGCTCCTCATAATAGTCCTGTCGGATCCAATTCGGCCTTGTCTGCCCCATTTTTAGGTCATGAATCATATCCGTATCTTCTTCGAGGCAACGCTTCTGTAGGTACTGCGGATCGCGTCCTCGCGATGGGGGTCCACTAGAACGCCGTCTAACATACAAATTCAATTATCACGTAATTTAAAAAATGGTTGATTAAAGAGTAACTAATAATTAACCACAAGATATAAATATATACCCCCAACTCATCGAGCCAGACGTACTTCAAGTTTGGGGGCACTAACGAAAAATTGAGGTAGGGACCATGGAAGTTAGCCCTGATAATTTCTCCAAGAGACCTGGCAACATTAAACGAAAAAAATCTACAAAGAAGCAACGACTGGATTATTAACTTGAATAAATGAAAAAAATTAATAAATTATCTTAAATTTACTTACGAGGACCCCGCGGGCCATAGCTCTCGTCGGAACTCGCCTATCGGCCTCTCTGGTGCAGTCGAAGGATCCGCGGGTCCGCGCATGTACTTCCCAGTAACTGGATGGAACCGAATATAGGGGTACTCCGGGGCCCACTGTGCAGTAACTGGTGGATCCACTGGTGGATCCGCTGGTGGATCCGCTAGCGGAACAGATCCGCTAGCGGATGGAGACTCGTGCCTCGATGAAGTTATCGATCGACGGCGGAATGAGTCTGTGCCCGGGGTACTCTCCGGGTCGGGTTCGCTGGATGGGGTCACATCCCAGGAAGATTGAATGTGACCACGACCACCAGCACCACCTGGACCACCACCACCACCACCAACACAACCACCACCACCAACACGACTACGGCCAGCCATCATGACCTGTAAATAGAACACATAAACATAATTAACAATATAGAAGTGTAAATGAATATACAATTCTAAACTAAAATATACATACCACCGGCAAGGAGACGAGTGCCGCCGCGACGAAAAGGACTAGGAGTGTCATCTGCAAAAAAAATTATACAATAAGTAAATGATCGAACGAAAAAAATATGAATTCATGTTATTGCTTTTATGAGGTCAAACTTACTTCACGTAATTGGAAGTGTTTTTAATATACAACAATATTTAACATAATTATTGTCATCGTCTTCGTTCTCGTCCTCGGCCTCGTCTTCATCATCATCCTCATTCTCATCCTCATCCTCATCCTCATCCTTATCCTCATCGTCAATTTCATCTGTATCCTCATCCCCATCAAATTCTTCTTCTTCTTTTTCTTCTTCTGCCTCAATATTTTAGACAAGACGCCTCTTTCTCCCCTGGTTGACAGCTAAGACCTCTTCCACCCTTCTATTTTCCTCAACAATATCTTCAACATCCATTATATCCGACTGTTGTCCAAGTATTGGAACTTTTCGATCTGGTTCTCTTGGTATGCTGGGTCTCCAATATTAAACGTATTTTTAGATTTAATCTTGTATTACTGCCCACCAGTCAAATCGATCTCTACGATGCCTTGGATAGCTTGTATAGTAGACTTGAACAGCCTGACTTGCTATCGCAAATGTATCGGACCCTCTATACATCCTGCGATGATTTATATCGACAAATCCAAATTGTTTATTGATTCTCCAACTGATATTTGGTGTCGTATCGAACCACTCACATTTGAACATCACAATATGCATATCATATGGGGCAGTATATTGTAAATCTACAATACCCCGAAGCACTCCATAATAGTCAAAGTCCGGCTCATCGTCATAGATGGTGCCTCATATGCAAACATCGGAATCCTTAGTACTAATGCCGTCATTGATAAATTTGACATTTATAGCATTCAGAGTTACCTTAAACCTGAAGCCATTAATGACATAGCCTGGCCAAGTCTTTGTTTGCTTCTTCGGTCCCAATGCCAGATAACGAACACTTTCATTAGTGAGTGTTGTTTCAGGCAATAAAACCTGTAAACAAATATTTATAATTTAAATGTTTTAGATGCCTATATTTTAATGGTAGCCGCATAACATATTATCTCATTTACTTGCGTATTTAAGAAACTATGACAGAAATGTACAATCAACCTCTCTTTGAAGTTCTTCATCGATAATATCAGGTGTCCTCATTTTGACTTCATCTCTAAATATACTGTTAGAGAGAATAAGAATATATAAGTGTAGTCACTTACTTTATCAAATTAGAGATTATAACGAGTGTAAGTGTACTGACTTACTTCTCCAAATCTTTCACTTCTTGTATGTCACAGTTTAACAAGACATATCGGTGAGCGGCATCATACTCGTCGTCAGTCAACCACCGTTTTTTACTAGCCCCAACAGACTTGCCCCTTATATTGAATATACTTCCATCCTCAACGTCCTCGTCATTCCTTTGAGGTCTATTTCGATTTGTCTTAACATGAGTATCAAAATAAATAGAGCAGAAGTTTGACACCTCCTCGATAAGATATGCTTCGTATATTAAAGCTTCTATATGAGCCTTGTTGCCAACTTTTTTCTTTAGATGGTGTAGGTATCTAGAGAGATAAATTATCTTGAGAATTAAGAATGAATTTTAAAACCCACTGAAATTCAACATAAATTATATCGATTTTTATGTACCTTTCAAATGGGTATATCCATCGATAATGAACAGATGTACCGACACGGGCTTCGTATGCTAGATGAATCGGTAGATGCTCCATGCTGTTGAAGAAGCCAGAAGGAAATATTTTCTCCAACTTGTAAATTGTTAAGATAATCTTCTCCTCAAGTTCAACCATGTGTTCACAGTCAACTTAGTTGAACAAATATCCCTAAAGAATTTAGATAGTTCGGCCAACGGAACCCATACAATAGAAGGCAACAACTCTTTCAAAGCAATGGACTGTAATCTTTCCATAAACATGTGGTAGTCGTGACTCTTCATTCCCGTTAGCTTGCGTTCATTGAGATCAACGCATCTAGACAAATTCGATACATAGCCGTCGAGAAATCTTAAAGCAGATACCCACTTGCAGATTATTAATCTATCTTTCTTGCTCAATGTGTATTGTGCTATCGGCTTAGTTAATTTTCCACCAGCTTCCCTTTGTATCAAGTTCAGATAAGGACGCTTGCATATCTCGACAATGTCTTGTCTTACTTTTGGATTGTCCTTCGTCTTTTCTTTAATATCCATGGCGGTATTGAAGACATTATCGAACACATTCTTTTCGATATGCATAACATCAAGATTATGCCTTATAAGATTATCTTTTCAATAAGGTAAGTCCCAGAATATACTCCGTTTGGTCCAGTTATGGCTTTGTCCGAACCCATCGACACGATTGTTCGATGGATCTTCCATTACAGTGGACAAGTCCTTTACATCTTTCCAAATATCGTATCCCGACAATCTGGCAGGCGGATGAGAAAATTCTTATTTTCCTGCTCTGAACGTGTCCTTGTTCTCTCTCCAAGGATGACTCGCGGGCAGAAATTGACGGTGACAATCAAAGAAAGAAGTTTTTCCTCCATGTTTAATGCATAACGCCTTACTATTTTTCATGCATATCGGACAAGACATGGTGCCGTGAGTACTCCATCTCGACAGCATACCGTATGCGAGAAAATCATTGATTGCCCATATCAGTGAAGCTCTTATCTGAAAGTTCTGTTTCGTAGAAATATTATAGGTCGCGACGCCGATCTCCCACAGCTGTTTCAGCTCATCCACCAACGACTGTAAATATATATCGATATTCTTCGTCAGATTTTTGGGACACGGTATGATAGCTGTCAAGAACATATAAGGAGTCTTCATACACATCCATGGTGGCAGATTGTAAGGGGTAAGAATGACCGACCAGTATGAGTATTGAGATCCCGACTGCCCGAAAGGGGCGAAGCCATCAGAACATAGCGCCAGACGTACATTTCTAGGCTCTGCAGCAAAATCTGGATGACGTAAATCAAAATATTTCTACGCCTCTCCATCCGAAGGATATGAAAATTCTATATCGTCCTTCGTGCGTTCTTCGTTGTGCCACGTCATGTGTTCTGCTGTATTCTGAGACATATACATCCTCTGCAAGCGCTTCGTGATCGACAAGTAATGCATATACTTGTAAGGATGTTGTTTTCTAGTTGACTTTCCTTTTCTCCTGACTGGCTTGTAACGATCCGTATTACAGAAGCTGCAACTTTCTATGTCCTCATTCTCCTCGTAGTATAACATGCACTATTGCGACAATAATCTATCTTCTCGTACCCCAGTCCCAGTTGTCGGACCATCATCTTCGACTTGTAGAAGTTTTTTGGAACCTCTTTTGATTCCTTCGGTAACACCTCCTTGATTAGTTGTATAATCCGATCATAGCAAGTTTATGGCAAGCTAAAATCGAACTTCATATTCAACAATCGCATCGTTACTGACAATACGGAATGAGGCTCACAACCAGGATATAGAGAAGTTTTTGCATCCTGAAATATATCATAGAACTCCTTCGCCTCGGGATTAGGATCCTCCGGATCAAAATTAGGCCCTGCCGCGTCGTACACCATATATCGTACAAGGTTCTGCAGGTCTCCATAATCAACAGAGCATTCGTCGTCATCGATGATAAAATTCGATGCAGCATTATCATCAAAAGCATAAGTAGCAGCATTCGCAACCTGTCTTCTGTATATAGTTTATCTTGCGATGACCACAGGTCGTAATCACGTACGAAATCCTTACGGGTCAAATGATCTCTCACAGTCACCACTTTTTCGTAACGTCTATTGAGACAATTACGACATGGACACTTGATTTTGTTACCGTCTATGTACTGAGCTTTGCTCATGGCATACTTAAGAAACACTTCTATGCCTGCCTAAAAATCGTCACTCAAACCTATTCTGCTCTCGTGTTGTCGTTTGTACATCCATGTACGATCAACGAAATAACGATCCATCACAGATTGGATATGAAAATCTGTATCTTAAGACAAACTAAACAGAATTAGTATATAATCATGTAACTGGTGGATCCGCTGGTATATAGGCCGGATGTACTTAGTATCGACCGTATTAGATTAGTATCGGTCTATAGGTTTAGTATAGGCCATATCAAATTGGTATTAGCCTTAGCGAATTGGTAGATACATATCCGATATGTATCGGTCGTATAGGTAGGATTCGTATTGGCCCTATCGATTCGATATCGGCCATATCCGATAGGTATCGGCCGTATCGGATATGTATCTGCCGTATCGGATATGCATGGTGGAAGGTTTAGTAATAACTATACTTGGAAAAAATCTGCTACCGATAGTTCGATACCGATACCGATAGTCCGATACCGATAGTTCGATACCGATACCGATAATACAATACCGATAGTTCGATACCGATACCGATATTCCGCTACCGATAGTTCGATACCGATACTGATAGTTCGATACCGATACAGATAGTCCGATAGTCCGATACCGATAGTCCGATAGTCCGCTACCGATAGTTCGATACCGATATCGATAGTTCGATACCGATACCGATAGTCCGATACCGATAGTTCGATACCGGAAAAAATTCGACGCTAAATAGATGTAGCTAAATATTCAACGGTAATCCGTCGGTAATCCTATACCAATACAACACTAAACCTATATGAAATCAAGCCTCATTCTATTACTAACTATCATACAACATAACATATACATACAACTCATATGGCACATCTACACCAGCTAGTGTAGGACACATAGCCTATAACCAAAACACATAGTTATGTGACAAGCCGCACATCTATGTCACATAGCTAACACCCAAAACCAATGTACATCCTATACTAGCACATAAACACAATCTGCATATAAATATATATAAATGATAGATATATATAAATAGCACTACACTAAATAGGGCATACAATAGCAGTTTATCTATAGCGTTCAAGCCTCCCTGCTATAGAATGTCATCATCAATAGCTTTCCTTCCGCAGTGCTATTAAAATAGAATACAATAGCAGTTTATCTATAGCGTTCGAGCCTCTCTGCTATTATAATATAATCATCCATAGCGTTCATATTGAAGTTCTATTAAACGTTCATACAATAGCAGTTTATCTATAGCGTTGAAACCTCCCTGCTATTAGAATGTCATTATCAATAGCATTCATTATGAAGTGCTGTTAACAGAACTTTATATAGCGTGTTATGAATGCTGTTAAAGGTATAGTTTTTTCTGGACATTGCTATGCACGTTTGTCTAGGGGTGAGCATTATTCGGTTTTTGGACCGAAATCTGAACCGAACCTAACCGAATAAGAGATTCGGTTTGGTTTGAAAAAATTTTGGTTCGGTTTCGGTTTCGAAAATACTAATAATTTTTATTCGGTTTCGGTTTAATCCCACTAACCTTTCAAAAATTTTATCTAAAATTCCTCTTCCTGGTAAACCGAATAAGAAAATTTAGTAATATATATACGAAATATATCTTTGTATATTTAGTTACTATATATATTGACAAAAAATATATAAGTAAACTGAAATATTGGTAAACACTGTTTAATGTTCTATAGTAAACACAATATTAATGTTCTATAACACTGTTTAAAAAGTATTATAAACGTAAATTTAACAACACTTTTTAAACCAGTTTTATAAGTCGTATAATGTTCTATAGTAAACACAATATTTTTAAAGTGTGGTCAGAAATTTATTTCCCTAAACTTTTTATTTTACCGCTTCTTCAAAAAATTTCACCAATTTCGCGCTGTCGTTTTACATTCAGCCCGCATTTCATCCCGCCCAAGTTTTTATTCTGTGACTAAAACTCTCAAACCATCCCCCCCCTCTCTCTCTCTCTCTCTCGGCTGGAGCGTCAAGAGAGCTAAAACCCTCAAACCATCACGTTTCCATCACGTTTGCCGCGTGTTGGGAGCTACAAGAGGGTTTGGAGCGGTCGACGCCACCATCATGCCTGTCATGCGTCTAGGTCATCTCGAACCTCATTTTTCTTAGTTTTTGTTTCTTCATATATTATCTAGGGTTTTGTAAGCATATAATTGGGGATTTTGTAATCGATCATGGTTTTCCTTCCTTGGTTAGGGTTTAGAAAAAGAATCCATCATTATCTAGGGTTTTCTTTCTTGATATTCAATTTTTTTGGATATCAAGAATCGTGCTGCGGTCCTCCATCCCCGACGAAGCGAAGAGCAAGAAGACCACCATCATCGGAGAAGCGGCAAATGTATGTCCTTCTTTTATTTCCATTTAAGAGTTTCCTTCTGTAGTGCCCCGACCCGCAAGATGCCTTATGATGGATGGTTGATTCGATGAAGCCTTGTTGGACTTGGGATTATGCGAAGAATCGCTTGGAAGACTATGCGATCGTGGCAGGATTCGTCCTATGAATGTGAGTAGTGTTGAACCCTTCAAAGATCCTTTAGCTTCACGCTTAAAATAAGGATAGTATGCTATGTTTCTTGTTGAATTGCTCAATAACACCTTGCATGGAATTTGGAAAGATAATGAAAGATAATAATCACATGAACGTAAACTGTTGTGGCTAAGTGAATTGTATGCTTGTACGCTGTTGCGATGAATTACATGACAGGTGAAGGCAAAGTCCCAAATACTTGGGCAGTGAGTATATCGAGCTTTGGCTCAATGAATAGATGGCAAAACAGATGTTAAGACCCAAGAACTGGGCAGTGAGTATACTTACTTTGCATTCGAATGAATGTTTGCTTAACAGATGCTAAGTCCCAGGAACTGGGCGGTGAGTACATTGAGTTGGTTGGAAAGATGTGGCAAGGCTTTGGGTAACAACATTCTATTATTCCGTCGCCGATGTAGAATGTTGATTATGCTAAGACCCTGGATGGGCAGGTGATAATATGAGCGTTGGCTCAAGGCAAGATGGCTAGATGGCAAGATGGATGAGAATGATGGTTTTTGCTTAGTTTTCCTTATCATGCATTATATGTTTTCTTCTTAGATAAGTTGCATATAGTTGCATGGTCATGGACAACTTGTCGACAAGGTGGTTTCTCGAACGGTATTCCTGGGCCATGGAACCCGGTTCGTCCTAGGGGAAACCAGTGCCGAAGTAGTGGCAGTGCTGATGTACTAGCACGGTATACAGGACTTGCAGTAGGGCTAGCTACCTGCACTGCAAGGGCGCTGTATATCTGTAAGACGGTCCAGGATGGCGTGTCGCCATTGACCTTCATATAGATAGGTCGGGTGCTAATGATGTCTTATGCAGGCAGAGTAAGTTATTACTCAAATACAGGAAAGGATGTCGGCTGTTGGTAAGAATCACCTGAACGGTGATATTCATATTGAATCATGATATTGTTTCTAACAATGTCTTGTGCAGGCAGAGTAAGTATTATAAATGTACAGGGATGGCTACACGACCATGGATAAGAATCACCAAAGGGTGATAACAGTATGCTTTTAATCATGTTGGCTATGAGATTTGCATGCTTTACTTCTTGTCGGCTATAACATGAAATTGACCCTAAGGCAACGAGAAAGACCATTGATAATAATGTTCTGTAACATGATTACTTAGTGCTGTCTTCTTAGGTGAGTTGGGCCAGCACCGCTCGCCAGTACATTGATGATGTACTGACCCACGTTGTGGGCAATATTACAGGTGTTTGCTTGGGGGAAATCCTGTGAATCAGTGCTTGGCATCGATGAATCGGATGGGTGTGCAGAAGCTCTTCTTTCAAGACGATGTCTTCTGCTATACGGGACATAATGTATGGAACAGTGGAACTCAGATGTACCAGTGAGATTGTAGCCATATTGGCAAGTTCATTGTAAAGAAGTCGGTATATTCAGTTGTAGCCTAAAGGGCAAGTGTATACATTCAGTCGGCTATTTAAGAGCCTTGCAAACAATTATAAACTCTGTATTCCGCTGCGAGTCTTGTAATCAATTGTAAACTCTGTATCCTGCTGCAAGTCTTGTAATCCATTTTGATTATCAATAAAGAGATACATTTCTTCATAAATTGTGTGACTTCAATTTATCTGCTTGGTTCTGCTGTCTTGTCGATGTTTTCTGAGAATTTCCAGGAACTGTAATGGTTTTGCCTTGTACAAGTGCAATCTAGACTTGTACGGCATCACGCCCAGTGGCTTGTTTTCGATCCTCCGGGATCGGGGCGTGACATAATGGTATCAGAGCACGGCTTTACGTCCTTGGATTCCTATTCGATTTGTTTCGAATCAATGTTGCTACTAAGATGATTCTAAGCTGCTTCCGCGATGATTCAAAGATTGCTTCCGCGATTATTCAAAGTTGCTTCCGCGGTGAATCAAAGTTGCTTCCGCGAATACTCAAAGTTGCTTCCGCGATGAAATCAAAGTTGCCTCTATGATGATTCATAGTGCTTCTGCGATTGTTCTGTGTTGCTTCCAAACTATTCTATGTTGTTCCCTTAACTGAAAGTCCGTTGATCATTCTAACCTCTCACTGGGTGTTCCATACAATAAGTCTAAATATGTGGGCTGTGATATGTGTGCTTTGTTGAATTTCTAAAAGATACCAAAAAGAATAACAATGATGCGATACGTAAGTTTGTGATGTATGCTGGATGTCTTATGTGTGGGATTCTTTGAGTCGATTGTTATGCAGCAATCGACCGTGGGTGATGGCTTGGTATGTTGGAACAGAATGTGCATGGATTTCAGTGAATGGGAATCGATAGAATTTTGAGTCGGTATTTGTGGTCAGCATAACCACTACGGGATGGATTGTCCATGTTGGATGTTGGTTTGATGCGAAGGATTATTGTGTTGGAATGGCTTGAGTTCTGGGTGGTATATTGCATATACCCTTGTCGTGATAAGATGTCCCTTGACCCTTAATGTGTTTATGAGTTTGTGATTGCTTTACCTATAATATTGGGTGGTATCGAATCGTAGCTGAGCTTACGATTGATACATGTTGGCTAGGAATGTCCCTTGATGATTAAGTTGGATGACCCATTGTGAGATTTTGATGTGTTCGGGTGAACCATCGCTAGACCTTGTCGGTTAGCATTATGTTGGGTAGTAAGAGAATTGAGAATATAATGAATGGCTTGGTTGGGAATGAAACAAATTTCAGATTCAGGCGAAGACTTGAATCAGTTGGGTAAGAAGGATGGTAGGCTTAGTAACGATAGTGTGGTATTGCTATCGAATGATTTTGCGGGAATAACTATGGACCGAATTTTGAACGATGTTGGAATTGAGTGAAAGAAATTGCATGTTGGATATCGACAGAATTGTTGGCGATGTTAGACGCTTATCGGGATGTTGTAAATGATTTAGAAGATGCCGAGAGTCGCATCAATGATTGAAAAATTGAGAATGGGCTTGAGAAATAGATGATCTTAGCACGTGGTGCAGTTGTGCTTGAGAGAATTTGAAGTGTCCCGAATTAACAAGTTATGACCCTGGACTATTTTGAGGCATAGAGAATGGATACTTGTCCCTTGATGCCTGAAAGAATAGATGCTCCTTACGAGAGTCGAATGGCTGGAATACAAATAAGTATCGAGGTACAGCGATATGTAATAGACCCTGTCGGTAGATGATGTTGTCACATGAATAGCAAGTTTGGTAGAATATAGAATTGTTGGATTATGACTTAGCCGATGAGTTATGTCATGTCCACTAAGATGACCGATATATGATGCGAGATGATTGGTGCCATAGAGATTGGATCGATACATGAATAGTAAATCTTCTTATGGAATCATAAGGAGATGATACAAAACTAATATTGATGGTTAACGTGAATTGCTAAGAGATGTCCGTGTTGGTGTTAGAAAATTTATAAGTGATGCCTCGGAAGAAATATGATTATAGTTGCCTGATTTTTTGTTGGTTAAAAGAGTACAGACCGTATCGAAGATCTAAGAATATGGGAAACGAATATGTCGCAAGGAGACCGTAGGAAAGAGATCATAAGTGATAAACTATTGAAATAGCAATGTCGGATGATGACTCAGAATAGTTGACCCGATTGAATAGACATATGAGTACGATATGAGGATGCAAGTCGGATTGAACAAGTGATGCTATGTCTATGCAAATGGAAATTGAAAGTTGAATATTCTATTGAGGAGTTTTATATGATAGCTTCGAGATTGACCCATAGAGTTGTGGGATAGAATTATTGGATAGAATTGTCGGATAGATTTTGTCGGTTGCGGGTAAGTCTAGAATGAGACTTCGTTGGGTATGACTCGAGTATGAGTATGGGTAGAAAGACTTGACCCTAAATTGTCGGCTGGTTGCCTAAATTGTCGGCTGGTTGCCTAGATTGTCGGCTGGTTGCCTAGATTGTTGGCTGGTTGCCTAGAGTGTCGGTTTGTTGCCTAGATTGTTGGTTGCTTGCTTAAGTTGTCCGTGTTGGGTATAAGTTCATAAGATTGGGGTGGCGTCCCACGTCCCTAAGTTGGTCAGACCATAGAGTTGCCCTATGTTGAGAATTGGTTGCCTCTAAGATAAGAGATAAGTATGTCCCTGATAGCTACTCATCTCATATGGGTTAGCTGAATGTCTGGTTTAGCTTAGATTAGCTGACCGTAGAGACTTGATTGTATGCTAAGTTGACTATTGGAAAACCGTAGGATGTCCCTATTGGTGTTGCGTGAGTATAGTTGGAATGAATAAGATATGTTGGAAGGTAGGCTTTGGAATTGAATAGATATTTGGGAAATTTTGATGTTATAATGTTGGATGGGATGACAGATCATGTTGGTTTTGGAAATTGAGTTGCTTTGGTTGAAATGTTGGAGGACAGCAAGAAATGTTGCTAGAGAGAAATTGTGGTACAATTTGAAGGATGTTACGATTTGAAAGATGGATCATGATTGGGAAATTTACAAGTTGTAAACAATGTGTATGGATGCGAACGATGATGAGTACAAGATTTGACCGATGAGAATCGGGGTATCAAAATAAAAATATTGCTATGGGATTTATCAACTTTGGTGGCATGGATGACAATGAACTTGAAAGGAATACTTGATACATCTAAGTTTGAATATTTTGAAATGTTGGATCGGTTGAGGAAAATTTATCGAATTGGAATTGGCGACATCTATCGTCTTAGTAATTGGTTGGAATATTGAATAAACAAAGTGGGATTATATGAGATGCTTAAAAAGAATTACTGATGTTCGAAAAGGAAGGTACACCGTAGCTCGTTCGTTTTCTCTATCACTGAACTTGGCTGAAGTGCATGTATTTCGGGGACGCCTAAAATATGTGTATGATTCCGACTAAGTGGTATGCTGAATTCAAACGAAGCCACGGGAAGGATTATCTTGTGCTAAGGATTTGTACGAGTGTCGGAGGAAAGATCAAAGATGGTAAACTATTTTGAATCACATTTGGGATGCTGTACCGAGATGGTACATTACTTGAAATCAATCGAGAGATTGCAGAGAAAGATTAGATGGTGCAAAGTTGATCGTTGAGGAGTTTCATGAAGAGTTGGTTGAAATTTTGGGGATGAGTTTTGTTTTAAGTTTCGAGGACGAAACTTTTTCTGGGTGGTATATATTGTAGTGCCCCGACCCGCAAGATGCCTTATGATGGATGGTTGATTCGATGAAGCCTTGTTGGACTTGGGATTATGCGAAGAATCGCTTGGAAGACTATGCGATCGTGGCAGGATTCGTCCTATGAATGTGAGTAGTGTTGAACCCTTCAAAGATCCTTTAGCTTCACGCTTAAAATAAGGATAGTATGCTATGTTTCTTGTTGAATTGCTCAATAACACCTTGCATGGAATTTGGAAAGATAATGAAAGATAATAATCACATGAACGTAAACTGTTGTGGCTAAGTGAATTGTATGCTTGTACGCTGTTGCGATGAATTACATGACAGGTGAAGGCAAAGTCCCAAATACTTGGGCAGTGAGTATATCGAGCTTTGGCTCAATGAATAGATGGCAAAACAGATGTTAAGACCCAAGAACTGGGCAGTGAGTATACTTACTTTGCATTCGAATGAATGTTTGCTTAACAGATGCTAAGTCCCAGGAACTGGGCGGTGAGTACATTGAGTTGGTTGGAAAGATGTGGCAAGGCTTTGGGTAACAACATTCTATTATTCCGTCGCCGATGTAGAATGTTGATTATGCTAAGACCCTGGATGGGCAGGTGATAATATGAGCGTTGGCTCAAGGCAAGATGGCTAGATGGCAAGATGGATGAGAATGATGGTTTTTGCTTAGTTTTCCTTATCATGCATTATATGTTTTCTTCTTAGATAAGTTGCATATAGTTGCATGGTCATGGACAACTTGTCGACAAGGTGGTTTCTCGAACGGTATTCCTGGGCCATGGAACCCGGTTCGTCCTAGGGGAAACCAGTGCCGAAGTAGTGGCAGTGCTGATGTACTAGCACGGTATACAGGACTTGCAGTAGGGCTAGCTACCTGCACTGCAAGGGCGCTGTATATCTGTAAGACGGTCCAGGATGGCGTGTCGCCATTGACCTTCATATAGATAGGTCGGGTGCTAATGATGTCTTATGCAGGCAGAGTAAGTTATTACTCAAATACAGGAAAGGATGTCGGCTGTTGGTAAGAATCACCTGAACGGTGATATTCATATTGAATCATGATATTGTTTCTAACAATGTCTTGTGCAGGCAGAGTAAGTATTATAAATGTACAGGGATGGCTACACGACCATGGATAAGAATCACCAAAGGGTGATAACAGTATGCTTTTAATCATGTTGGCTATGAGATTTGCATGCTTTACTTCTTGTCGGCTATAACATGAAATTGACCCTAAGGCAACGAGAAAGACCATTGATAATAATGTTCTGTAACATGATTACTTAGTGCTGTCTTCTTAGGTGAGTTGGGCCAGCACCGCTCGCCAGTACATTGATGATGTACTGACCCACGTTGTGGGCAATATTACAGGTGTTTGCTTGGGGGAAATCCTGTGAATCAGTGCTTGGCATCGATGAATCGGATGGGTGTGCAGAAGCTCTTCTTTCAAGACGATGTCTTCTGCTATACGGGACATAATGTATGGAACAGTGGAACTCAGATGTACCAGTGAGATTGTAGCCATATTGGCAAGTTCATTGTAAAGAAGTCGGTATATTCAGTTGTAGCCTAAAGGGCAAGTGTATACATTCAGTCGGCTATTTAAGAGCCTTGCAAACAATTATAAACTCTGTATTCCGCTGCGAGTCTTGTAATCAATTGTAAACTCTGTATCCTGCTGCAAGTCTTGTAATCCATTTTGATTATCAATAAAGAGATACATTTCTTCATAAATTGTGTGACTTCAATTTATCTGCTTGGTTCTGCTGCCTTGTCGATGTTTTCTGAGAATTTCCAGGAACTGTAATGGTTTTGCCTTGTACAAGTGCAATCTAGACTTGTACGGCATCACGCCCAGTGGCTTGTTTTCGATCCTCCGGGATCGGGGCGTGGCACCTTCTCTCCCCTTCTCTCTCATAATCTCAAGATATCGGGGAGCGCTACCACCACCACACCTCGAGCATCGTCGTCACGGACACAGAAGACCCACCCAAAGGTAGTCCCCTCATCTTTTCTCTATATGATTTAAGGGTTTTGTTGATTTTAGGGTTTTAGATACTACTAAATTTAGATTTTGTTGTTTTTCATCACGAACAAATTTAGATTTTGTTGATTTTGAGGGTTTTCTTGATTTTAGGCTTTCTTCTTTTTTCAGATCTTAACTACAGGTGGATGAGGAAACAAGACAATTATGGTGGATGAGGGATAAACACTTCAGATCTTAATTCCAGGTGGCACTGGATGGGGAGTTCCTCGCGTCGAGGTCTGAATGCTCGTCTTCTTTCTCGGTTTTGTTCCTCGCGTCGAGGTCTGAATGCTCGTCTTCTTTCTCGGTTGTATTTTTCATCGAAATATAGGCTCTTCTTGTGAGGTAAACATTTCTAGAGAATACAAGGTAGGTTGAATCCCTTACCTTCTTCTAGATACATGTTGTTGTGATGCTCACTCCGATGCCCTTAATATTGATACTGGGTGATCTTTGCTTTCCCTTACTTTTTTATTAGTCACTCTAATCAGCTTTTCTCAACAAAGAAGCACCATTTAACATGTTTTTATTGGTCGTAGTGGTCCACCAGATCTGGAAATGGAGTGTTGAAAGGATTTTTGGGTGATCCATTCCTATTTATCATCTCTAGTGTTGTCTCCTCAATTCAGTCAATATAGGAAATACACTGAAACTTTGGGCCGGTTTGGTTTGGTTTGTAGAGTTAAACAACGTGCATTAGATCATCTCCAACCCTATCAGGAAGATGAAAGGACTTTTTCAGTTATATCAAATCGGTGGAAGAGAAACAATCGTTTGTACTTGCATATATATATATATATATATATATATATATATATATATATATATATATATATATAATATATCAGTTTAGTTGACAGAATATGTTTAAGTTTCCATCGGATAAGCGTTATCTATAGTTTTGTCTATCCTTTGTTGTTTGGACTTTGAAGTAATAAGAAAAATCATTAGTTTTATGGAATATATCACCTTATGGAATGGATTAATTATCAAATATTTGTTAAAGGGTTATTTGGAGTCATTTCTTGTTTCCTATCCTGTTTTTAGAATAAGTTACTGTAGGCATTGACTCTAATTTTAGGTAATAATTAGCCATATACATATGATTTTTTTTCTTCTAACAATCTCCTAAACAAATAAGTGTCTCTATGTGTGCTTGTGGTTTGTGTCTATTTTATGGTCGATATTGATTTTGATACTAATACTTTCATGTTTCAACCTTGGCATAGTTGACTAAACCAACTTCAAGTTCAAAGATACAAAGAACCCCTCTATGCAAAGGGGTCTCTCCATAATAATAGGAGATGGAACCTTCAGAATTTGCAAGTCAATATCTTTGTGAGTTAGATTGCAAAAAAAAAGTCTTTTAGAGAAGAATATTAAGAATACAATATTACCTATGTTGCAGGAACACAAATACAATACAATATGGGTAGCAAATATTTACAGGATGAGGGTTCCATTTTCTAGCTTTTCCTAATAGCCTTCAACCTGTGGTCATCCTGTTTTACTACCACAATGATTAATAATTATTGGTTTTGTAAGACCCTCACTGAAGTAGGAATATGATATTGTCACCTGCGAGTGTTAGTGTTTAGCTATTTTTTCTTGCTCCATCACCTATATGTTCCCATTTCCTTTCTTTTACTAACAAGGGAGATATCACTCATGTCAATGCATCTCATTTGATGTCTTCAATCCCTTGTTTGGTTATGAGTTATTTTGATGCTAGCAATAATGGTATTATAATTTTGGCACAAATTTTGTTTGGTTCTGTGCACACTAGAGCAATTCTTTGATGTCTATTGCTTTCAGACACATGCCTGTATTTAGTAAAGGATGTTTTCCTTCTTATTCTTGTTTATATCTTTTGTGAGTTATAATGATTTAGCTTTAGATTAATTCACAATATTCTTCTTTTGGCACTAATGCCAATGAGCAAAATTTTCTTTTTTAAAGTTGATGGAGCTAATATATGATAATGTTGTTACAGAGTTGTTCAACGCTATACTCATTTGAAGGACTTGATTTTTTGGAACTAGTGCCTCTTTGATATCCTTTATTCTTCTGGGTAAGTGCCTACAGGTGGTTGCAAAGGAAAAGACAACCATTTTCTTCTCTTTGTGATGGTTTAGATGATGCAATTTGAAATACTCCTAATCTACCCATGGAAGATTGGTAGGAACTAGGAAGTTTGCAGTAAAGAGGGAAAGGGTGGTTAGATTTTTGTCCTTACATTATTTAAAACAGTTTTAGAACTAATGATATACCTTTTGGGACTTCAGGAAACAGAGTTCCAGGGTGAATATGGTATGGAACTGAGATGCAAAAATGGCAATCCAAATTGTTATCTATTGGTGCTATGCATGGAGATATTTCTATTTTCCATCGAATATTCACGACATTGTTCGATTATTATGCTTTCTTGGAGTTGTGTTCTCTTAATCTTTTATAAGTCAACTTATAATCTAATTTTCTTTTACTTTAGTTGCATAGAAAGACGCTTGCCATTCTTTCCTTGAATTGAGGAGTTCCAGGCACACATTAATGCTATAAAATATGCAGGATCAGTTGCACATCATGGGGGGAAGAGTCTTGCCCGGCCTGATCAAATTGAGAAATTATCTTCAGTTTTTAAGAGTTTCCTTTCGGAGTCAACAAGATTTCGGATTTGCTTTGCCTAGTGTTGTATCTTCTTTATCCAAAATAAAAAATTTACTTATATGTCGGAATGTTCTTGTTTCAGTTTGCAATTCTGGCATCCTACTCGGGTGATGATCTAGTGTCAATTATCTATTTTCGAAGTTTGGCAGAAGAGATTCCTTTCACAACAGCGAGGGACATGTTGATTATTGCATTTGAGAAGGTGCCTTTTTAACATCTAAGAAATGTGAACAATAGATATTTTCATTTGTTCCTATATCTTTTACTATACTGATTCATCTGTATTCTACTTGTTCCTATGATCGTACTTGATATCGTGTTCCATGCCTGGTTTCCCAGGTTTATTTTTGACCTTTTGTTGAACCTTAAATTAAAGACAATCATGTATGTAAAACAAACTCTGGAGAGTCTAATTTTTTCTTTCATTCAGGATTCAGCTTGGGCTCGGAGGCTACCAATTGCTTCTTTTAGATGCCTGAAGGCAGCCAAAAGAAAAGTACCCTAGTTTGTCTACTGGGAAGCTTAGTATGTTTGATACCTTTGAAAATGACTGATTTGGTGGTTTTTCTTTTACTTGTTTTGGGAACACATTAACAGGAAGGGTGTATAAACTCTCACCTGTAGAAACTTTTATTTTAATTTTTCTTCAAATACCCCAATGAATATATGCCAATTTTTGGTATGAAGATAATTCATATAAATTTTCCTCTATACTACTTTGAGGAACTTAATGAGGTCTTTTGCGCCTCAACATGATACCTTTTTCTGTTATACAGTCATTAACGTAGGTTTCCTTCTAGAATTATTCTTTGTGTTTAGCCTGAGAAACAAGGTTACTAGATGCAAGCTGTCACCATGGCCTGTAAAATGGTACCGACTCATATAGACGGTTGACTTGAGGTTGATTATAGGTCTAATTATGGGTCAATAATCATGGAGCCTCTTTAACTTGAGAGATTTGCTCATGGCTGCCCTACATTTTGGTTTTGGTTTTAAATGAAAATGATTGGTTGTTTTTCCTTTTTCTTAAAATTGTACCAAAATTAAAGTTCATTGAAACTGATCTGTACTTTGGTCTTCTGGAGGCTTTTGCATCGGAGATGACTGGCTGGACGTGGTTACATTGTAAAAACTGTCATGGTAAATATTCTCTTTTTTTATATATATTGTTCATTTTCATTTTTGAATTGCTTCTACTGATATGCTTAGGTTTGCACATCGAATTTTTTTACTACAGCTAACAACATGACATTTATTCTTTTTAGGCTCTATCTACTAATTTCCAGGAAATTTAGTAAGTGCTTTGTCCTTTTGTGCTTAGGTTCTTTCTTCTTTGGTTAGGCTGGACCAACTCCAAATTTTGATACACATCCCATAGCATGTTTGCTTAGTTCATGGCTACTGATTTGCACCCATATGTGATTGCCTGAGGATAACCATTTTTAGTCTAATTAGGTTTCTGAAGCAAAAACAAAAGCTAACCTAATTATCTTCTTTTTTTTACTTATATTCTACCTTGACAAATTGCATGACTCAGTGATTGCTTTAATGTGGTATCTTTTATGCTAAAATACCATTGTACTGTTCCTATTTGAATGAATCCTACAAGATTCCCGATGTTGTGGGCATCAATGAGATTTATGTCATCATCATTGATTTATCATTATAAACAAAACATGGTACTTCTGTTTGCTCCCAGTTTATATCAATTACACAATGCTGTTCTTGTTTCTGCTTAATCACTTTATAATTAGCAGGCTGTCTTTTAATATTCTAAATATGTATTTTAAGTATTTAATTAAATTTGCAGGATACTTACGACCGAGTCTTTGATATCATATTCATCAGATTGATTTAACACTTCTTACTTCGCCTACGGTTCAGCTTTTTTACTTGGTTTCCTTTATTGTTTTGATAATTATAATTCCTAATGGTCTTTCTTGAGCCTATATAAATGTTTTGTACTTGGCTTTTGGTTTGGTTTTTAAAGTATAGGAGTAAGGCTGGGTAGGACTATTAGATTAGACCTATTGGTATCTCTAATGTAATCGAGTAAGCATACATTACATTAGAGATATATTAATATAGAGTATACATATTTGAATACATTATATACTTGCATACATTACATTAGAGATATATTAACCAGTTTACTGACGTGTAATATACTTGCATTCATTCTTATAGCAACAACTTACTGACATGAAATTGACTCCATGATGGTCATTTGCATTAATTTTAAACAGAAAAGACAAAGGATTATAATGGTTTTAACCAACAATGAAGAAAGGGTGTGCCACAAGTTGTGGACTTTCTAAGTATGTATGGATATGAATGGATCACTAATAAATTCAACCGACAATGGATTCCAGTTGTTTGGTTGATTATAACTCATAGAATTTTAGGCAATTTTCTATTGATAGCTAACTCATAAATTCCAGTTATTTGGTTGATTCCAGTTGTTTGGTTTATTAACCAGGAACACTAATATTTTCCCCCTATATTTGGTTGATTCCAGTTGTTTGGTTGATTCCAGTTGTTTGGTTTATTAACCAGGAATACTAATATTTTTTCCCTATATTTGTGTAGGTTGGATGAAGTAAGAGAATTTCTGAGAAGCTTTGGTTGTGAATAGGCTCGAAGGGTTCGAGCTAAATTTTGGATATGCAACATTTTGGATATATGTATGAAAATAATTAAACGCTGACTACGCTGTTAAAGTTTAAGTTTGAAGAAATTATGAAGGATTTTGAATGTTTTTGACAGTAAAATTAATGAATTTACTTGTGTTCGGAATTTATTCTGTGATTGATTCGTCGAGAAGCATTTAAATTTTTGAATACCCACATTATGTGTATATATGCAATAGATATCTGTAGCATTCTGTATATCTGTAAAGCTATTTTGATGTGCTGCAATACTATTCTTATGTGAATTGTTTCTCTGCAATAGCATTCTTACATGATATTGGTGCACATATAATAGCGCGAAAGATACGCTATAAAAACCAATTTGTATCGAAAAGCTATTCAAACGTTATTATGAAACTATAGCGTTCGTAAATGCTATGTAACTCTATAGCATTTGTCACTACTATAACAAACCTATAGCATTCATGGACGCTATAATAACTAAATAGCGTTCATGAATGCTATTACTGTCTTATAGCGTTCTTATATGCTATAAGTCTTGTATAGCGTTCATAAATGCTATAACATGTCTATAGCATCAATGAACGCTATAATCCATGAATAGCGTTCGTGAACGCTATAACTTTATAGCGTTCTTGTACATGGGATTATTATAGCGGGGGCATATATAGCGGGCGGAATATGCTATAATATGCATTCTACAGCGTTCAGCGCACGCTATCGTATCCCATATCTGTTGTAGTGTAGACATATATATATAAAGAGAGAGGGAAAGAGGGAACAAATGTGAGTGAAAGAGTGAAGGGGGCTGGACAGTGTTATCTCAGGGTTGTGTGTATGTGTGTGGCAGTAAAGTGTGAAAGAGAGGGAGTGAGTGTCAACATACAATGTATAGGTGTGTGTGTGTGTGGTGTATAGATATGAGTGTGACAGATCATTAGGATGTGTGTGTGTGTGTGTGTGTGTGTGTGTGTGTGTGTGTGTGTGTGTGTGTGTGTGTGTGTGTGCGCGCGTGTGTGTGTGTTGATGTGTACAAGGGTCAAACCCCCGCAGTCCCTACTGCCCCCCGCAGCCCCCGCCACCCACAACCCCCCGCCGCCCCCTCCCCTCCCCCGCCACCCACAACCCCCCCGCCGCCCGCCACCCACAACCCCTTGCCGCCCCCCCTACACCCCCTGCCCCGACCAGTTGCCCCCCCCCCCCACGCCACCCACAACCCCCGCAACCCCCATAGCCCCCACCTCCCCCATCGCCCCCAGCCCCCGATACCCCCGCCGCCCCCGTAGCCCCCGCTGCCCCCCCGACCACTGCGAGAGAGAGAGAGAGAAGAGAGAGAGTGAATTTTGGAGGAAATAAAAAGTTCCTCCCATCGGTTCAATTTAAGTCTGGGTCGTATATTTAGCGACGGACTAGCGACGGATATTATCCGTCGCTACACCGACGCTATATTGGAAAACTACTGACAGACTATCCGTCGCTACGTAGTCGACAATTTGTCCCACCACTTCTCCAATATTTCCCGTCAAATAGTCGACATCATAGCGACGGATGAAAATCCGTCGCTATATCTCCGACGCCGTAGCGACGGACAGGCGACATTTTCTCACCCTTAAAATAAAAAAAATATCGGTTTATCGTCGGTACTCCGTCGGTGATTTGTCGCAAATCCGTCGCTAATTACGATGGAAAGAATCCATCGCTAAACAGCCGTCGCTAATTGACTGTATTTTGGTAGTGGTATTAATATCTTCTCTTATAAAGTTGACCTTAAAACTACAAGGAAAGCTCAAGAAAGTATATTTTAAGTGTTCATGAAAATTCATGTCCTAAAAAATATATGGATATACAATTGTCGGGTTGCAGTTTCCTGAGCTTTCTGTGTCTTCAATTCTATCACATATATGGAACTTGAAGTGAAAAATGAGAAAACTCTTGAAAATTTTGATACATTTTAGTATACAGTTTCCAACCAGTTAAGATAAGTGATATGTGGACAACAAATCCAAAATAGATGGGTGAGATTGATTTCTCTTTTATGTCACATTACATGAGAGTATTACTCTATACTGTGAGATATAGGTTTTATTATAAGGCAAGATATTACAATTGTGTTGCTTGACGATATAATGCAGATTCAAAACCAGATTAATGATAATATTCAAACGTAGAATGAGCAAATACAAAAGGGCTCAAGCATATATATTCTTTAGTTTGATTCGTATCAATCATCCAGATCTTATAAACAACAACATTCTCAAAATTGCTATTTAGAAAGAAAAATAATTCAACAATTTAATAGTTGCCACTTGAACAACCAACTACATAAGTGTTCATGTGTTTAAGCTAAACAAAAACTATTGCTTCAAACATAACGACAAAACAGTTTGTAAATATTCGTTAGTATGTTATTTCCATGAAGGACATCATAACAAAAAATACATAACCTAGCTACAGAACCGGATAACATGAAATTCCTCAGTGGACAGTATATGCAATACTATAGATAACCTATTTCACATTGTAAGGCAAGTAAAACCTGGAGAAATTCCGAAAACCTTGGAAAAATACCCAAACTCTTAAAATAAAGTAGGAATAAAGTAAATAAGTAGTATATACCTTAAAATTTTCATCAGTTATCCAAACACAATCAATCATGTACTCTAAGTTCTCTTGTGAACGCCTTTATATCACTTCCTTCTCTGGTTAATGCCATTCTTTAATAACCACGATTTGATTCTGTATTGACCATGGCGGTTGATGGTTTACGATCAGAAGAATGAGATGGTATTGAAATTTGTCAAATTGATTTCTTATTGTTGGATGGTCTTATTTGATGCTACCCTTATAATGGTGATGGACGAAATATTTGTTGACAATGGGATTGTGATTTGTAATTGTGCACTTGGAAGAAGCGATGGATGATAATGTGATCTTTGAAATTGATCTGGCTCAGAATTAGATGGATATTTCTCGAGGTAACAGTGATGCATGCATATGTGGAATACATGGGATGGATCGGATATTGACGCATCAATACATCATGCTATTGGAAGAAGTCAATAAGCAAGATGAATATATGTTTTGAGATATTGAAATTAGCGATGAATTGAGATTGACCCTTGGGTTTTGAATGTGGATGATTGTAATTCGTAAAGTGAGGCAATGTCATCAGGATTAAGATCATGTTTGGAAGAGTATGATTGATATATTATTTATTTGAATATGGTTAGTACTTCAAATTTTGGTCGATTGTTTTTTGGATTGAGGAAATTCTTGGGAAATAGAACCTGGATCGAATTGATAGTGAATTCCGAGATGGTAAAATTTTGGTAGAATTGAGTATTAATGTATGATAGTGAATGCAACTTTGATGAAATCAGGTTTGAAGATTTCTGGGTACTAGGGTTGATGTTATGAGAATCGTTGGGATTATTTGAGTTGGAATATTTGTGATTCATTTTGAGATGTCTATTGATCATATTGGCTTTGCTCATGTGGATTCAAGATATTTTTGTATAGTGCTTGGCTAGATTGCCCTAGTTCTTGTTTGGTTCCTTGAGGTGGTGAAAGTTAGTTTGCATAGTAAATTTGGCATGTGGTTCTGCGTGAGGCGTATTCTGGATGTAAACAGAGTTATGGTGAAGCTTGGATATGGTTGGTTTAAGTTCGGTGGTATAAATTTTTCTTAGGTTTTGGCTAAGGCATGAGGAGATTGCATATTTTGAGGAACGAGAAAATTTTATGTTGATCGATCTTTGGTATTATGCAAGGTGTATTTGTTACGATCCACTCCCGAATAATCGGATACGAGTCGGACATGCCCACCCTACGTTGGAGACTCAACGTAGTAAGTTGTATTAAATATCAAGGAAACTCAAGTAGTAATATAAAAGCAACATCACAACAATCTAAATCGTCCCAGAGTACATCACAATACACCACCAGAGGTTCTAGCCATTATTACACCTTTTAAGCTAACACCAGAGAAATCCGGATACATAATATAAAGGTGAAATTCCAACCACACATCTTCACAATACAACATCAAATGAAAAGTCTACTAAGTAAAAGTAGTCTAGATGTCATCAGCTCCTAGGTCCTGAGTAGTGTCATCCTGCTCAGCTATAGTCCCGGGCTCCTACCCATAATAGGTATCATATATGGCCTCAAGCTCACCTGCAACATATTCAATCTGGAGCGGAGCAAAGTATAATCTATGATAATAAAACAAGTAAAGAACAAGAAAATAGGACGAACACAAAAATTAAAGAGACGAAGGATGGTGATCCCACGACGGAGAACGTTGAGAGATGAAGAGTCATCCCCGGGGGAGAATGCTTAGTGGTGTCAACGCCGAGAAGTAGATCTACACGTCGTTGCTGCTGGAGAAGATGAGCCGTCCGCCGGGAAAAAAAGATCACCACAGAGTATAGCACTGTCATTGTCGATAAGACGGTTACCTAACCGCCCCTGCTTGAGGAGGACTCGCCTAGCCGTCGCCGGAGAAGTGAGCGCCTAGGTGTTGCTTTCTCTCGCCTCCGCCATGGCCGACCTTCTCAAGATTAGGGTTAGGGTTTGGGGAGAACTTGGGAAAGAAGAAGAAGTAGTTGGGAGGCTCTGTTCTTCAGTTCAGCAGAGAAAAAAAATGAGAACGAGAGGGAGAGAGTGGTTTATATAGAGTGGAGGGGTGGTTAGTGACTAGAATAAGGGGAAAATTATTTGGAGGGAAAATTGGAAAAGGATTTCAAATAATTCGGCTGCTCTCTCTAAATAATTCAAAGAGAAGGAGAGAAAGGTTAATAAAATAGGTTGCATTGTTATATAGGTTTAAGTAATATTGCCAAGGAAATTGGTGGTCAAACTCTGGTCCAAAAGGCTAACAATCCAGTTACCTTCATTGATTGTCATCCCCAGTTTTCAAGAACAGGGGTATTTTAGTCATTTTTGAATTTTCAACATTTTTGAAATTTTATAATTTTATTAAATATTTTAATTGATTTGTGTAGTGTGGTTCGAGTTTCGTCTCGTTCTGACTTGAGATAGTGACACGGGCAGCTTAGTCTCTAGAAGGGACCCAATTTAAGTTAGACATGGCCGACATGGTTCACAAATTAGATTGGATAGACTAGTCTATTTTCCCTTTATTAGATTAGTTGTTTAGGGACTCAAATTAGACCCGATTGATCTCAAACTTGAACCTAGGCTAGACCCAACCAAATAGGACTAGAGAGGGGTGTTTGGGACATTTTACAATGCCCCAAAATAGCCCTACATGGCCGGCCACAAGGGGGGAAGGGGTTCATTCCATTTCCACTTTAGAAATTAGCCTCTTTTGAAAAGCTCTCAAGTGTTCTTCCCTCTTTTGAAGCTTTTGCTTGATTTGATCTCCAAATCGAATTAAACCTTCACGTATTCTTCCATAAATCCCCTCCTTAGGAAGGTTGCTACCAAAGTTTGGGAGAGAAGTGCAAGGTGGACGTGTCCATTTGAGGAGTTCTTCGTATCGTAGCCGTAGCGGAGAGGGTTTCATTAGGATTCACTCCTAATAGGTATAAAGCTTTCCTCTAAATCTAGTTTTCATGCATTTAGAGTGGTTTAGAATCCATGGAATAAATCCCCTTGTTGGAATCACCATTAGAACTAAGTTAGAGGCCATTTGGAGTCCTCTAGTGTGTGTCTACATGTAGTTTCGTGTCCCAATGGGTAGATGTTGAAATAGGACCCCCATGTGTTTGATTAAATGCCAAAAAGGCTTAATTGTCTTTAAATTTCAGTTATATATATGTATATATCATGGTTGTATATGTATATTAATGTCTATATATATATGTGTATATATATATATATATTGTATCTTATATATATGTATATATATTTGTGTGTCATTTGTGTCTTTATTTTGTATTTGTGTGTATAGGGGATTTCGGCCAAGAGGGGAGGATTGAGAGTGGTGGTGGAGTTGATATGTGTATTGTGTGTGTATTTGTATAGAGTTAGAGAGAGTGAGAGATTGGAGTATAGAGAGAATGGAAATTTGAGAGAGTTAGAGAGAGTGGGATTGAATGAGAGATAGAGGAGGGGGACCTGCTGCTGTACACAGCAGCTTGTAGGAAGGGGGGATCAGTCCACATTGGGCAGGCCCCATGGGCTATCCCAAACCAGCAAATAGCAGTCCCAAACCTATCCTATTTTAGCCCCCCCAAACCAGCCTTTAGCTGTCCTCAAAATAGCCCCTAAACCAGTCTAAGTGACAGCCATTCAACCCCATTTTAGCCCCTCTAAACGACAGCCATAGCAAACCCAATCCAGTCCCTAAATAGCAGTCCCTAACAGCCAAAAACCTGTCCATTAGCAGCCTTGAAAACCCCTTTGGATAGTCTACTTTGGACAGCCAAGAAGCCCCTTGTTTTAGCCCTTAACTTAGCCTATAACAGTCTACAAAACCAGCCCACCCATCTCAGCCTTAAGCAGTCCAAAACCAGTCCATAGGACAGCTATGTATGGCCTATTAGCTGTCCCAAATCATCTCTAAACCTGTCCTATATTTAGCCTACACTTGACACTCAAAACCAGCCCTTGTTCACCCATGTTTCAGCCCTTATTAGCTCCCAAAACCTGTCCTTATTAGTCCTAAAATCCAGCCTATAGGACACCACTAAGCAGTCCTAAAACAGTCCATGTTAGCCCCTTTGTTCAGCCTTAGTACCACTCCTAAGCCAGTCCAAATAGACAGCCATGAACCCCCAAACTCGGCCTAAACCTGTCACCTAAAACCAGCATGTAGCTGTCCCCTTTATGACAGCCATATAGCCCCATATCAGTCCTATTGCCTAGTATATGTGTGAGTGAGCTTAGTGTATGTGTGTGTGAGCCATTGTGTATGTGTGTGCGAGTCTAGATATGGGTATATAGGTGAGCCTATATATGTAGCTTGGCCTATGTGTGTGAGCCTATAGGAGAACCTATATGTGTGGTGTTATATATGAGTGAGTGAGTGTGTGTGTGAGTGTTTAGTTAGATATGAGAATGGTATGAGGGTAAGGTAATGTTAAATAAACAACATGTAACCTAAGATGGGTTAGATGAGCTAGGAACTAGGATTTTATGGTAGGTAATGATAGTATAGGATAGTATCTAGCTATCCTAGGAAACCTAGGTTAGTATTCCTAGGTTAGAGTGGTATGTGCAAGGTAATCGGGATTACCTTGGTAAAGGTAATATAGGTAATACCTAAAAACTAAGGTATTTGAGTTTAGAGATTAAGATATGGTTAGAACTTGGTTCCCTTGGTTGGTAATGGTCAGAAATAGAGTTCCTAGACTAGTTTTGACTTCGGTTGACCATTTTGACCAAAAGTCAATCGAGAGTCAAACTTAGCCTATAAGTGACTAGATTTGACCGAAACCAAACCAGAGTTGACCAGTTGACTGAAAGTCAACAGTTAGTCAATATTAGCCTAGTTTGACCTTAGGTTAACCCAGGGTTGACTCGGTGTTGACTAGAGTTGCCCAGAGTTAACTTTTTGACCAAAAGTCAACTGTAAGTCTACCCTTGACCCAGATTGACCTAGTTTGACTTGGATTGAATTCCTGTGACCTTGTTTGACCTTGGTTGTCCTAGTATATGTCACGCCCCGAGTCGGCAACGTTCGTCCCCGATGTTAATTTTGCCGATTCGATCGTCCTCGCTAAGGCGTGATGCCGTACGAGTCTGGAATTGCACTCGTACAAGGCAGAACATTACGTTGCTTTTTGATATTAATACGTCAAGTTGAAACTTCACAAATCACATCAGAATTTAAGACGCAGTATAGGAAGATAGAAATACTTTTCATCCATAGCTTGCAACGAAGTGCAAGTCGTATTTACATTGGATGCCGTTGCGGCTACATTGATTAAAAATAGAAAGAAAATACATTCGACAAGTTGCCTGAACTACGCTTGTCGTCCCATACATTCGCCCCTTTATACATAAGCCGTCGACTTGAATTAGCTTCAAAATACTTCAGCATAGGATGTCACGACCCGCTCCCGAATAATCGGATACGAGTCGGACACGCCCAGCCTTCGCCGTTGGACACGACGAAGTAAGCTGTACAATACTAAGGAAAACTCACAGTCACAATGTAAGGTAAACCAAATCACAGCTTTTATAACGTTTCCAGAAATCACCAATATCCATCAAGTGTTTTTAAAAAAATACAAACTCAGCCGGAGACAAATCCGGTCCAATGAAATAATATACAATAAATGAAACTCTAAGATACAATCTCCAGAAAAATAAACTGAAATAAAAACTGCAATATCCAAGCAATCACCAGCTCCATGCAATCTTTCACTCACCTGCAACGATCCTATCAGGAAAAGAGCAAAGTACAACCCTGACTAGACAATATACAATGTAGTCTGTGATCCAGAGTACAAGGTGAAACAGGAATACCAGAAAACTAGAACATGAAATGAAACTGAACTGTGGTACCAGAAATGAAATGTAAAACTGCAGGCAATGGATGACAATCAAGATGCTAGACAATGAACACGGCTATCAATGTACAAGGCAATCAATCAATCAATCAATCAATATGCAATTGTGACAATTTTGAAATATTAAAACTAATGTGTGACCGGCGTAGGAGCAATCAATCAATCAATCAATGAGTCAATTCTACATGGTACGGCTTCATCGTACGTGATGTGTACGATTAGGCTATCTTCAATGCTATATTGGGTGTGGTCACACAAAAGCTAATATTTCCCCCAATCCCGCAATGAACAATGACGCACAAGCAATGAACAAGAGTACAAGACAATCGTGTGTAATTCGTGTCAGATATGAGAACATGGCACATGAAGGTAAGACAGAAAACAAGGTACAAGTCAAGTCAGTGTACTTGCCTCGGTTTTGTTGTACGAGAGTAGTACTGCATGGTTGTAATGAATCACCTGTTATATTTGTACAATTTATTAGAGTTTGAATAATGACATTAGCTAACTAACTTAGATAATTCATTTATTTCTAGATAAGAACTAGTTAACAATATTTAGAAAATATGTATTATAGTTGATCAAAATAATATTAGTGAAAATCACTTCTAGGCTATATTTTGCAAGGAAAACATTTATCAAAATATAGCTATCCAAAATATATATAGATTTTTATAAAGTATCTAACTTTATTTATATGGAATATTCATTAACTATTAATGAGGGTCCGCTAATAAATATTTACAAAATCTAATTAAATATATATACGCATTTGGCAAGAAAATATGTTACCTTTTAGAAATTAGTTTACTAACAATTTAATAATAACAATAAAGATTTAATGGTAATTAAATATTATTGCTAACAATATTTATTATAGGCACTAAACATTTTGACAAAATTAATATAAAGTCCTTAAGGAATATTTAAAATTATAATAACTATGAATAATCAAGAGCCCAAAAATCCTGGCCCATACTCAAATAATCTAGCCCAAAGGAAGAATAATGACATTCTATCAAAACCAAAATAGACCAAAGGAATGAAAATACAAAATAGAATAACAATTTAGGAACAGATTATATCAGATGAAGTAAGGACAGACTATCATAAACAAGAAATAGAAAATGGGCTCCACCAATTTCCACTCTCATTCTCACTACTCTATTATTCTCCTTCTTCTTACTATTCAATCTAAACTCTATTACAAATAAACTATCAGCACCCACCTGCCAAATGCACATACACACACACGAAATATTCCACTCTCCATCATTACTTCCCAAACTAACCTCTATTACAACAAACTATCACAGCACCCAAAGATGTACTCAAACTTCTAAAAACCATTAAAACTAGTGAGTGAGAGAGGGGGGAAGCAGTAGCTTCTCTCCAAATTTCGGTCAAGTGTAGTGACCCTTCCATCACTCAACGGCCACATGGTGGTCTATAGAAAAACCAAGGATCAAATCATGGCATAATAAAATAAATGGAGAGGTGGGATACTCCATCAATGTAAATCCTTCTCTCAGCCGAATACTACTAATTCACATTCTTCAATACCCTCTCCACTCACATTGCTATACACAGCACACGAAATTAATCTCACTCACATACTTCTATTAATTCCTTCACTGTACTAACCCGGCCCACACCATTCCTCACTACTCCCTACTTTCTCATCATTCCACCGACAGGAACAGTAGCACAAAGTCACTTCCCATCATACTGACATACTCCATTTCCTTCACCCCATTAGTAAAGAAGAGCAGCCGAACACCACTACTCCCAATACTCACCTACTCCCATGTGTAAACGGACAGGACCCTCTTCATTACATTACAAACCGGCCTCTCCCACACTTTACACGCAACCCATTATTCCCATACTCCTCCTTCCTCTCAGTCTACACAAAGAACCCCCATTATTCTTCTCCTCACTTCTTCTCACAAATTCTCATCTCCACTCCATAGACTAAATTACTCTCCCATTGACCTCTTCTTCTCCACTTCACCACAAGAAGAAACCTTAGAAAACAAGAGAGAAGGGGGTTCGAGAGGGTAGAGGCGAATGTTTTACCGGCGGTGATGGGGACGTCGATCCTCTCGAGCAGATCTGGCGGCTGAGGCAGAGATTCGGCGAGCGGCGGTGGTCAACGGCTCGTGGTGGCGATTCTCAGCAACACGACGGCGTCAGATCGGCGCGACTAGCGGATCTGGCAGCGGCGAACTCGAGCACGCCTCGGCTCAGCTCCCGAGGAGGCGTGGCAAGTCGTCCAGCTTCAGCGGCGAACGAATCTCGAGGTAGCAGGGGTCGTCGACGAAGACTTCGGCGGTTCTCGTCGGCGTCGTAGCGGAGCTCGAGAGGCCCGGATCTGATGTCGAAGAGGGCGGAGGAGGGACGGATCTGGTGGGAGAGCTCTGGTTATGGCACAGTGTACCGGTCAAGATGAAGATCGATGTCCGATCTGAACACGGCAGCTCGCTTCGTCGATGGTGCCCCGGTGGTGGTGGGAAGCTTCGACGACGGCGGATCTCCGGCAAGAGTGGTGGTGCTCGGCCAGCAATGGCCGGGACAGGAGAGAAAAGAGTGATGAGAGAGAGTAGAGAGAGAGAGACTGACAGATGTCAGTAATTAGAATCTGTGCCAAATAATATTAAAATATCACTGTATTTATAATAAATGTACAGTGGCATAGATGTAATTAATATTAGATCTGGGGTGTATTAGTATGGTGGCAGTATTGCAATTATGTATAGATCTGGGGGCAGAAAATAATCATTGGTAACAACCTTTCAAATTCAAATTTAACAGATTTTCAAATATTCAAACAGATCACAAAATCCAAACATTTCCCTCCAACACTTTTAAAACAGATTTTTAAATTCAAAATAGATATCAGTTCCAAAACAGATTTTTTAAATTCAAAATATCAACAGGTTTTGAAAGTCAATAGAAAACAGTTTTTCAATAATTAAAAGAAAAATTGTTAATAAATAGTCTATTAATTAACTAGCTAATCAATTAGTTACTAAAGTAAATTGCATGCTTCTCCAATAAAATCACATATTAAATAATTCGAAAATAATAATTAATCTTATAACATAATTAGCAGTACTAATTAATTATAAAATCAGTTCTCAAAATATAATTCCGAAATCAGCACTGTAGGTAAATAAACCATTGAATACTTGTACATAAATATTTATTTAGCTACAAAATTTGTTTCTAACAATTCGTAAATCAAATCAATACGTTAATTAGTATTCAAAATACTTTTCAAGTTGACTAAAATTTAGTAACATCCGAAACTCGGTTTAATCGAAATTAGGTTTTGTAAGAAACAATATTTAAATCCAAGAAAATTAGGAAAATCTCAAAATTTACCAAATACGATTTTTGGGAGTTACAAATCTACCCCCCTTACAAAAATTTCGTCCTCGAAATTTCAAGGATTTTGCAATATACAAAAATTCAATCAAAATTTTATTAAAGGCAACCAGAGAACTAAATGATTTATTATGTAGTAAAATAATAAGGACTAACAAGTAGTCACTAGACAATAGAAAGACTGTAAATGCAAGAAACTCAGAGACAAGCCTCAAAATAGGCAATATAAAAATATACAACTACTACAAGCAAGTAAAAAGATAACGGTCCACTCGGCTGCGCTCCTGCAGCTACTACTGATCTTCATAAACTGGGTCCTCCTGCTGCTACTCTGGTGCTGGCTCCTGACGAGTGAAAGCCGTAGGACAATCCCTCACTTGATGAGTGGCATATCCACAAATCAAGCATTGTCCTAACTTCTTGCGACATTCCTCGCCACGGTGTCCCGGTCTCTTGCAGTATGCGCAAGAAAGGTACACCGGGGTCTGGATCCGTCTCTGCTGCCTCGGTGATGTCGGTGCTCGAACATGATGCTGATGCTGAGGTGGCCTCTGCTGAGTGTCGGCCCGCTTCGATGGACCCTAGGAACTGCTGGCGCCAATATCTCTGTCCCGCTTGAGCTTTGGGTCCATCTCCTTCTCTACTCCCTGAGCAACTTTAAGAATGCTCGTATATGTAGTGGCCTGACTAATAGCTACTGCATGACGTAGCTCCCTGGTGAGACCTTTCTTGAACATCCAAGCCCTGTCCTTTGGCGAGCTGACTAGGTTCTCTGCGAACCTGCTGAGTCGGGTGAACTCGGATGTATACTGGGCCACTGACATATTCCCTTGCTTCAATGCTTCAAATTACATCCTAAGCTCGTCCCGCTCCACATCCGGGAAGAACTTTTCCTGGAAAAGCAGCTTGAAGTCCTTCCAGGAAACTCCGGGCTCTGCTAACTGGGGCTCCTCCCGGTACCAAGCCCTAGCGATGTCGAATAGTCGCATGCTTGCAACTTCTACCTTCAAATCATCCGGGATTCTCGCCATCTTCAATGATCGTTCAGCATTCTCCAGCTAATCGTCTGCGTAGACTATCCCCTCATCGCCCCAAAAATCCATCGGGCAGAGGAACTGATATTCCTTGGCAGTTCCTGGCTTCGGCGCTGCTGGTGCCGGCGGTGCTGGTGGAGCTGGCTCTCTGGTCCTGAGTGCTTCGACGACGGTCTCTCTGAACTGTGCAGCCTGCTGACTCTGAGTCTCTCTGAACTGTGCAGCTTGTTGGTTCTGGGCCTCCATGAATTGCTGGAACATGGCCATCACTTGCGTGCCATCGAACATCATCGTCGGTGGAATCGGCTGAGGCGGAGGCGGTGCAAGCTGCTCCTGTGCACTGGGTACAGGTTGCTCACTGGTCCCAGTGTTCGTCGTGGCGACCGTCCTACAAAAGAAATAAACTGTTGATTGCTATATCCTATAAAAATTACAACTATCCTAAAAATTATAAGTAAATCAAATTTTCAAAAAAATTTAAACATCAATAACCATAAACCATAAACCATTAATCATAAATCATTTTCATAAACCATAAACCATTTTCATAAACAGTAAACCATTTTCATAAACCATTTTTTTTTATAAACCATAAACCATAAACCATTTATCATAAATCATAAACCATTTTCCCGCGGTTCCTATGCTGTGATGAGTTTTCCTTAGCTTTCGCTGGTCCCCCAATAACACTTATTTACCTAAGTGTCATTAGGATAGACCTGCATGGGCCACCACTAAAAACATGTCACGATCCGCTCCCGAATAATCGGATACGAGTCGGACACGCCCAGCCTTCGCCGTTGGACACGACGAAGTAAGCTGTACAATACTAAGGAAAACTCACAGTCACAATGTAAGGTAAACCAAATTACAGCTTTTATAACGTTCCCAGAAATCACCAATATCCATCAAGTGTTTTTAAAAAAATACAAACTCAGCCGGAGACAAATCCGGTCCAATGAAATAATATACAATAAATGAAACTCTAAGATACAATCTCCAGAAAAATAAACTGAAATAAAAACTGCAATATCCAAGCAATCACCAGCTCCATGCAATCTCCCACTCACCTGCAACGATCCTATCAGGAAAAGAGCAAAGTACAACCCTGACTAGACAATATACAATGTAGTCTGTGATCCAGAGTACAAGGTGAAACAGGAATACCAGAAAACTAGAACATGAAATGAAACTGAACTGTGGTACCAGAAATGAAATGTAAAACTGCAGGCAATAGATGACAATCAAGATGCTAGACAATGAACACGGCTATCAATGTACAAGACAATCAATCAATCAATCAATATGCAATTGTGACAATTTTGAAATATTAAAACTAATGTGTGACCGGCTTAGGAGCAATCAATCAATCAATCAATGAGTCAATTCTACATGGTACGGCTTCATCGTACGTGATGTGTACGATTAGGCTATCTTCAATGCTATATTGGGTGTGGTCACACAAAAGCTAATATTTCCCCCAATCCTGCAATGAACAATGACGCACAAGCAATGAACAAGAGTACAAGACAATCGTGTGTAATTCGTGTCAGATATGAGAACATGGCACATGAAGGTAAGACAGAAAACAAGGTACAAGTCAAGTCAGTGTACTTGCCTCGATTTTGTTGCACGAGAGTAGTACTGCATGGTTGTAATGAATCACCTGTTATATTTGTACAATTTATTAGAGTTTGAATAATGACATTAGCTAACTAACTTAGATAATTCATTTATTTCTAGATAAGAACTAGTTAACAATATTTAGAAAATATGTATTATAGTTGATCAAAATAATATTAGTGAAAATCACTTCTAGGCTATATTTTGCAAGGAAAACATTTATCAAAATATAGCTATCCAAAATATATATAGATTTTTATAAAGTATCTAACTTTATTTATATGGAATATTCATTAACTATTAATGAGGGTCCGCTAATAAATATTTACAAAATCTAATTAAATATATATACGCATTTGGCAAGAAAATATGTTACCTTTTAGAAATTAGTTTACTAACAATTTAATAATAACAATAAAGATTTAATGGTAATTAAATATTATTGCTAACAATATTTATTATAGGCACTAAACATTTTGACAAAATTAATATAAAGTCCTTAAGGAATATTTAAAATTATAATAACTATGAATAATCAAGAGCCCAAAAATCCTGGCCCATACTCAAATAATCTAGCCCAAAGGAAGAATAATGACATTCTATCAAAACCAAAATAGGCCAAAGGAATGAAAATACAAAATAGAATAACAATTTAGGAACAGATTATATTAGATGAAGTAAGGACAGACTATCATAAACAAGAAATAGAAAATGGGCTCCACCAATTTCCACTCTAATTCTCACTACTCTATTATTCTCCTTCTTCTTACTATTCAATCTAAACTCTATTACAAATAAACTATCAGCACCCACCTGCCAAATGCACACACACACACACGAAATATTCCACTCTCCATCATTACTTCCCAAACTAACCTCTATTACAACAAACTATCACAGCACCCAAAGATGTACTCAAACTTCTAAAAACCATTAAAACTAGTGAGTGAGAGAGGGGGGAAGCAGTAGCTTCTCTCCAAATTTCGGTCAAGTGTAGTGACCCTTCCATCACTCAACGGCCACATGGTGGTCTATAGAAAAACCAAGGATCAAATCATGGCATAATAAAATAAATGGGGAGGTGGGATACTCCATCAATGTAAATCCTTCTCTCAGCCGAATACTACTAATTCACATTCTTCAATACCCTCTCCACTCACATTGCTATACACAGCACACGAAATTAATCTCACTCACATACTCCCATTAATTCCTTCACTGTACTAACCCGGCCCACACCATTCCTCACTACTCCCTACTTTCTCATCATTCCACCGACAGGAACAGTAGCACAAAGTCACTTCCCATCATACTGACATACTCCATTTCCTTCACCCCATTAGTAAAGAAGAGCAGCCGAACACCACTACTCCCAATACTCACCTACTCCCATGTGTAAACGGACAGGACCCTCTTCATTACATTACAAACCGGCCTCTCCCACACTTTACACGCAACCCATTATTCCCATACTCCTCCTTCCTCTCAGTCTACACAAAGAACCCCCATTATTCTTCTCCTCACTTCTTCTCACAAATTTTCATCTCCACTCCATAGACTAAATTACTCTCCCATTGACCTCTTCTTCTCCACTTCACCACAAGAAGAAACCTTAGAAAACAAGAGAGAAGGGGGTTCGAGAGGGTAGAGGCGAATGTTTTATCGGCGGTGATGGGGACGTCGATCCTCTCGAGCAGATCTGGCGGCTGAGGCGGAGATTCGGCGAGCGGCGGTGGTCAACGGCTCGTGGTGGCGATTCTCAGCAACACGACGACGTCAGATCAGCGCGACTAGCGGATCTGGCAGCGGCGAACTCGAGCATGCCTCGGCTCAGCTCCCGAGGATGCGTGGCAAGTAGTCCAGCTTCAGCGGCGAACGAATCTTGAGGTAGCAGGGGTCGTCGACGAAGACTTCGGCGGTTCTCGTCGGCGTCGTAGCGGAGCTCGAGAGGCCCGGATCTGATGTCGAAGAGGGCAGAGAAGGGACGGATCTGGTGGCAGAGCTCTGGTTATGGCACAGTGTACCGGTCGAGATGAAGATCGATGTCCGATCTGAACACGGCAGCTCGCTTCGTCGATGGTGCCCCGGTGGTGGTGGGAAGCTTCGACGACGACGGATCTCCGGCAAGAGTGGTGGTGCTCGGCCAGCAATGGCCGGGACAGGAGAGAAAAGAGTGATGAGAGAGAGTAGAGAGAGAGAGACTGACAGATGTCAGTAATTGGAATCTGTGCCAAATAATATTAACATATCACTGTATTTATAATAAATGTACAGTGGCATAGATATAATTAATATTAGATCTGGGATGTATTAGTATGGTGGCAGTATTGCAATTATGTATAGATCTGGGGGCAGAAAATAATCATTGGTAACAACCTTTCAAATTCAAATTTAACAGATTTTCAAATATTCAAACAGATCACAAAATCCAAACATTTCCCTCCAACACTTTTAAAACAGATTTTTAAATTCAAAATAGATATCAGTTCCAAAACAGATTTTTTAAATTCAAAATATCAACAGGTTTTGAAAGTCAATAGAAAACAGTTTTTCAATAATTAAAAGAAAAATTGTTAATAAATAGTCTATTAATTAACTAGCTAATCAATTAGTTACTAAAGTAAATTGCATGCTTCTCCAATAAAATCACATATTAAATAATTCGAAAATAATAATTAATCTTATAACATAATTTGCAGTACTAATTAATTATAAAATCAGTTCTCAAAATATAATTCCGAAATCAGCACTGTAGGTAAATAAACCATTGAATACTTGTACATAAATATTTATTTAGCTACAAAATTTTTTTCTAACAATTCGTAAATCAAATCAATACGTTAATTAGTATTCAAAATACTTTTCAAGTTGACTAAAATTTAGTAACATCCGAAACTCAGTTTAATCGAAATTAGGTTTTGTAAGAAACAATATTTAAATCCAAGAAAATTAGGAAAATCTCAAAATTTACCAAATACGATTTTTGGGAGTTACATAGGAAGAGCTTCAAATCGCCTCTCCGTACTTCAGCTTCAGTTTAGGTTAGAGCGCCCGCCGCACATGGGGAAATTGGGGGAGAGAATTAGCACACTTGCTAAGTGGACGAGACGAACCAACCCGTCTAAACCGACTCTGATCGTTAGGGTAGGCATGCTTTAGAGTTGTCTTTCTATTAGAACTAAATGAATTCAGTTCATATTTGATAGCCGTCTTTGAGTAATAAAGCATACAGTATAACAACGCAGTTTATCATATTTTTTACCACGGCCGTGCTCGTCCCTGCATGAAAACAAAGATAATATTTACACCTGCATAAGACAATAGGTGAGCATGCAACTATCTTATATGCGGTCATTGGTGCTATGCACCACTAGGGACTTAATCGAAGTTGGCATACGACGCTACCCTTTCAGCCTAGGTTGTAAGCCTTACTGAAGGTCCCGCATGCCTCACGCCGAAGCAAGATAAATTATTCCCCCTAGGACGAATCGGTTCCGATGCCCCGAATACCGTTTCGAGGAAAACGAACTTGTGCACAAGCTGTCCATGACCATGCCTATGTGCGAACAGTTTCATATATGCAAACTGTTTCGTATAGCGCGGATAGTATCGAACGACATTATCATTTCTCGTAACTCATGCAATGATTCATTTTCTTCAAAGCCGTACACCGATTTAGCGTCCCGTGGGCACCAAATTGTTCGAGGCATCATAACCCATGATCGACGTTTCACATTATTTTGCACGTGAAATAGTCTATCTTTTTACTAGAACCTTAAACTTTTCCGTTTATGTGAGAAACTTGTATTTTTCAGAGTAGATTACTCAAAATCGATACGTTTTTCTCGAGTTCTTGACCTTAGTGGATTGGCATACAATTAACTTGGCATCGTTCGATTTTAATGAATTCGAAGCAAGGAATAAGTTTGTGGGACAGAGTAGAAAAGAAGGGTCGAATCACCCACCGATTACTTTGCTTTGTACCAGTCGTCCAAGCGCTACGCAACGTCAATCCTTAGTTACGCGAGCTCCTACAATGGCACCAACGCTTTGTTAGAATTCCTTCTTTTTTCCTTGTATCGAAATTGTAATTGCATCCATGAAAACGACGCGAAAGCACTTCATCAAGACCAGCGGCAAAGCTCCAAGAAAACCATACAGCGGTCCGGTCCCGTCGAAGGGACTCTTATATAGAGCTCACTCGTCGAGACACAGCCCGCTGCATCTAGGACTTATTCCAACAGAAGTCGTTCTATTAGTTGGATCGATTCTCGTAACTTCCGTCCAAATCGACTTGAATCGATGCCGCAAGGCGTTATCGTTTACCAAGCTTAGCGATCGAGTCAGATAGCCATCTAAGTTCCCGGTCGATCTGACTCGGCGCAAGCATATTATGAAGTTTCGTCGCCAATCGAAAGCGGGGCGCTACATAATATACCACTAATAAAAAGTTTCATCCCGAAACTTAAGAACAAGGGTCTGACCTTAATTTAGACAAAAAATGAAGGGTACTTCTCTTTCATCTCCGCCTCCATCTTCCACGTCGAATCCTCGATTGAATGGTTTCGCCAAAGCACGCGGACCAAGGACATCGACCGATTGCGTAGTACCTTTTTCTTGCGGTCTAAAATTTGAATAGGCTCCTCCGAGTAAGACAAGTCAGTACGTAGCTCCAACTGATCGAAGCTAACCACATGACTTGGATCGTGCACGTATTTTTGAAGTTGTGAAACGTGAAAAACATTGTGCATATCAGCTAAGGCAGGAGGTAGTACGATCCGATAAGCAACCGTCGCAACTCGCTCAATGATCTCGAAGGGGCCGACAAATCTTGGGCTCAATTTGCCTTTAACGCCGAACCGCATCACACTGCGCATGGGCGTTACTTTCAGAAACACATGGTCCCCGACCAAGAACTCTAGCGGTCGTCGACGAAGATTTGCGTAGCTCTTTTGTCGACTTTGCGCGATGCGAAGTCTATCTCGAATCAAGCGGACCTTTTTGTCGGCCTGCTCCACCAGTTCCGGTCCAAGCACTTGTCGCTCTCCGACTTCATCCCAGCATATCGACGAACGACACTTTCTTCCGTAGAGCGCTTCGTATGGAGCCATCTGAATGCTCGACTGATAACTGTTGTTATACGCAAACTCCGCAAGCGGCAAATGCGTATCCCAACTAATCTTTAGGTCGATCGCACACAGACGCAACATATCTTCTAAGATCTGATTGACTCTCTCCGTCTGACCGTCTGTTTGGGGATGGTACGCCGAACTAAAGTTCAGTTTGGTCCCCATCGCCACTTGGAGGCTCGTCCAAAAATGCGATAGGAATCGCCCGTCTCTGTCCAAAATTATTGAGGCCGGTACCCCGTACAGTCGAACAATCTCATCGACGTAGATTTCTGCTAACTGATCGACGCTCTATCCTACTTTAATTGCGATGAAGTGAGCCGACTTGGTCAATCTATCAACAATGACCCAAATCGCGTCATTCCCCCGTGGCTTCTTCGAAAATCCCACATCGAAATCCATCGAGATATTGTCCCACTTCCACTCGGGAATGGCGATGTTCAGTAGCTCTCCGTCTAGCCTTTGGTGTTCTGCCTTCACCTGCTGACACGCCATGCATTGCGATACGAACGTAGCCACGTCTTTCTTCATGTCGTGCCACCAAAAGTTTGTGCGCAAGTCCTTGTACATCTTGGTGCTTCCAGGATGTAACGAGTACTTCGCATAATACACCTCTGTCAGAATTTCTTTTCTAACTTCGGCAGTTTTAGGAATGCAGAGCCTTCCCTTTAATCGCATCGTCCCGTCTCCGTCTTCCGCAAAGTCAGTCGCCCTTCCCGTTGAAATCAGCTCGCGCATTTTCTTCAGGAATGAGTCATCCTCATGTGCGGTCTTTATCTTGATAAGCAGGCTCGATCCTAACTTCAGCTGAGCTAGGTGCAGGTGTCGATACTCAATTCCGAGTTTGATACCCATCGCTTCAAGGTCTCGCCGTATCTTCCTATTTATGGCCAGTATTCCTATAAACATTCTGCTAAGTGCATTGTCCACCACGTTTCCCTTGCCCGGCATATACTCGATCGTTAGCTCATAATCTTATATGAGTTCGAGCCAACGTCGCTGTCGTAGGTTGATTTCCCGTTGCGTAAATAAGTATTTTAGGCTTTTATGATCTGTGTAGATTCTGTATGCCACACCATAGAGGTAGTGCCGCCATAACTTCAATGCAAAGACGATCGC
Organism: Iris pallida; assembly: GCA_029216955.1. Classification (NCBI taxonomy): domain Eukaryota; kingdom Viridiplantae; phylum Streptophyta; class Magnoliopsida; order Asparagales; family Iridaceae; genus Iris; species Iris pallida. The sequence continues at coordinate 8,314,246 of JANAVB010006993.1, read as the reverse complement.
CGCCAATTCTAGGTCGTGCGTCGGGTAGTTTTTCTCGTACTGCTTCAACTGTCGTGAAGCATAGGAGATGACTTTGTCTCTCTGTATGAGTACGCACCTGAGGCCAGTTCCCGACGTGTTGCTGAATATCTGAAAGCCTTTTGGACCATCTGGAAGTGCAAGGATTAGAGCGGAGACGAGCCGTTGCTTCAACTCTTGAAAGCTGGATTCACAGTCGTCGCTCCATTCAAATACTACTCCCTTCTGGGTGAGGCAAGTCAGAGGCGATGCTAGTTTTGAGAAGCTTCTCACGAATCTACGATAGTAGCCGCTAAGCCCAGGAAACTCCGAATGTCGCTAGCCGAGGCAGGTCATTTCTAATCCACCACCGCATTAATCTTCTTTGGGTCCACCATGACACCTTCGGCAGAGATTACGTGCCCGAGGAATGTCACGCTACTCATCCAAAACTCGTACTTACTCTACTTGGCGTATAATTTGTTTTTCTGCAGTACCGTCTTCAAATGTTCCGCATGCTTCCCGATTCTTTGAGTGGACAAGGATATCGTCGATGAATACGACTACAAATTTATCTATTTGAGGTCGGAAGACTTGGTTCATCAGATCCATGAATGCGGCTAGGGCATTCGTCAAACCGAACGGCATGACGAGGAATTCGTAATGACCATATCGAGTGCGAAAGGCAGACTTCGATACGTCGTCGGACTTGATCTTCAATCGAAGATAGCCTGAACGAAGATCGATTTTTGAAAATATTACCGTGCCTTGCAGTTGGTCAAACAAGTCGTCGACTCGCGGCAAAGGATACTTGTTTCGCACGGTCGCCTTGTTGAGTTCTCGATAGTCGATACATAGCCGCAATGACCCATCCTTCTTCTTCACGAATAGTACAGGAGCTCCCCACGGAGAGACGCTAGGGCAAATAAATCTGCGGTCTAGCAACTCTTGTAATTGTGCCTTCAGCTCCTTCAGTTCTGCTGGAGCCATTCGGTAAGGCGCCTTTGATATCGGCCGTGTATCCGGAAAGATGTCGTTGCTGAATTCAATTTCTCGATCCGACGGCATCCCGGCCATCTCGTCAGGAAAAATGTCAGGAAAATCTGCCACAACATCGGTCTGCATTATATTTGTATTATCCGTCCGCGTGTCTCGAACTGATGCCAAGTATCCCGTACAGCCGGAACGCAGCATACGCCTCGCCGAGATTGCCGATACCATCATCGCCATCTTCGAGGCCGTACCGCACGAATATGAGAACTTTGTCTCGCTAGGAAGATGAAATACCACTCTCTTCTCTGCGCACTCGGTCGTTGCACGACAAGCACCCAACCAATCCATGCCCAGGATTATGTCGTAATCTTTGATGTCTAGCACGACGGCATCCAAGGATAGATATCTTCTCCCGACGCAAATGTGGCCAGCCCGACAAATAAAGTTCGCAGGTATATCGACTTCGGACGGAGTGCTAACGCTAATATTTATATCTAGTGACTGCATGGTTATTTTATTTTCTTTCGCATAATCAGCAGATATAAAGCTATGTATTGCACCCGAATCGAATAGTACTCGAGCAGGTATATTTTTGTAGAGTAATATACCTGTTACAACCGTATCAGACGCAAATGCCTCATCCCGAGTTAAGGTATAAACTCGGCCTTGAGCTCTGTGGCATTGATTCTGCGAGTTCACAGGCACCGCATTTGCGCCTTGTAGTGTAGGCGCTTTATATGGATTCGGAGTGTTCCTTGGTGGGTTGTGTTGATTCGGCTTCCCCGCCTGACAATATTGACTGAAGTGGCCTAGCTCGCCACACTTGAAGCATGTTCTCAATCTACAATCAGGTGCTCGGTGCCCACGCTTACCGCATCTATTACAATTTACTGCGGCAAAGTGACCACGATTCTCAGACGTGTTTGGGCGCTTTTGTACTCCCGATCCACCAGCGTCATTAGGACGCTTATTGAAGTTGTTGCGAACGACAGACACGGCCCTTTGTGACATATGGCCAAAGATTCGCTCACTATCAAGTGCGGCTTCATAGGATTCACGATAAGTTTGGCATCATTGGTTCATGACGTCCCTACGCAGTTCGTCGTTGAGGCCTTGCTGAAAATGCTCGCACCATTCTTCTTTGTTGGGCAGAAAGGCACCGGCAAATTTTGCAAGTTTCCAGAAGCTTGTATCATAATCTTCAACACTCATATTCTCCTGCCTCAACATCATGAACTCATCCCCCTTCTGTCGACGGATGGCACGAGGAACGTACTGCTCAAGGAAGGCTGTCTTGAACATTTCCCAATAAATCTTTTTGTTGGAATCGGTTTCACAGATCTCTTGTTTCTTCGCCGCCCACCAGTCATGTGCTCTTAGTTGTAACTGCAGCACCGCACAGGCCACCCTCTGGGACCCTTCAATGCAGAGGAGATCGAACAAGTCCTCCATCTCTGCGAGCCATCCTACTATCACGTCGGGCTCTGCTCGGTCGTTGAACTTCGGCGGGTTCATTTTGCGAAACTTCTTCACCTTGAGCATGGAAGGAGAGTTTATCATTTATGGGGAGACTTCTTCCTCCTCGTCTTCTTCTTGATCACCGTGCTTTCCTTCGAGTACCGCGTCCGTCGCCTTGGTATCGCCCACAATCCTGCTCACTATCTGAGTCAGGGCGGTCATCTGCTTCTGCTGCACATCAAATTGGGCTTTGAATTGCATCTGAAGCTGTTGCTGCTGCAGTTCCATCAACTGTAGCATCTTCTCCATAGTCATCTCGCTAGGGCCAGTGCTTTTTGTGCTCGACGTACTATCCACGGTTTGGGTTGTTGGGCTGTCAATTTTCTTATCTTGCTTAGTCATTCCTACAAACAGTATAAATTCGTTAGTATTTTTCAAAAATATCTATGGGCTTACCTGTATGGAACTTATATTTCACGCAGCATGCCGACAAGCATTAAATCGAGCCATCGCAACGGACATTCCAACAATGAAACATCTTTCAAAAATCTGAGGAAACATAACTGTGCTCTGATACCAATTTGTCACACCCCGAGTCGGCAACGTTCATCCCCGATGTTAATTTTGTCGATCGATCGTCCTCGCTAAGGCGTGATGCCGTACGAGTCTAGAATTGCACTCATACAAGGCAAAACGTTACGTTGCTTTTTGATATTAATACGTCAAGTTGAAACTTCAGAAATCACATCTGAATTAAAGACGCAGTATAGGAAGATAGAAATGCTTTTCATTCATAGCTTGCAAAGAAGTGCAAGTCGTATTTACATTGGATGCCATTGTGGCTACATTGATTGAAAACAGAAAGAAAATACATTCGACAAGTTGCCTGAACTACGCTTGTCGTCCCATACATTCGCCCCTTTATACATAAGCCGTCGACTTGAATTGGCTTCAAAATACTTCAGCATAGGAAGAGCTTCAAAATGCCTCTCCGTACTTCAGCTTCAGTTTAGGTTGGAGCGCCCGCCGCACCTGGGGAAATTGGGGGAGGGGATTAGCACACTTGCTAAGTGGACGAGACGAACCAACTCGTCTAAACCGACTTTGATCGTTAGGGTAGGCATGCTTTAGAGTTGTCTTTCTATTAGAAGTAAATGAATTCAGTTCATATTTGATAGCCGTCTTTGAGTAATAAAGCATACAGTATAACAACGCAGTTTATCATATTTTTTACCACGGCCGTGCTCGTCCCTGCATGAAAATAGAGATAATATTTACACCTGCATAAGATAATAGGTGAGCATGCAACTATCTTATATGCGGTCATTGGTGCTATGCACCACTAGGGACTTAATCGAAGTTGGCATACGACGCTACCCTTTCAGCCTAGGTTGTAAGCCTTACTGAAGGTCCCGCATGCCTCACGCCGAAGCAAGATAAATTATTCCCCCTAGGACGAATCGGTTCCGATGCCCCGGATACCGTTTCGAGGAAAATGAACTTGTGCACAAGCTGTCCATGACCATGCCTATGTGCGAACAGTTTCATATATGCAAACTGTTTTGTATAGCGCGGATAGTATCGAACGACATTATCATTTCTCGTAACTCATGCAATGATTCATTTTCTTCAAAGCCGTACACCGATTTAGCGTCCCGTGGGCACCAAATTGTCCGAGGCATCATAACCCATGATCGACGTTTCACATTATTTTGCATGACGTGAAATAGTCTATCTTTTTACTAGAACCTTAAACTTGTCCGTGTATGTGAGAAACTTGTATTTTTCAGAGTAGATTACTCAAAATCGATACATTTTTCCCGAGTTCTTGACCTTAGTGGATTGGCATGCAATTAACTTGGCATCGTTCGATTTGAATGAATTCGAAGCAAGGAATAAGTTTGCGGGACAGAGTAGAAAAGAAGGGTCGAATCACTCACCGATAACTTTGTTTCGTGTCGGTCATCCAAGCGCTACGCAACGTCAATCCTTAGTTACGTGAGCTCCTGCAATGGCACCAACGCTTTGTTAGAATTCTTTCTTTTTCCTTTGCATCGAAATTATAATTGCATCCATGAAAACGATGCGAAAGCACTTCATCAAGCCCAGCAACAGAGCTCCAAAAAAACCATACAGCGGTCCGGTCTCGTCGAAGGGACTCTTATAGAGAGCTCACTCACCGAGACGCAGCCCGCTGCATCTAGGACTTATTCCAACAGAAGTTGTTCCATTAGTTGGATCGATTCTCGTAACTTCCGTCTAAATCGATTTGAATCGATGCCGCAAGACGTTATCGTTTACCAAGCTTAGCGATCGAGTCAAATGGCCATCTAAGTTTCCGGCCGATCTGACTCGGCGCAAGTATATTATGAAGTTCCGTCGCCTATCGAAAGTGGGGCGCTACAGTATAACCTAGTTTAAGCTTGGTGTGACTTGGTTTGACCTAGTTTTGACTTAGACTTGCATATCATGACTAGATTAGCTTTTCTTTCGTTATTAAACCCTGTTTGGACTCATGGCATCTCATCTATAGGTCTGTGATTACTCTGAGCGTCTGTTCACCTTATCAGCTCAGGACTACAGGCGAGTACATTCACTGATAGTTTTCATTATCTTAATATCTGCTATATCTGTCACTCTTCGTTCCTAGAATACGTATTTTAATATGTGTTCTGCTCGAATGTATTTATTTAATATTTATCATGTATTGTTCTGTATTTAAATTCCTTCAAATTTTGTGCTAATTAATTTTCTGTATTTTACTTTCTACCTTTATTCTCTGCTTTAGCTTTGCCTTAGGTTCGGCCTAGGTTGGTTTATTTCGGGTTTATGGTGGTTCACCATGAACCGAACCCAACACCCTTTCATTTAAAGCCCCCAAACCCTTTTTCTCTCTTCATTACTCTCCTTCACCATTACTCTTCTTCTTCCTCATCACTCTCCCCACCTACCAAACCGTAGGCAAGTACATCTTGTTTTACATGAGAACCCATATTTTTATGGTTCATTTATCTCCCTTTCGTGATCCTAAGAGAGTTTAGAACTTGGCATTTTTTATTTTGAAGTCTTATTCTTAGTAGATCTAGAGTTACTATTTTTTCGGACTTTAGTGGTTTTGATCTGTCAACTTTCTTACTTCCAAGTTTTGTTCATTCCAATTTTGTTGAGGTGGTGTTACACGCCATTCTGAACCATGGGAACCCCATTTCTGGCTTGGAACGAAGGTTCCATAGGAATTGGAGTTCGGGAGGGACTTTACGCTCACGTTATACGTGCAAGCGTAGTATTGAGTTTACGCTCACGTTATACGTGCAAGCGTAGTATTGAGTTTACGCTCACGTTTTCACGTGCCCGCGTAGTGCTGAATTTTTACGCTCTCGTTATACGTGCTCGCGTAGCATCAGCTTTTTACGCCCACGATCACTCGTGTCAGCGTGAACATGTTTTTTTATGCAAAGTCTACTTAACTTGGCGTATTCTTTTTTACGTGTATTTATTCAGGCGTAAAACTTTACTTTTTATGCGTGTTACTTTTTACGCGTGCGATGTTTTACGCGCGCAGTGTCTCAGGCGTAAACTCAATCTTTTTACGCGTAACCCTGTTTTTACGCGTGGCTCTTTTTACGCGTGCTCCTTGGCTCGGCGTAAAACGAGTTTTACGTGCAACTTGTTCCGTTACTTTTTACGCATACTTCCTTTACGCGTATTCATCCATGTATACAATTTGACCCTTACGTGTACAAGCTACGCGTAAGGTTACTTTTTACGCGTACGTTCTTTGCGCGCGTATTTTGCCATAGCATAAAGCTTGGCGTAACTTGTCGGCCTTAGCGTAAAACTTGGACATAGACCAACCTTGGCGTAATCTAACCTTGGTGCTTCTATTGCTCTATAATTTATTCATTTAATGTTGGCATGATAATTCTCCTATTATATCCTTATGCCTTTTGGCATGAACTTGAAAAATCTTGGCATGTTAATATTTTAATACATATGGTTGTGTAGAACGTGCCCTGTGTCTCGATTGATTCATGGATATCCAGTATGACTGGAATTTAACCCTGAGAGTTGTAGACTCGACCATACTAAATAATAGTGTAACTTTCATGCCTAGTTACAAATTGACATTGATTGTTAACTTTACTAATAATTGATCATGCGTTCCTAGTTGGAACTAAGAGACTGGCTAGTCGTCTTATTGAATTGAATGAATGAGACACGTTCATATGAACTATGAACTATTGTAATCGACTGGCTGATCCCGAATATTGGCATACAGGCACATGCAGGCTCCAATTTAATTATTTTTCTACAAAAACAGCATGTGTACTCTATGGTCAAGGCATGATTATTCTGTGGTTAGTTTTGATTGTTGTATTACGCTATGTAAGACCTACAACCTAACCGTACGGATATCGTTGTAGAGTTGTGCATATCGTACCATATACAAAGGTACTCATTCTGAATGACCATGATCCACGGCATGGGATTTCACTTAACATAGAGGCTATTAAGTTAAATAAAATAATGATTGCATGGAGAGAATGGATTTTCGAATTCTTACATGGCAGCCCTCTTTGGGACTATTAAGTGTCCGACAGGCCGGCTGGTCCCCACAGATACTGTAAATCTGCCACACGGGCAGGGAGCGGTATCTGCTTATATTATTTATTGTACATTGTATATTAACGACGGGCGTCCCGCCGGGACTCGTCTAAATACATGATTAGCGTAATTGATTGATTGGGTAAACTAGCCTTGTTTGCGCATAGTAAGAACTGAGAAATCCTTATTGCATAAAACCAAGGTAACTTGGGACTTACAGTAGCAAGCCATAGTAGTTGAATGGCCGTTTAAATCGATTTGTTTGTATACTGTACCTACTCTATTAACTACTGAGATGATCAGAATGTCAGGACATGACAGGGCGATTTCTGTCCTTGTTTAGTTGGGAAGTTGGTTTGAAGTGTCGTGATGTTATGTGAATCTCAGTAGCAAGCAGAGATCTATTTATTCTTAACTCTTATCATTGGTTTTAATTCCCATGTCGTGCTTCCTTGTAGTACTTGCTATTAGAGGTCTAACCTCTCTGGTTTTGCATGGCCAGATCTAGAGCCGGTTCCCGAGGACTCAGCTTATTTCCACCTCCAAGATGGTCAATACTAGAGGAATGATCGCAGGAGGACTCGAGTGGGTTCCTTACTTCCCCGCTCGTTTTGTTATTTACCTTATACTTTGCTTTTTGGCACCGACATGTTAGTCGGATCGTCTTGTACTTACTTTTACATAATTATAACTAAAGTCAGACTGCAGCTGATAACAGTTGTGTATACCTTGCTACATCATCTGGCTGTGTTTTGTAAAGCCAGATCTCAAGAACATTTTGATGAGCGTTTGGGACGCCTTACTGCTTTATCTTACATGTTTTCTATTTCTGTTTCTTGTTTGGATGATTGAGACAATAGAAGTAAAGTGACCATAGTGAGACCTTCATGTAGTATGCACGCCCTCGTCTTGTTAGACAGCATTAATCGTATTATACGGTATTCATCTACCCATAATACGTAGCTGGCTGAGTCATCCTCCGCTCTCCAGTATTCTGGTTCTGGGGCGTGATAATATCCGATTCAGTTGTAGTGTCTTACTTGATTTCCAGACACGATAGTTCACGGACTAGTATATGTCGGATCCTGTCATGAGATGTTGTTCCCAGATTACTTGGTATATTGGTACAAGACTCGACTTGTTACTTGTACTTGTATAGACATGGACTTGGGAGTGGGCTGATCACCTGCTTTTGAATCCTGTGTCATGACATGTTATGTCCGGATCCTTTATACTATTCGGGCATGGGGAGTTATTAGTGGTTGTGTGATCAAAATCTCCACTTGTTCTTCACACTTGTACTCGACACTTGTCCATAGCTACTTGTTCATAACTTTCCATGGTGACCGGCCTTAGTCTTCACACTGGTACTGGTCACTTGTTCATAGTCGGTCGAATGGAAAGCCTAAACATGTTTTCCCAAGCCGATCACATAACGCACGCACCTTTTATATTTATTTATCATAGGAGGCTAAGTTCTGTTCGGGAGAAGGGTTACAACCCCGGTCCTTGTTTGGTTTAAGGGTTGTAACTCGGCTTCCGAATGGTTCCCAAGTCATCCTATATATATACATATTGTCATCCTATTCAGTACTCACATCTTGATATATATTTCCTGTTGATTTTGTCTTGTATTTCATTACATTGTCTCTTATATAATTTGTCAATTCATATGGAACTGCTGTTAGTGTTTGTACTTGCTCATTTTCCTGACAGGATATCGTTGATATATTACAGATGATTCTCAGGCAGATTGCCCGACCTATTATGGGGTCGAGTCAGATGGAGTAGACCTGGACCGTAGCTTGTTAGTAGAGCCACTAGACTTTGCTCACTTAGAGTAGTGTAGCTTAGTTAGGTTTGCCTGGTCTGCGAGCCAGCTAGTACTTTTCAGACTGTAGATTTTTATACTATATTTCTGTGACTCTGTGGTGTTGTGTATAGCGTTGGGCTTGTGTGAATCTCGAACTTATTTCCTGCTTTCATCTATCATATTTTCTTTTCATGTTATCTACCTTAGTCTTACCTTGTGATTGAGACTGTATTGCTATATCACCTCCATTCGGAGTGTATATACTATACAGGCACCTTTATCTATTTTTGTCGTAGTATTTACAGACCCTATATATAGCATTCTACCACCGATTCTGCGGCGTAGGCTGGACGTAACCACGTGCTCGTGCCCCTAATCAGGGTGCGGGTCGTGACATTGATCCTTAATAAAACTCATAATATTTGTGCGATGCTAATATTAACTAGAAAAATACTAATTCTCAAATAACTTGAAAATAATAAAATTCTAAAATTAAGATAAACCAAAGTTTGTTAATTTCAGAAAAGTGGGGTTACAGTATTCAAGTTTGATTTGAAGGAAGAAGGCTTGGTAGGTTTCGGTGAGTCCTCATATTAAGTATTCTTGTTGCAGTTATAGATTTACAGAGAGTTCCTACAAAGATGTGTTGGCTGCGTGCTTGATGAATTTGCTCAGTGTTGATCGGATATAGAAGGTGTTGCATTGGAGGAGCATGTTCTTGTAAGTTTCAAGTACGAAACTTCTTTTGGGTGGTGTATAATGTAATGTCCTGCTCAGCATAGTACAGTTGGATGGATTCTTGGCTCGAGTCGGCCGTTTGGTTTTGAATTCAGGCAAACGTATTCTGACAGCTGATGGAATTTGAGTTGTTCGATTTAGCAAATTTGGAGCCTTAGAGCATCATTAGTAGTTGGGACACTCAAATGCAATTTGGGGCCCAAAATTTTAAAAAAAAAGGTAAATGTAGAATGGGTTGGATTTGTGTGAGAGTAGTAGGAAATGATAAAGTAAGCTCCGGTCCCAAAGATTGTGTGGTCAAAAATTAATGTAGAAAAAAAAAATATAAAGTCTAGAATCTAGAAAGTTGGGCTCCAAATTGGTACTTACTATTCTACAAAATGAGTTCCTACAATCTAGAATATAAAAATTGGGAGGCCCAACCCTTAGCACCTATCGGTAGGTTAGGACCAAAATTGTACAAATTGTGACTAGATATGAGGCTTACTATTCTACAAAATGAGATCCTACATTCTAAATATAGAATCTAGAAAATGGGAGTTGCCTTACTAATGATGCTCTTACTACATAGTTCTTTGTGATCGGATGAATTGTGATTCTTCATCAGGTGGGTGGTCTCGATGAATCTTCAATCATTTACTAGCACAATAATAAAATAGAAACTATGTTTATATGGTTTCTTTATGCTATTGACCATTGTATTGTAATAATAAATGATGTGAACCAAGATAGATAGGAGGGTAATCTCACCTCTGTATCATGCTGCTATAGAATATAAAACTCGTATAAAGTAGAACTGTTTTATCTTATCACATGGACCACTTTAGAGTTTTTGATACCAATATGTTTTTCGTACTGTTGATGTATCTTATCGCATGGATAGTAGTACTATCGTGTCTAATTACATAGAATGTTATTCTATTGCTTAGACATGTAGATTATAACACTATTGTTTCAGAGAAATAATATGGAAGATTGGGATCACTGGGTTGCTAAGGCAGTATTTTTGGACTGGAAACTATGTAAGGATGATAATCCCTGTATTGGGAAGTTGGATCCGATCGATGGCTCGAAGAATTTAGTTTTGTGTAGATATGATTAGCTTTTGTTTTATATTTTATGTCATGCACGTGCCATAGCTTAGTTGTTTACGAGTATTGTATGATCATGGATAATTTTTGCACAAGGTTTTGGTTCCTCGAACGAATTAATGTCGGGGCACTAAAATCGTGTGGCCTAGGAGGAACATGGTATGCTAACGTACTAGCACGAGGGATTTTGAAACTTTCAGTGGGACTCGCTAACGTGCTGAAAGGATCCTCGTCTAACCTAGCTATGTCCAAGATGGCTTGTGGTGCCAGTGACCCTCATATAGTTTGGTTGTATGCTAATGTTATCTGCTTGTAGGCCTAGCACAGAGATAGCATAATGGGCACATGACACATTTGGATATTTACCATGGCTAACGATGTATTGTGCAGGGACACGTATTATGACATGATCTTTATGTAGTATGGACTGATAACATTGTATGGAACATTTATGTTTGATATCATTTACATTGAACATGGAAAGTATTGGTAAGTTGAACCTAGTTACTCTTTTGCATGATACATTTATGTCATCGACACAAGTATACTATGCCATGTAACTCATCCTAAGGTAAGATTAAAAAGACCACATAAGTTGCTTGCACCTATTTCAACGCGTTGGTTTTATGGCATCGGTGAGATGTCTCTCACCAGTACGCATCGTACTTATAACTTCCCAGCCTTGTAGGTGCAAGGAGCGACTCGGATGTGCTATAGACATCGGTATTGAGTTCGGTTGGTGCTTGAAGCTGTGCAGTCAGAATGAGTCTATTTTGGTTATAAAGGACATAATATATGGGAACATCGTTGTTTGTATATTTCTCGAATGGTAAGCCTTGAGGCATATTCCATTGTGGGGGTGGGGGGGGGGGGGGGGGGGGGGGGGGAGAGATATGTTGTAATCACGTCATTCTTGGCCTTGATCCATTGTAATCATGTTGTTATTATTAATAAAGAGATTTAGTTCATACATCTTGTGTTAATTCAACTTTTCTGCTTGGAACTTTCAGTTGCATTAGCTCTGTATCTTAGATTGTCAATGGTCATTTTGCTGTTTGCCTTGTACGTACAAATGTAATTTAGACTTATATGATATCACGTTCAGGGACGATTTTCGGTCTTACGGGATCATGATGTGGCAGGACACTGACATGACAACTCAGTATTGCAAAAGTCTTTATGTTGTCTCTCCATTTGACTCATATTAGCAAGTAGTATATTACATATATTACATATATAGACAGAGAAATACTTTACGATGAGAGTCTATAAAAGGGGATGCTCTAGCTGCACAAATCAGGCCCTAGGAGTTGGCATCTGTGTGTTCTCTACCAATAGTAGGCGACAAAGTCCATCTATGTTATGAAGAACTTGTAGTGCTCGACGGTAGGCACACAACAAATATCTATGCCACAAATATAGCTAGCTTGGTGGAGAAATAGAGTAGGACTCTTGTCCTATACATTGTTGGACCTAGATCATCATACCCCATGATGTCCGCGTTCATAAGGAGAGCTTGGAGGCCGACTTTAAAGGTGGATGTGTTCTTCTAAGAGAACATTTTTTTTCCTTAATTATTTGATTCTCTAAGAATTCAAATTTGGAGCGAGTCATATAGCAGATGGTCCGTGGACGCTTGATGGTTGCATTGTTGTAATAAAACGATGGGATCCGAAAATCTCCATGGAGTAGGACTTGCTGCCAGCGATGCCCATACGGGTCCATTGTCGAAAGATGTCATTGTAGCTGTGGAACGACATTGCCTTGAATTTCACTTAAAATGTATCTGACTATTGCTTTTTGCTAGCGCCTTGCCTAGGCACATGGTAAAACTATCGATCAAAGGTGCGAAACCTTCCGAAGGAGGTACCTGTTTGGTTGCCTGAGGGGCAACGTCATGATCTCCCAGTGGTGTATGAATGGGCGTCTCTAGTCTTTTCCTCATGCAGATGCATCAATCATTAGGACGACCACTACCCAGGACCCCATTCGCCACTGGATAAGTGATTCGAGAGGAGCTGTTGGAGGTGCTTTGAGAATTCTCCGAGATAATCCATGTGCCAGTAGCTCTGCTAGAGAGTAGATCTGATATATCGTCTAGTTCAAAGTATAAAGAGCAAGAGATGTAGTAGCTAGAACTTTATTCCACTTACGAAATGCTAATACTATAAGATGTGATACATCACATATCATCCACTATAAGACTGCTATATAATTATAAAGACACATATTGCACACTCCCAATCCAAATACAAGAAAGGAAGACAAACGGAAATGCACAAACTTTATTACACAAACCAAAGCATCTCGGATGATTATTCGAAGTACGTAATCATGCATATTTCAGTGATATATCTCGATGATCGAATGCATTTCCATTGCACGCAGTACCTTGTACTCTTTGAATCCAGCCGCGTCAAAGAGCCTCTTCCATTCTGCTTCGGTTCCCTGCTTCCCTGTGGTATGAACCATCATGTGAATGTCAAAGTGAAGTTGCGTCTCGGTAAGCTTGGGATGCACACCGTCGGAAGTATCCATGACCTTGTCGATTATGATTGCTTTCCCTCCATTTTCCTTTGTCGGAATGGCCTCCTTTGCAGTTCTTCAGTATCTTGACACACTGCTCGTCGTTCCATCCATACAGTACCCATTGCAAGTGATGATTAATTTTAGAAATATATTGCTGAGACGGTGACTCGTTTATAAATTTGTTTAAAATGATTACTGTCCTATCATGTTCATAGCTACTTTCAATATGAATTTGGCACCCACTTCATAGATTTGTCATAGTCGTTCTTAAAAATGTAGTTCTTTAGGGGACGTTTGGTATGCGGAATATTATATAGCCGAAAATTCTATATTTTGGAAAATTAAATTCCAAGTAATTAAATTTTTCTAAAAAATTACATTCTCATGTTTGGTTACTATATAAATATTCTCCAAAAAAATGATAAAAAAACGAAAAGAAAGGAAAAAAAATCAAAAACGAAATAATCTCAAAAAGAAAATAAATGAAAATGACAAAAAATGATTTTCTTACGTACAAGGCCTAAGCCATAAAATATATCTTGAAGTTTTGTGTGGAAAGTTTTTATTACGTACAAGGCCAAAGCCATCAAAAAGACGAACTTATCTCAATTTTAAAAGTTTGAGCTTGTGGTCCAAAGTATACCAGGCAAGAGATGTAGCTAGAAACTTAATTCATAGCATAAGATGTGATACATCACATATCATCCACAACAAGACTAATATATAATTATAAAGACACATATTGCACACTCCCAATCCAAATACATGCAAGAAAGGAAATGCATAAGCGCTTTATTACACAAACCAAAGCATCTCGGATGATTATTCGCAGTACGTTATCATGCAGATTTCAGTGATATATCTCGATGATCGAACGCAGTCCCAGTGCAGGCACTATCTTGTATTCTTTGAATCCGGCCGCGTTGAAGAGGGTCTTCCATTCTGCTTCAGTTCTCTGCTTTCCGGTGGTATAAACCATCACGGCAATATCGAAGTAAAGCTGTGTCTCAGTCTGCTTGGGATGCACACCATCAGAAGTATCCATAACTTTGTCGATTATGATTACTTTCCCTCCTTTCTCCTTTGTGGGAATGGCCTCCTTACAGTTCTTCAGTATCTTGACACATTGCTCGTCGCTCCATTCGTGCATTACCCACTGCCAAATGATGATCAATTTTAGAAAGATATTGCTGAGATGGTGACTCGTTTATAAATTCAATTATGTTGTTTGGCTCCCAAATTTTTTAGGTGATGCTCCCATTATGTGGCATCAGCTGACATTTTATATTTTAACCCAAAATATTAATTACCCAATTTTTTTATTGTTAATATTAATGATAATGCTAATTTTAATTTAATGTTAATATAAATTTTAATGTTAAAATTAATGTTAATGTTAATTAATATTAATGTTAATATTAATATTAATATTTATGTTAATTTGATACTAATATTAATATTAATATTAATGCTAATTTTAATTTAATGTAATATTAATTTTAATGTTAATGTTAATGTTAATGTTAATGTTAAAGTTAATATTAATGTTAATTTTAATATTAATGTTCATGTTAATTTCATAATAATATTAATTTTAATTTTTAATGTTTAATTTTGTCATGTCAGCTGTCATGTAATCAGTCATGTCATATGTCACGTAATAGAAGATGGTATCATCTAAAGTTTTTGGACGCCAAATAGCATTTTTGTTATAAATTGGCACTACCGCACTGTCCTATCAAGTTTGTAGCTACTTTCATATGAATTTGGCACCCACATCATAGATTTGTCATGGTCGTTCTTAAAAGAGCTCTTTTTTTCAGCTACTTGTCAAACTCCGTTCAGATGGAATAAGACTTGCATATGTTAATGGTTGTTGCATGAACTTCTGCCTGGTTTTTTTTTTTTTTTTCTATATCTATTATGGCTTGCATATTGATAATGGTAGTTCTTTACATATAATTTCTTTGTTTGTATCATGTCCTATTCGTGTAACGAGTATCTACCTTGAATATGAGTAAATCCGCGGGAGGGATGCGCTCGAACATGTCTCCCCCAACATACGCCACCTTATCGCTCTTCTCGAGAGCTTCGATCATATGCGGGAGATCGAAAACAGTGCACTTCACATGCGGGAACGCTTCGGCTATTGCCAGAGCCATCGTCCCCGCCCCGGCCGCTACCTCCACCAGAGTCTTCACCCCTACGAACTGATCGCCGCAGTCCTTGATGAGCACTTTCGTGATCGAAGCTGAGTCGCTCCCCAGCCCTTCTCTTACCAGCTTGCCGAACCCTGGCATGGTTTTCGTCGCCTCCCAGATGAACGTCCCATGCGCCTTCTCGAACGCGGTAGACGGCTCCTCGGATTTGAACCACGAGCTCAAATACTGCCACGATAGCAGCAGCGAGTCGTCGAGCTCGAGCTCGATGAATGGAGTGATGCAAGCACCCTTCTCCTTGATCAGAGGAATGGAGTTGGTGGTGATTGCGTAAACATCCTCATTGCTTGTAGATGTCACCGTGAAAAAACCGTTGTGGACGAGAAGGGTCATGAAGCGTTGGAAGTTCGGGACTCGTATAGGTGGGATGGAGAGTTTGGTTGCGAGCTCGGTGAGGGTGATCGGCTTCCCGTGGCTGTGGACAGCGTCGGGAATGCCGAGCTCGACTGCTGTCTTGAGGGATAGGGAGTTGATGAAGCTGAAGATGTGAAGCCATAGGTGGGATTGTGCTTCGAGCAGCTCTTTGGAACTTGCTCCTTCGGTGGTGCTTGAAGCCATTGTTATTGATGTTCTTGGTGCGAATTGGAGATGGTGATCGAGTCCCAATAAATAGATGTAGGTGATGAATACGTGGCACTAGTGACATCCACTTCGTGATCCTCGTTTACGATATTTCATTCAGGATGGGGTAATGTGATGTAATGTAGGGTAGGGGTGAGCGGGTTAATTCGGTCCCATCAGAACCGAATAATCGAAAATCGAATTGGATCAAAATCGAATAAACAAAACCGAAACCGAAACCGAAACCGAAACCGAATCGAATTGGCCAATAACCGAATCAATTTAAATCGATTCGGTTCTAGGTTTATTCGGTTTTGGGATTTATTTGTGCTCTTTTTGTTAATATATATATATATATATATATATATATATATATATATATATATAATAAGGGAGGTAGGGTGGCACCTCATGGGAGGGTGTCTACTTGTCACCCCCACATGCTATCATCAAGCACATGGGTGCATGATGATAGCATGTTGGGGGTGACAAGTAGACACCCTGCATAGGGTGACACCTCACCTCCCTCATCCTCTCTATATATATATATATATATATATATATATATATATATATATATATATATAAAGAAGATAATTGTGGGGAACGCTACCACCGGGAATCGATCTCCTGACCACTCGGGCCGCATGCATGATGATAGCATGTTGGGGGTGACAAGTAGACACCCTCCATAGGGTGGCACCTCACCTCCCTCATCCTCTATAGATCTGTGTGTGTGTGTGTGTGTGTTTTTTCATTTTTTGACCGAAATCGAAACCCAAAACTGAAATCGAAACTGAATAAAAAAATTTAGTATTTTTAAAACCAAAATCGAACCGAATTTTTTTAAAACCGAATCGAATCTCTTATTCGATTTGGTTTGGTTCGGTTTCAGTCCAAAACCGATTAATGCTTACCCCTAATATAGGGGGTGCAAATGAACAAAGTGCAACTTGCAAGTTCATACGCTACTCGGAGCAAGGCCGACCAAGAGGGTTGGATTGTCCTACTCGGAGTTAAATTTAGTTGTCCCTCGTCCTTGACTGCAAAAGAAGCTATCAAAAAATTTGATGGCGAGTAGGGTTGGCAGCGACATTGAAGTCTCTTGTTCTGACGACATTGTGGAACGCAGATTCTGAGTTCCTCTCTTTGAGCTACTATGGGAACTCAAAATATGGACCTGATGGATTGCTAGTTCAACAAACAAAGAGGATTTAGGGTAGACTACGAAGGTGCTATTAGCAGAGAGGTGGGGACTTAAAGGTCTTTAAGGTCTGAGGGGGTTGTTCGAGCCCGATGGCTTGTCTGGCTTATCCCAATGCCAGCCCCTGACTCGGAGGTTCGACTAGGTCAATAAAAATTCACCTTGGTTCAACTCATGAGTTCCATTGTCAAGTCAGTCCAGCTTGAACATAGGAAGTTTCGCTCGTGAGTCTTTAACTGCTAAAACAAATAGAATTCATATCCCCCACTTCCTTTTTTTTTGCATCAGAAAGGGGAGTAAGTGATCGGATCCGGAGAGATTTGTCGTTCGTTGCTTCAACGTTCTTGCATGCTCGATGGAAAATCTGGACTGTTCGAACCAGGCTTTTGGAGATAATCAACAATATTAATTATTTGAATGATCTTGCGATTGAAAAAAGCTAGGCTTTAACACATGAAACAAATCAATAATATTAATTTTATTAGTGGATTGATCAAAATATTCATATAACTATGAATCTATATAGTGGAGAAGGAATCCATATCCGTATAGGATAAATAGGAGACACGTAAAGATATACTTGAATCTAATTCTAAATCTAATCATATCTTAATTAACAAATAAAAATATATCTATTATCATCTTTGAAAATAATTGAGAGAGTAAAGTAATAAATAAGACCCACTATAAATTGCACTAGTTTACATCGTTGCAAAAAAAGAAAATTGTATAGAAAGCATAATAGTTTTCATTAATTGTGTAAAAGACACAAAGTTTGGAGAATTTCTAAATGCAACTCCAATACGCACCAAAGTTGGGTGTAACTTGTGCCCCATTTTAGGGCATAAATTGATTTTCCTTTTTATTTATTTATTTTTCTTTCTTTCTTTCTCAAATTTTGGTTTAGGATTAGAATTTTACGCTCAAATGGACTTAAAATGCATGTTGTGTTAATTTGCGCATCATTTTAAAGCGTATCTTTGAATTAGCTGGTTGGATTAGGATTAGTATCTTACGTCGTTTTTTGGGGCATAAATTGCATATTGTGATGACATAAATAACAATTTATTTCAAACGCCTAATTCAATGAGATTTGGTGGATGGTTGTGGGCGAGTTAATGGTAGAATTAAATGTGTGGGTGGTTACTTGGCTTTTATATATATATATATATATATATATATATATATATATATATATATATATATATATATATATATATTTTGGCCTAATTAATATATATATATATATTGGCCTAATTAATATTGGTCTAATTAAATGCGATTTGGTGGATGGTTTGATATTGTCAAACTTAATTGACTGTGTAGAACATTACTTTGCATATGATATTATTTATTATGTATAATACCAACGATCCTTCATATTCTATGGTAATGTATTATGTAATTTTACTCGTAGGTATGAAAAATATGGGGGAAATACTGAAAGCTAGTGGTGCCAGCTACTCATCAGTTGTTAAAACAACCATCATGTATATCAGGTTTGTACTTTAGTAGAAATTTGATGTGGGTATTCTTAGAATGTTCTAATTTAGGCATTTACAGAAGTAGTTAATAGCTCCAGATATTTGCATACAGACACAGACACCTGGCTATTCATTCTCTAATATGATATTATGAGGGGATCTCAAATATGAGCCTAGTGTTTTATAAACTGATTTCACCCATTTTTGACTTAGCTATTGGTAGGTAAATATCAGGGATGTCTAGATCGCAATATATACTAATCACATCCGTGTTCGGACTCGAAATAGGTGTTCAGACACCAAATTCTATAAATCACTAATAAAATTCAGATTATATGTTGGAGTGGGTGGGGTTCCCAACCTATGTGGAGAAGATCCCGGAGTGCGAAGAGCGCCGTCCGTATGTCAGAGAAGCTCGGAGAGGGGATGAGGCCAGTCGGAGAAGACGAAGAAGCTCGAAGAGCTGCCAGAGAAGCTGCTGGAACTCTGCCCCAGGAGAGAGATCTGGCCGAACTCTGCCTCCCAGTTCCAGAACTGTTCTGTTGCCAGAACACAGAGTTCTGGTCGAACTCTGTTCCAGGACAGAGTTCTGGCCGAACTCTGTGCCAGGACAGAGTTCTGGCCGAACTCTGTGTGTCGGGGCTGAAACGTTTTTCAGGGTGATTTAATCACCGTTGGATTGTATCATACGGTTCAGGTTTTGCTACGGATTAGGGGTTTATACATGGTTATTCCTAACCCTAATCACAATACAACATTGAAGAACAAGAGAGAGAAAAGAGGCAAGAGTGCCATTACAACTTTGGGAGAGAAGAATGAGGATTGAAGGCCATTTTCGAAGGAGAATCGTGTTCGGGTAATATCTACTCGTCGTCCTTATTCTTCGTAGCTTTGTAATCATTATTTTTGCTCCTAAATGCTGTGGGGATCCGATTTGGATCGGAAGAAGTTTGTAGATGGTGTACTCCTTTATTTCATTAGTGAAGGCTTCTCAGGGTTGGACTCCGATCGTCCCGTGGTTTTTTCCCGCAAAGATTTTTCATGTCAAAAATTTTCTGTGTCTGCGTGGTTTGTTTTGGTTCGTGCGTTGTTTTGCTCGGTTCTCTAGCAGGTACTCTCTAGTTTGGGGAAAGGTTTTTGCGTTTCTTTTCCAACAAAGTGGTATCAGAGCCAGGTTCTAGAATTCAGAAGGGTGTCAGGAGTTGACAAGAAAACTAGAGAGGATAGATGGACGCGAAGCCGGTGCGCATGGTGAACCTGAACGGCACCAACTATCACTATTGGCAGAGCAAGATGAAAGATTTGCTGTTTGTCAAGAAGCTGCATCTGCCCGTATTTGCATCTGAGAAGCCCAGTGATAAATCCGAAGAGGACTGGAAATTCGAGCATATACAGGTGTGCGAATATATCAGGCAGTTCGTTGACGAGAACGTGTACAACCACGTCGCCAATATTGAGGACGCGAAGACGTTATGGGATAAGCTGGAATCTTTGTACGCGAAGAAGACCGGGGTAAACAAGTTGTTCCTGATCCGGACGATGATGGGTCTGCGGTACAAAGATGGGGCGTCTATTACAGATCACTTGAGTGTTTTCCAGGGCGTGGTTGACCAGCTATCTTCAATGGGAGTCAAGTTCGATGACGAGGCTCAGGGACTATGGCTGCTGTGTACATTGCCAGACTCGTGGGAGACCGTACGAGTATCTATGATCGCTTCTACTCCAGAGGACGTGGTCAGTCTGGAGTTTGCCAAGAACGGGGTGATGAATGAAGAAATATGGAGACGTTCTCAGGGAACTTCATCCACATCCCACCACTCAGAGGCATTGGTTTCAGAGAGCCGCAGAAGGGGCAAAAGCAGGGGTCCAGGTGGTGGCAGGGACAAGAGCAGGAGGAAGTCCAAGCGTCGTTACGAGGACTCAGAGTATTACCACTGTGGCAAGAAGGGCCACATCAAGCGGAACTGTTTCACTTGGAAGAGAGAGAAGAAGGACGACAAGGAGAAGCAAGATGAGAACACTACAGCGGCGGCCTTGATATATAGAGGCGACGTGATCGTCGTAGGTGATGAGGTTATCACAAATCTCGCTTGCGATGACAATTCTTGGCTGCTGGACTCAAGGGCTTCAGCACATGTATCTCACAACAGGACACTATTTGCCACTTACATGACAAACGACTGTGGAGTGTTGAAGATGGG
Source organism: Iris pallida (assembly GCA_029216955.1). Classification (NCBI taxonomy): domain Eukaryota; kingdom Viridiplantae; phylum Streptophyta; class Magnoliopsida; order Asparagales; family Iridaceae; genus Iris; species Iris pallida. The sequence goes on along the minus strand of JANAVB010006993.1, from coordinate 8,293,353 downwards.
CAATGGAGATGTGTCAAAGGCGGTTGTCGTTGGAGATATGCATTTGAGAACACGGGTGCAGTTCTTGTTCTCAAAGATGTTCGTCATGTCCCTGATATCCGTTTTAACCTGGTGTCGATTGGAAGGTTGGATGACGAGGGATTCTTCAGTCTCTTCGGGAATAGTCAGTGGAAGCTTTCCAGAGGTTCGATGGTGATTGTCAGAGGAAGCAAGAAGTCTGGTCTCTACTATATGGAGGGGAGCGCACATGAAGTACAGGAGGTGAACGCAGTCAGTGATGCGTCTACCGAGTTATGGCACAGGCGGCTCGGCCATATCAGCGAGAAAGGAATGAGCTACTTGGTGAACAGGAAGGTGATTCCAGGGCTCAAGTCTACAAAGTTGGAGAAGTGCACGCACTGCTTAGCTGGAAAGCAAAATAGGGTATCTTTCCAAAGTCATCCAAGTTCAAGGAAGTCGATGTTGCTCGAGTTGATTCACTCGGATGTCTGCGGTCCTATGAAGGTAAAATCTATTGGTGGTGCTTCTTACTTTGTAACTTTTATTGATGACTGTTCCATGAAGGTTTGGGTCTATGCCTTAAAGACCAAGGATCAGGTGCTGCCTACTTTCAAAGAGTTTCAGGCCTCTGTTGAAAGAGAGACGGGCAAGAAGTTATTGTATGTTCGGTCCGACAACGGCGACGAATATATCGGTCCCTTTGATGCTTATTGCAGAAAGCAAAGGATACGATACCAGAAGACTCCGTCCAAGACACCTCAGCACAATGGTGTTGCAGAGCGCATGAACAGGACACTGATGGAGAGAGTGCAGTATTTGCTGTCAGAAGAAAACTCGTCGGGCAGATATTGGGGTGAGGCTCTTCTCACAGCTACTTATATTATTAATTTATCTCCTAGTGATCCTTTGCAGGGTGATGTGCCTGACAAAGTTTGGTACGACAAAGAGCCGTCATACAATCACCTGCGAGTGTTTGGCTGTAAGGCCTTCGTGCATGTATCGAAGGACGAGAGGAACAAACTTGAGCCGAAGACGAGACGATGCATCTTTGTCGGCTACGATCGGGATGAGTTTGGCTATAGACTCTACGACCCGGTAGGAAGAAAGCTCTACAAAAGTAGGGACATGGTATTCGTTGAGGATCAGACCATGACCAATACTCAGGATTCTGAGACGCCTTCTGAGGCTGAGGAATTGTCTGAGTTAGAGTCATTTCGCTTCGAGCAGTTTCTAGAGGACATCGCAGAGGATCCAATTATGGGGGAGCCAGTACATGGAGTTGCTCCCAACCTTGATCATCAGCCTGCTGATGGTGGTCAGGGTGTCCCTCAGGAGGATGAGCATGCCGGAGAGGCAGTTCCTGAGGAGGAGGAGGCTGTCGGTATATATCCAGCACCAGTGGCTCCACTGAGAAGGAGTGACAGAGAGCGTCGACCATATACGAGATACTCACTGGGTGAGTATGTGCTATTGAGTGACGGGGGAGAGCCTGAAAGTTTTACAGAGCTATGGAAGACGAACACAGGCAGGAGTGGATGGAGGCTATGCAGGAGGAGATGAGTTTTTTGCACACTAATTCCACTTATGAGCTGGTACGGTTGCCGAAAGGCAAGAAGGCTTTGAAGAATCGATGGGTGTTTAGAGTGAAGCAGACGGATGATGCTACTCGTCCTCGATACAAAGTGAGGCTGGTAGTTAAAGGCTACGGTCAGCGAAAAGGCGTAGATTATGATGAGATCTTTTCGCCTGTCGTCAAGCATTCGTCTATTCGGGTGGTGCTAGCATTGACAGCCAGTCTCGACTTGGAGGTCAAGCAGATAGACGTGAAGACGGCATTCCTCTACGGTGATCTTGAGGAAGAGTTATACATGGAGCAGCTAGAGGGATTCTGCGAGAAGGACAAGTCATATCTGGTCTGCCGGTTGAGGAAGAGCTTGTATAGTCTAAAGCAGGCTCCGAGGCAGTGGTACAAGAAGTTCGAGTCGTTTATGGGGGAGCATGGTTATGCACAGACGACGTCGGATCACTGTGTATTTATGAGATATTTTGCCAAGGATGATTTCATTATTCTATTGCTCTATGTTGATGATATGTTATTAGTGGGTCAGAATGCCACTAGGATAGTGGAGTTGAAGCGCCAACTGGGCGCGGCCTTCTCTATAAAGGATTTGGGCACAACGAAGACTATTCTTGGGATGGAGATCAGCCGAGAGAGAGAGTCCAAGCTGCTACATTTGTCCCAAAAGAAGTACATTCACCGGGTACTTCAGTATTTCGATATGGACGGGTCGAAGAAAGTGAGTTGTCCCCTTGCGGATCACTTTAAGTTCACTGAGGAGCAGTGTCCATCTACCGAGGACGAAAAGGAAGATATGGAGCGGGTTCCATATGCTTCAGTTGTGGGGAGCCTTATGTATGCTATGGTATGTACGAGGCTAGACATCGCTCATGCAGTTGGCACAGTTAGCAGGTATATTTTAAATCCTGGAAGGATACATTGGAGTACGGTCAAGTGGATTCTACGATACCTTCAGGGCACTGCCGATTGGAGACTTTTTTTGGTGGTGACGAGCCGAAGCTGGTTGGATATACCGACACTGATATGACTGGAGATGTAGACACGAGATGATCGACTACAGGCTATGTGATGATGTTTGCCGGAGGAGCAGTATCATGGCAGTCACGGTTGCAGAAGTGTGTTGCCTTGTCAACGAGAGAGGCAGAATATATTACGACGAAGGAGGCTTGTAAGGTGCTGCTATGGATGAAGAAGCTGTTGTAGGAAATGGAACTGAAGTAAGAGCAGTATACTTTGCTTTGCGACAGTCAGAGTGCTATTCACCTTGTGAAGAACCAGACATTTCATAGTCGGTCCAAGCACATCGAGACTCGGTGTCATTGGATACGGGATGTGGTTGAGAAGAAGGACGCGACGCTTGAGAAGGTTCATACTGATGACAATGGCGCGGACATGTTAACGAAGGTTCTACCGAGGGAGAAGTTTGAGTACTGCAAGCTGATCGTCGGGATGACGACCTCCTCCACCTAGTTGTGAAGGAAGAGATTTGTTGGAGTGGTTCCCAACCTATGTAGAGAAGACCCCGGAGTGCGACGAGCGCCGTTTGTGTGTCAGAGAAGCTCAGAGAGGTGACGAGGCCAGTCGGAGAAGAAGAAGCTTGGAGAGCTGCCAGAGGAGCTGCTGAAGAGAGGGCGGCAGAGTTCGGGCCGAACTCTGCCCCAGGGGAGAGTTCTGGCCGAACTCTGCCTTCCAGTTCCAGAACTGTTCGGTTGCCAGAATACAGAGTTATGGCCGAACTCTGTGCCATGACAGAGTTCTGGCCGAACTCTATGTGTCGGGGCTGAAGCATTTTTCAGGGTAATTTAATCACCGTTGGATCGTATCCTATGGTCCAGGTTTTGCTGCGGATTAGGGGTTTATACATGGTTATTCCTAACCCTAATCACAACACAACATTGAAGAACAAGAGAGAGAAAAGAGGCAAGAGTGTCATTGCAACTTTGGGAGAGAAGAAGGACGATTGAAGGCCATTTTCAAAGGAGGATCGTGTTTGGGTAATATCTACTCCTCGTCCTTGTTCTTCGTAGCTTTGTAATCATTATTCTTGCTCCTAAGTGTTGTGGGGATCCGATTTGGATCGGGAGAAGTTTGTAGAGGGTGTACTCCTTTATTTCATTAGTGAAGGCTTCTCAGTGTTGGACTCCGATCGTCTCGTGGTTTTTTCTTGCAAGGGTTTTCCACGTCAAAAATTCTCTGTGCCTGTGTGGTTTGTTTTGGTGTTTTGGTTCGTGCGTTGTTTTGCTCGGTTCTCTCGCAGGTACTCTCTAGTTTGGGAAAAGGTTTTCGCGTTTCTTTCCCAACATTATACACTTGATTTGGAACCATGAGTTAGTGTGTATGTCAATTATAGTTCACCTCAACCTTGAGAATTTAACTTTAGTAAAACACATAGGTGTTGGAACCAGATATGGGTTAGTTTTTCTCAGTTTGTTAATATTCAACAAGATGTGCTTCTAATACAGATTTGTAATGAAATCGAGAAAGGGAACAAAAGTTCTCTAGGATTGTAAATGATTTGTTACTACTTTACTTTGTAGATTAATAATCTTTTTCTTATTATATGTTCGTGGATTTGGCTTTATCAAGTATTTATATTTGCAAGTAAATTACACGAGGACTTTGTTTGGCTAAAAATAGTGAGCAAGTGCAAACAACACTACATATAAGAGCACTGGCTATTTACTTGCCATGACGGTTTAACCACAGAAGCTATTCACTTGCCAACAAATTGATAGAAAAATTTAGGCTGTGTTTGATTGAGCTTTTTTTACTGCCAACACTTAACAGAGGTGAGTGGATGAAAAGGGTTCATGTAGCCGACCCCAAATTGTGATGCTGCGTTATTATTTATGTTTTGAACCATACTTCATCATTTCTTGCATTAAATTTTCAAATCAGGATCCTTCTCTTTACTTCAACTGTTAAACATGATGTCATGTACCCCTTTCTTGATCCTTCTGTAAAAAAATTTACCTTTCTCCTTACTAGAGATCGGTGTGCAGGAAATATGTACGCCATATCATTGATTATCTTCTTGTTGTACTCATCAGTAGGTGCAACATTTTCCAGTAATATATTAATTTCTTAACTCTTAAACATACCCTGGCCTGATTTTATAAGTCCGATAATTTGGCCCATATGATAACCTCGTTATGATGTCTGCTTTATAGGCATTACATTTTGTATTGAATTACTTCTTCCTAAATAAATGATAAATTTGAAAAAACATTTTGCAATTTTTCTCATTGAAACATCAAATTTAATTTGCCCCACTTTAATTTCCGATCTTATGCTCATTGACAACAAGACTTTTGTGAATTATACATAATTATTGTTCTTTATCTACAACTAGGTTGTGTATAGATGTGTAAGAAGATGAGTCTGTTCAATCTATAAAGAGATTGGGTTGGTCTAAGTTTAGACCATTTTATCCTGTAGGTAAAAAATAGTATGCCAATCCTACCCACAATGTGGTTCATTTGGGAAATAAATGCTAGACTTGGATTTAAAAATGCACTTGGATATAGTAAACTCCTGACTCATCCATATCATTCACAACATTACTTAGAAGTTGCTCAAGCCATATATGGTTGATATAGCCTTTGGTTCTAGTGAAGCCCTTTTCTTTTTCCTCTTTGGGCAATGGATTTTGATTATAGTCCTTTTTGTTTTCAGGCTGAAGTTCGAGGACTCCAGCATGATGGGAGTTTACAACTACATGCAAGAAGTTAGAAATATGGGAAGGTACCTTCCTACATTTGCAAACTTTTCTTGCACACATGAAGCAATATTGAATGCATCAATTCTGCATGATGACCTATTTGGCTGAGTATTTCAATATTATGGAAGGGCTACACACACTCTAGATATAGTAACTAATAAGCAACAAAAAGATGACTATTTACTAAAATACTCTTGTATAGGGATGGTTATAAAAAATTTGTTGTAGGAGAAATGGTTATAAATTTTTTAGTATTCTTTCATTTGAAAATTTGTTGTACTAGGGTCAATCTAAGTGGGTTGATTGTATTTGGATTCATATTCTAGACCAGCTTCATCGTACTTTGGTTTCATTGTATATTAGTTGTAGACAAAATATAGAGAGTGTGTTATTGGTCTAATATTAGTCTCGCCTCTATATAGAGCTCCCTCATGGAAAGAGTGGTTGTATAATAAGGTAAAATTTTAAATCCTGCTAATCCTAATTTTATTTGTTTTGTTATCCGAAAGTTAAGCTGATTTGCATCATCAGATGATGTCTAATTTGCTATATTTCTATGGGGTATGTGGCTTGATAAAGGAATGTTTACTTCAAAGAAACTTCAGCAAGGTATACTTCAATTATTTCTAATCTTTGTTCATATTGTTATCAGATAATATACAAGCCTGTAGAAGTGTAAGGGGAGAAAACTTATATTCAACAGTTGTCCTACTTATGGTATTTCAAATTACCTAATATGTGCAACTATTTCCTTTTGCAGCTACTCGATGAGAGGCTGAGCACAAACATCTGGTGGTTTCTTCAGGCCATCAATGGGTAAGGCCTTTATTCCTTGCATCTTTATATCATTTAACAATCTTACTCTTGCAATAAACATTCAAGAGGCATGCCACGACGAAAGGGTTGAAGAAACTATATAGGCGATGACTCTCCCTTCTATTCTGAGGCCATCCACATGACCTCCAAGTTGGATAAAAGATACTGTGCATTGTTGGAGGTTATTAACTTAATGGCATTATTTTTCATCTCTTATATATCACTGCATATATATATCTCAGTTGAGATCTAGGAAAATACCAATGACAAGTATGCGTCTCGTTGATTGGTTTTCGTGGGCATATCTAGGTACATGCATGTCGTTCCATGGTAACAGAAAAGCAGCAGCATGCCATGCTGATACTGATAGAGTACTTCCTTATGGGATACTGGTTGTATCGGCCAAGACGAGCAAAAATGGAAGCAAGTGGATAGGTGTTGGATATTAATATTAAGTTGTGATTATATATTTAGCCAATGGCTTTATAATACCTATCACTGGAATGTTGTGATAAGATTCTGTTAGTTAATATCGTAACAATCTTTGTAAAGTATTTGTAATGTACTGTATGTTTTTAATAAAATAAGATCATTTTCTAAAGTATTTTTTCTGCTATGTCAATATTATACGTGTATTTATTCAATAATAGGCAAAGGAAATCATATAAAAATGTAATTATATATAAAAAATTTGTAAAAAAAATCAATTTGCATTTCTTGACGGTAAAAAATCGTCAAGAAAAGCCATTTTTGTACTGGATGCCACCTTTCTACGACACACAAGACACATGTCATCAAAAGCCATTTTAAATAAAAATATGATATGTCGCTAAAAGTGGATACTTTTTGCGACATGTTGATTTCGTGTCGCCAAATACTTTTCCAGACAAGGCTAGAACGATATATGTGCGAAATAGTCAGATATGTCGCAGAAAGGCTTTAGCGACATAAATCTATCTTTGCGCTACACATTGCTCATGTCGCTGAACATGCATTTTCTTGTAGTGCATCGTGGAGTGATATCTAGGCAACAAGCTAACATTTCCAAGTTCTATACACATTTGGCTCAGAGCAGGATTATTCTCTTTAGCTATGTGGGTTCGTCTTTTTTTATTAACATACCTACTTAGTGTTATTGAAAACATTCATTTATTAAGTGTGAAGGCAAAGCTAAGACAAGTTTATCAAAGTCACCCACCTGAATGAGGAGTTGTCTCGACCGAACGGGACTTCGAACAAGTCGTTGCATAGTCCAAACGTCGTTGTGTTTTGATTCCTTCGGTTGAATTGAGCAGGGTGGGGCACTACACTCTCTGCAATGTTAGTTGTGTTAATATCGAGTCTACAACAGGGTGCATAAGTTGTTATCCAATGTGAAAAATTATGATTGTCATCGTTGGTACCAATAATATCCATTTATAAACCCTAATATTTGTCTATTTAATTCTTTCAAACCATTATGTCGCATCTACAACATTATAATACCGGACAAGTTTATCTAACCGTTCTAAATATTTTGGTGTACTGCTACATTGACTTCTCATTTTTTGTTTAAAATGCTGAATGCAAAAAAAATGTAGAGAGTTTGAAAAAGTATCATGCATTCGACGAATTAATCCTTTTTGCTTATCTGATATAAATGAAATACAATCTTATCGATTAAAATACATTCAAAAAAATTTCAAATTGTTTAAAAACCATGTCCAAGATTCAGTATTCTCATTTTCAGCAATTCAATAAGCAATAGGATATAATTGGTAGTTAAGATAATGAGCATAAGCCACAAATAAATTACCTTGATATCGAGAAGATAGAAAAATTGCATCAATACTAATTATAGGTAAACAACCATGTAAAAAATCATCCATACATGCCTTGAAACAAATAAATATTCTTTGAATGACATAATTTTCTACCGTCTTTAAAAAATATTTGCTACCAGAATTTGTTTCCATAATTATAAAATAATATTTTTCAACACCGCCATATGTATCAATATAACTAGTGTTAATCTCAAATAGTGCAAGTTCTTTGGCTCCCCAAGCTTTAGAATACGTAATATGTACTCGATAATCTCTAAGTATACCTTTTACAATATATGATGCACTATGGTAGTGGTTATCTCTAATTTTATCCATTATTTTTCACTAATCCATGCAGCAGTAGCATGTCAATGATGTCCACTTTGTAACACACCAGTACATGAATGTCAAGATTCAAATGTACGAATCTCAAAGATTGCATCGTTACTAACTACTTTAACATACACTCTCCAACAACAATCTGGAACGTCACAAATATATACAAATATAATTATGAAGAATTGTTATATCACTACTAAAATTTTGAAATGCATAAGAAGAAGGAAACTCTTTACCAACAAATAACTCGGGAGTGCTACCATCTAAATTATCATCATTATTGTCTAAATAATAATCTAAACGTTCGACTAAATCATCGCTATTTTCATCCTCAACGTTCTCTTCGACTAAATTCATTTGGTTTGAAGTGCTATGACCAACATAAATTTTTTGGCTATTTTAAACATGTTGACTAGTAGAAATAATATTTAATAATACTAGATTAATATAAATCTTTATACAAGATGTATCTAAATTAATTTGAATAATAAATTTTCATAATTCTTCACTATCTATTACTAAAAAAAATATACGTAAAAAACAACTTATTATGAATTCATAATAGAAAAAAGTTTTACAATAATAATTCATATATTTTCTAAAGAGAGAGATGTAGATATTAGATCATTTGTATCTCCTTCATAAGATAATCCACTTAGGCCTCGTTTGGTTCACGGATTTAAGGAACCAAGAAAGGAAAGTTGTTCCTTTCCTTTGTTTGGTAGTCACAAACTTGGGATTCAATTTCCTGACAAGGGAGAAATTTGGTGGGAATATGGTTCCACTCATGACCCATGGGATTGATTTTCCCTCCTCCTTTTCCAACATTTATTACAAAAGTTATGACAAAAGTAACCATGTGTCATTGCTTATTTTACCATTAATGTTATTTTTTATAATATTATTTTTATTTTAAAGGTAAGGATATTATTGGAACATTGTTATATTTTGCTTTCCTTTCCTAGATAGTTTCCTTGTTTTACCAAACAACGGAAAGGAAATGTGACAGGAATCCTACTTTCCCAATCCCATGGAAAATACAAGGGAATTCATTTCCTTTCCGTGAACCAAACGAGGCCTTAGTGTAATACCATGGTAGCAAATCACTGTTAGCATTTGATCCATGAGTAAAAACTTGGATATTAGAACTTCTTCAAAAAGTAGCTGGCTAAGACCCTTCTTGAAAAAATAACTTCTGGTTGATAAGAACTACTTGGAAAACAAGTTCTTTCTGTGTAAGAACTTATACAAAAGCTTCTGAAGTCAGGATGCGAGCTACTATTGTAGACTAGTAAATGGACGTGCTTTGCACATATAATAACGCATAAGAAGAATATTATCCAATTAAATTAAATATTTCTTCTAACTCATGTGGTTAAGGTGCAAGATATTTTTCTTGTTTGGTTGAGTTCGATTCTTCATGTTGACAATTTTAACTTTTTTCAACCATTTTTTTACATAATTTATATTTTTTTAAAATAAAATGGACCGTGATATAATGACGGCTTAGACGGCTCACTTTTGAGCCGTTTTAAAGCCTCGTTATATAGTGGAAGATAATGGAGGAGTGAGAGTATGTGAGGAAGTGTTGGGTAATATATATATATATATATATATATATATATATATATATATATATATATATATATATATATTTTTGTTTTTTTTGTTTTTTTTTTTTTTGAAGCAATGGGTACTTGTGGCGAACTCGCCTCCACTGGGGCTCGAACTCCCGACCACTTGGGCTGCATGCATCTCCCTTAACCACTAGGCTAGAGGTCATTCGCAATATATATATTCACAATATATATATATATATATATATATATATATATATATATATATATATATATATATATATATATATATGGAAGAAGGTAATTGTGGCGAACGCTCCCACCGGGAATAAATCTCTTGACCACTCGGACCGCATGCATCTCACTTAACCACTAGGCTAGAGATCATTTGCTTATATATATATATATATATATATATATATATATATATATATATATATATATATATATATATATATATATATATATATATATATATATATAACAAAAAATAAATTTATTAAGAGAAAGCAGACAGATTACAAGGCACTATTGACGAGCAGAAAGGCGTACCAGTACGACCACCAACAGTGAAATGAAACAAGCAAAAGACCTGTATCCTAGGACCTGAGTTTGACTGATTTAGATCGGGAAGATGAAGGCTTGCTTATAATTGTGTTACAGGCTCCTGGCCCGAAGGCCTATATATATATATATATATATATATATATATATATATATATATATATATATATATATATATATATATAACAAAAAATAAATTTATTAAGAGAAAGCAGACACATTACAAGGCACTATTGACGAGCAGAAAGGCGTACCAGTACGACCACCAATAGTGAAATGAAACAAGCAAAAGACCTGTATCCTAGGACCTGAGTTTGACAGATTTGGATCGGGAAGAGGAAGGCTTGCTTATAATTGTGTTACAGGCTCCTGGCCCGAAGGCCTACAAACTCGGTCCGAAGGCCCGCACCAGCACTTGTATCTCACCGCATCCGGCTCGCACTCACATTTATTCCTCCACATAAAATTAAATGTGCTTCTCCCGTTGCTCGAACCTGCAACCTCTTGGGAGGATGTGCCTCACTCTATCACTTGAGTTAGAGATAATTGGATATATATATATATATATATATATATATATATATATATATATATATATATATCGTAAAAAAAAGACGTTGTAAAAGCAATTTACGCACAAGAAGGGTGTAAAATACTAGTCATCATCCTAAACCGGAAAAAGAAATACTAGACCTAATCCTAAACCGGTTAAGGCTACTAAACTGGGTAATTTAAATTTATGCCCTATTTTAGGGCGTAATTTAACACAACATACATTTTACGCTCTTCTTTTGGGCGTAAAATCCTAAACCAAACCGGAGAAAGAAAGAAAAAAAATTAGAAAAAAGCAAATTATGCCCTAAAATGGGGCGAAAAAAATGAAACACAAATTACCCGCAATTTTGGTGCATATATAGGGGCCGCATTTAGAAAATTTCCAAACTGTGTGTCTTTTACACAATTAATTGAAACTAGTATGCTTCCTCTGCAATTTTCTGGTTGCAAAAACTATTATTTGAATGGTCCCGGGATTGAAAAACCCTAGGCTTTGATGCATGAAATAAATCAATAATATTTTTTTTAATGTATTGATCAAAATATTCATATAACTATGAACATATATAGTGGAGAACGAATCAATATCCGTATAGGAGAAGAAATTTATACCCTTATTGGAGTAGAGATACATAAAGATATACTTGAATCTAATCATATCTTAACAAGTAAAAAATATGAATTATCATCTTTCAAAATAATTTTGAGAGTAAAATAATAAATAAGACCCACTATAAATTGCTTCAGTTTACATGGTTGCAAACAATAATGCTAAGTTTACTATCAAATGTTTACAACCTCTCTCCTCCCTCCTTACATATGGGTCCCACCCGGCCCCACCTCTCCTCTACACCCCTTGCTATATGGGTCCCACCCGGCGCTACCTCTTCCCCCCTCCTCCAATGGAAGTCGGCCACGTGGCCGGTTGTAAGAGGGTTGTAAGCATTTGGTTGTAACTGTAGCACTACCCGCAAACAATAGATTGGGTATATGGCCTGCACATGTGCTTGTCGGTAAGCATTCCTATTCAAAGATGCTAGGACAATAGCGGTTGGGGCATGAATAGAGAACATGATGGATTGACATGAGAAAGCTGGAGAGAGGACAGTGTTGTTGGCGCATTGCCATAAGGATGCATGTACCCTTTGTCCATATATAATTGTTGTTGGTGACAAGGGATATGCTTCAATGCTAGCTAATGATGATCAACAAAGCAACCAAGCGCTGATAAATAACTTTTTTTAGTAATAATCAACATATATGTTACACCAAGTGACAGTTATTAGTAACTATATATGTAGCTAATGAGTAATTTGCTAGGAAAGCCTGTAAACCTGACACTATTCGAAAGGCTGGGTGAAACTCTTAGGTGCTTAACATTGACAAGGCCAAACATAATGCACCCTTTCGGAGTTCTCATCAAATATATGTAAGAGTTCTCAGCAAATATAGGTATATAAGGCACTATATATCAAGGAATTTTATCGTCATACTCCTGGTGTTCGAAGAAACAATCAATAGTTGCCCTCATATGTTTGAAGTGGTTTGTGTTAGGGGTTGCTCCTGCAAATCATTTTATATGTAGACTTCTTTCTTAATCACTTTTTGTGGTTTGTTGTCAACATTTTGATGAATTCGAAATTAGAAAGTTTTGCGACTTTGGGTTATGATGAGAGAAGGTTTTCTTAGACTATGGTTGTAGAGTTAACAAATTTGCTAGGCATGTTTCATAGCCTATGATGAGGAAATGATGAGAACTAAATTTCACATTCCAATGTGTGTGAGAAAATAATTTGGTGTAGTTGTTCTATGTACCACTTTATGGTTGCGGAGTTCATGAATGGAATTTGAGGTTCCTATACTCGAACTTCTCTGTATCTGGATTGCTATTTTGATCTCTTCATTTGATTATTATGAAAAAAGGTTTACATTCTCTAACAAATCCGCTAAGGCTGTAATGTCAAAATATACATTGTATCGTATTAGTTTTTAACTATGGATTCAAAACAATGTGTTTTTATCATTTGGGAAATGTGTGTACTTCTGAATGATATTAATATCATCATTGTGGAGCTAATGCTAGATTTAGCATTTGGAGGTTTATGGTGGCAGTCTGGATTTGACTTTCACAATTGAATGACATTATTTCATGCTACATGATTTATATGTCCTGTTTGAGAGTGATCACAAAACATAATTCACTTTTTATTTTTCAAGCCAAACAAAGGAAGTAGCCATTATTCACTTTCCAAGGCCGCTTTTCGGATCATATCCAAACAAAAGTGGTATGTAAAAAACCACTTTCCGAGGGATAAAAATGGACACAATGAAACGATTTTTTGCAACTCGAACTGCTTGCACATGGAGTGCACTTGCAAACTTTGGATTTGTCACTTTACTTCTAGTGACTTTCAACCAACCAAACAGCCCCCAGGGGGACTTATGAGTTCTTGAGTGCGGCATTGACATATGATGAGTATGAGTGAGCATTTGTGTTATAGTTGTTCCATTTGAATCTGTTGGAGTGGGTGGGATTCCCAACCTATGTGGAGAAGATCCCGGAGTGCGACGAGCGCCGTTCGTGTATCGAAGAAGCTCGGAAAGTAGGCGACGCGGAGTCGCTGCTGCTGTTGGTGACCCAGAAGGAGGTTCTGGAACGGGGCAGCCGAGTTCGGGCCGAACTCGGTCCCAGGCCGAGTTCTGGCCGAACTCGGTCTGGCCATTCCAGAATTGTGGCGCTAGGTTCTGTTTGCTCGACACAGAGTTCTGGCCAAACTCTGTGTCGTCGGGGCTGATGCGGGAATTTGGATGAGTTTTCATCATTGGATCTAATCCAACGGTCCAGGTTGGCTGCGGGATTAGGGAGTTAAGTTGGGATTTCCAAACCCTAATTCATAATTACGCAACGTAACACAAGAAAAGAGAGAAGGAGGCAAGAGTGCCATTGCAACTTCGGAGAAGAAGACGGAGGATTGAAGGTCGCTATTCGAAGGAGATCGTGTTCGGGTAATCTCTACTCGTCGTTCTCGCTCTTCGTGGCCTTGTAATCATTGTTCTTATTTTTGAGTGTTGTGGGGATCCGATTTGGATCGGGAGGAGTTTGTAGAGGGTGTAATTCTTCTATTCCATTAGTGGAGGCTTCTCAGGGTTGGACTCCGATCGTCCCGTGGTTTTTCCCGCAAGGATTTTCCACGTCAAAAATTCTCTGTGTCTGCGTGGATTGTTTTGTGTGATTGTTTTTGGGTTCGTGCGTTGTATTGCTCAGTCCTCTCGCAGGTACTCTCCGGTTTGGGGAAATGTTTCCGCGCTTCTTTCCCATCAGAGTGGTATCAGAGCCAGGTTCTGGAATTCAGAAGGAGTGTCAGTAGTTGACAGAGAAACCAGAGAGGAGAGATGGACGCGAAGCCGGTGCGCATGGTGAATCTTAATGGCACAAACTATCATTATTGGCGGAGCAAGATGAAGGATTTGCTGTTTGTCAAAAAGCTGCATCTATCCGTGTTTGCATCCAAGAAGCCCAGTGATAAATCCGAGGAGGACTGGACATTCGAGCACATACAGGTGTGTGGGTACATACGGCAGTTTGTTGATGAGAACGTGTACAACCATGTTGCCAATATTGAGCACGCGAAGACATTGTGGGATAAGCTGGAATCCTTGTATGCGAAGAAGACCGGGGTAAACAAATTGTTCCTGATCCGAACGATGATGGGTCTGCGGTACAAGGATGGGCCGTCTATTTCGGATCACTTGAGTGAGTTCCAGGGCGTGGTTGACCAGCTATCTTCTATGGGAGTCAACTTCGACGACGAAGTTCAGGGACTGTGGCTGCTGTATACTTTGCCAGACTCGTGGGAGACCGTACGAGTATCTATGATCGCTTCTGCTCCAGAGGGCGTGGTCAGTCTGGAGTTTGCCAAGAGCGGGGTGTTGAATGAAGAGATGCGGAGACGTTCTCAGGGCACTTCATCCACATCCCACCACTCAGAGGCACTTGTTTCAGAGAGCCGCGGAAGGGACAAAAGCAGGGGTCCAGGTGGTGGCAGAGACAAGAGCAGGAGGAAGTCCAAGTGTCGTTACGAGGACTCAGAGTGTTACCATTGTGGTAAGAAGGGCCATATCAAGCAGAACTGTTTCGCTTGGAAGAGAGAGAAGAAGGGCGACAAGGGGAAGCAAGAAGAGAACACTACAGCGACGGCCTCGATGCATGGAGGCGATATGATCGTCGTAGGTGATGAGGTCATTACTAATCTCGCCTGCGATGACAATTCTTGGCTGGTGGACTCAGGGGCTTCAGCACATGTATCTCACAACAGGGCACTATTTGCCACTTACACAACAGACGACTGTGGAGTGTTGAAGATGGGTAATGGAGATGTGTCGAAGGCGGTTGCCGTTGGAGATGTGCATTTGAGAACGAAGATGGGTGCGGTTCTTGTTCTCAAAGATGTTCGTCATGTCCCTGATATCCGTTTCAACCTGGTGTCGGTTGGAAGGTTGGATGACGAGGGATTCTTCAGTCTCTTCGGGAACAGTCAGTGGAAGCTTTCCAGAGGTTCGATGGTGATTGCCAGAGGAAGCAAGAAGTCCGGTCTCTACTATATGGAGGGGAGCACACAGGGGGCACAGGAGGTGAACGCAGTCAGTGATGCGTCTACTGAGTTATGGCACAGGCGGCTCGGCCACATCAGCGAGAAGGGGATGAGCTACTTGGTGAACAGGAAGGTGATTCCGGGGCTCAAGTCTACAAAATTGGAGAAGTGCACGCACTGTTTAGCTGGAAAGCAAAATAGGGTATCTTTCCAAAGTCACCCAAGTTCGAGGAAGCCGGCGTTGCTCGAGTTGATTCACTCGGATGTCTGCGGTCCTATGAAGGTAAAATCTCTTGGTGGTGCTTCTTACTTTGTAACTTTTATTGATGACTGTTCCAGGAATGTTTGGGTCTATGCCTTAAAGACCAAGGATCAGGTGCTGCCTACTTTCAAGGAGTTTCAGGCCTCTGTTGAAAGAGAGACGGGCAAGAAGTTGTTGTGTGTTCGGTCCGACAATGGCGGCGAATACATCGGTCCCTGCCCCCGACCACCCCACTCCACCCTTGCCCCGACCACCCCACCCCGTACCCGAAACCCCCCTGCCCTACACCCTCTCCGACCACTATGACAGCCCCCCAACCCCCCAAATCGTAAAAGAGAGAGAGAGAGAGAGGGAGATAGAGAGAGAGAGAGGGGGGGGAGAGAGAGCATACCTTAGAGAGAGAGAGGGAGATCGCCGGTCGGAGAGAGCGAGATCGTCGGAGAGAGGGAGAGGGAAGAGAGAGAGTGTTTTGGGGGGGAATGAAAATTTCCCCCCCATCGGTTCAATTTAAGTTAGGGTACAGAAATTAGCGACGGCTTAGCGACGGATTATTCCGTCGCTAAGTCGTCAGTAAATCTCGCGCCAGAGTAGCGACGGATTATTCCGTCGCTAAGTCGTCAGTCAAATCTCGCGCCAATATTTTAGGCATTTCCCGCCAAAATATGCGACGTTCTAGCGACGGATATAAAACCGTCGCTACATGGCCGACGACCTATCGACGGCGTAGCGACGGATATGGACATAAAAAAATAAAAAAAATTGTCCACTGCTTTCCGTCGGTATTTCGTCACAAATCCGTCGGTGATCCGACGGTAATAGCGACGGAAAATTTCCGTCGCTAAATGGCCGTCGCTAAAATGCTGTAATTTGGTAGTGTCCGCCCAAGACACCTCAGCTCAATGGTGTAGCGGAGCGCATGAACAGGACACTGATGGAGAGGGTGCGGTGTTTGCTGTCAGAAGCAAACTTGTCGGGCAGTTATTGGGGTGAGGCTCTTCTCACAGCTGCTTATGTTATTAATTTGTCTCCTAGTGCTCCTTTGCAGGGTGATGTGCCTGACAAAGTATGGTACGGCAAAGAGCCGTCATACAATCACCTGCGGGCGTTTGGTTGTAAGGCCTTCGTACATGTACCGAAGGACGAGAGGACCAAACTTGAGCCGAAGACGAGGCGATGCGTCTTTGTCGGCTACGGTCGGGATGAGTTTGGCTATAGACTCTACGACTCGGTGGAAAGAAAGCTCTATAGAAGCAGGGACGTGGTGTTCGTCGAGGATCAGACCATGACCAACACTCAGGATTCCGAGACGCCTTCTGAGGCTGAGGAATTGCCTGAGTTAGAGTCATTTCGCTTCGAGCAGTTTCCAGAGGACATCGCAGAGGATCCAGTTACGGGGGAGCCGGTACATGGAGTTGCTCCCAACCTTGATCATCAGCCTGCTGAGGGTGGTCAGGACGTTCTTCAGGAGGATGAGCATGCCGGAGAGGTAGTTCCTGAGGAGGAGGAGGCTGTCGGTATACAGCCAGCACCAGTGGTTCCTTTGAGGAGGATCGACAGAGAGCGTCGACCATCTACGAGATACTCACCGAATGAGTATGTGCTACTGACTGACGGGGGAGAGCCCGAAAGTTTTGCAAAGGCTATGGAAGACGAACACAGGCAGGAGTGGATGGAGGCTATGCAGGAGGAGATGAGTTCCTTGCACACCAATTTCACTTATGATCTGGTACGGTTGCCAAAGGGCAAGAAGGCTTTGAAGAATCGATGGGTGTTTAGAGTGAAACAGACGGATGATGCTACTTGTCCTCGATACAAAGCGAGACTGGTAGTCAAAGGCTACGGTCAGCGGAAAGGCGTGGATTATGATGAGATCTTTTCGCCTGTCGTCAAGCATTCGTCTATTCGGGTGGTGCTAGCATTAGCAGCCAGTCTCGACTTGGAGGTCGAGCAGATGGACGTGAAGACGGCATTCCTCCACGGTGATCTTGAGGAGGAGTTGTACATGGAGCAGCCGGAGGGATTCTGTGAGAAGGGCAAGTCACATTTGGTCTGCCGGTTGAGGAAGAGCTTGTATGGTCTGAAGCAGGCTCCGAGGCAGTGGTACAGGAAGTTCGAGTCATTTATGGGGGAGCATGGCTATGCACGGACGACGTCGGACCATTGTGCATTTGTGAGGTATTTTGCCGATGATGATTTTATCATTTTATTGCTCTATGTAGATGATATGCTATTAGTGGGACGGAATGCCACTAGGATAGCGGAGTTGAAACGCCAACTGGGTGCGGCCTTCTCTATGAAGGATTTGGGCGCAGCGAAGACTATTCTTGGGATGGAGATCAGCCGAGAGAGAGAGTCCAAGATGCTACACTTGTCCCAAACGAAGTACATTCACCGGGTACTTCAGCGTTTCGGGATGGACGGGTCGAAGAAAGTAAGTTCCCCTCTTGCGGCTCACTTTAAGCTCACTGAGGAGCAGTGTCCATCTACCGAGGACGAAAAGGAAGATATGGAGCGGGTTCCATATGCCTCAGCTGTGGGGAGCCTGATATATGCTATGGTGTGTACGAGGCCAGATATTGCTCATGCAGTTGGTACGGTTAGCAGGTATCTTTCAAATCCTGGAAGGGTACATTGGAGTGCGGTCAAGTGGATTCTACGATATCTTCAGGGTACTGCTGGTTGGAGACTTTCCTTTGGTGGTGACGAGCCGAAGCTGGTTGGGTATACCGACGCTGATATGGCTGGAGATGTAGACACGAGGGGATCGACTTCAGGCTACGTGATGATGTTTACGGGAGGAGCAGTGTCGTGGCAGTCGCGGTTGCAGAAGTGTGTTGCCTTGTCGACGACAGAGGCGGAATACATTGCAGCGACGGAGGCTTTCAAGGAGCTGTTGTGGATGAAAAAGCTGTTGCAGGAAATGGGGCTGAAGCAAGAGCAGTATACTTTGCTTTGCGACAGTCAGAGTGCTATCCATCTTGTGAAGAATCAGACGTTTCATAACCGGTCCAAGCACATCGAAACTCGGTATCATTGGATACGGGATGTGGTTGAGAAGAAGGACGCGGAGCTTGAGAAGGTTCATACAGATGACAACGGAGCTGATATGTTCACGAAGATTCTACCAAGAGGAAAGTTTGAGTACTGCAGGCAGATCGTCGGGATGACGACATCCTCCCCATAGTTGTGAAGGGGGAGATTTGTTGGAGTGGGTGGGGTTTCCAACCTATGTGGAGAAGACCCCGGAGTGCGACGAGCGCCGTTCGTGTGTCGAAGAAGCTCGGGAAGTAGGCGACGCGGAGTCGCTGCTGCTGTTGGTGACCCAGAAGGAGGTTCTGGAACGGGGCAGCCGAGTTCGGGCCGAACTCGGTCCTAGGCCGAGTTCTGGTCGAACTCGGTCTGGCCATTCCAGAATTGTGGCGCTAGGTTCTGTTTGCTCGACACAGAGTTCTGGCCGAACTCTGTGTCGTCGGGGCTGATGCGGGAATTTAGATGAGTTTTCATCATTGGATCTAATCCAACGGTCCAGGTTGGCTGCGGGCTTAGGGAGTTAAGTTGGAATTTCCAAACCCTAATTCATAACGCAACGTAACACAAGAAAAGAGAGAAGGAGGCAAGAGTGCCATTGCAACTTCGGAGAAGAAGACGGAGGATTGATGGTCGCTATTCGAAGGAGATCGTGTTCGGGTAATCTCTACTCGTCGTTCTCGCTCTTCGTGGCCTTGTAATCATTGTTCTTATTTCTGAGTGTTGTGGGGATCCGATTTGGATCGGGAGGAGTTTGTAGAGGGTGTAATTCTTCTATTCCATTAGTGGAGGCTTCTCAGGGTTGGACTCCGATCGTCCCGTGGTTTTTCCCGCAAGGGTTTTCCACGTCAAAAATTCTCTGTGTCTGCGTGGATTGTTTTGTGTGATTGTTTTTGGGTTCGTGCGTTGTATTGCTCGGTCCTCTCGCAGGTACTCTCCGGTTTGGGAAAAGATTTCCGCGCTTCTTTTCCATCAGAATCCTCTCTAATGTTGTGAATAAAATTGTAGTGTTCCATTGGAAGTGTTAAAGTCCTGCCACTGCATCATGACCCTAGAGCAGTAACGTGGGTTGTATATTTATATTCTAGCACGCTCTCTGCAAGTCAAAGTTTTATTTTGAATAGAGACCTGGATTAATGTATTAGTATTTCTGTAATCCACTTAAAATATGATCATGAAATATTCGATCCTTGGTTCCTTTTATATTATGTTAAAATTTATGTCACTGCATTCTTGACTCTAAACAGTGATGACAAACGATGGTTATAAATTTATATTCTATCAGAAAGTTTTGTGTCTCCTTCATCCACATCTCTCCACTCTAATACTCACTTTTGCATAATTCAACTCCATATTAAGATTGTCTCATTGTAATATTAACTTATGTGTTGCTTGAATAGAATAATTTGTTTCCTAACAACATGTTATTTTTATGGGGAAAGAAACCTGACAAAGCCACTCTCAAAAGGGCGTCCAATCTTAAGAAAAGACTTGGAGATAAGCAAAGAAAATAAGTAAAGGAGGCAAAGAAGTCCAACAAGAGCATATTGGAATATGTTATTTTTGTAGGTTGACAAATTGTGTAAACTCCACCCCCTTGTTAGCAATCACCCGAATAAAACGCGTATTATACGCAAAATTTTCCGTATCTTATATAAACGTATAATACTTACATACTTTAAAAAATTCGGATTTGTACGCGAATTTTTAGCCTGTAACATTTTAAACGCGTATCGTACAAATTTTTAAAAAATTTGGCCAAAAAAATGTGATCAAGAAACCCAACATTCTTGACTTTCTTGACTCTTGCTGCTATTAGATATTAAGACTGCCAAATTATCGAACGAAAAGAAAAAAAAGTCTCACAGTAACCAAAATAAGAAACCCAAGAGTCTTTGCACATGTTGCTTGCAACAATCAAAGAAAAACATTTCGGTTTTCCATCATCCAACCTCTTCTTATTCTCACACTGAACCCTTGTTTATGAAGGAGTAGAGGTGGATGGACCGACCCTATATATATGCCAAATTTTTAGTACCGAATTGGTTCATATGAAACGTACTAAACACGAATTAAATCTGATCCGAATGTTTTTCGTTAGATGAATTTTTGACCATATTTTACTTATATTGTGCCGATTTATACTCGTACTTTTGTCGTTCCGAATTTTTTTCGTTTGCCGAACTGCTAACAAGGCTCCACCCTAGTATTGTAGAAAGGATATATATATATATATATATATATATATATATATATATATATATATATATATATATATATATATATCGGGCTAGAATTGATCGAGAGAGGGAAAGTAGCGGCTTATCTATAGTAGGGGAGTTTGGTTGCCGTGTGTAATTCCGAGACTGTTGGGCTATCACGAAAGCAAGTTGGAAGAGCAGCAGTTTACTCAGTTGATCGAGAGAAAGCACCCGCGACATGGCGTATATATATATATATATATATATATATATATATATATATATATATATATATATATATATATATATATATTCCAAAATATATATATATATATATATATATATATATATTTTGGAATATATATTTTGGAATATATATATATATATATATATATATATATATATATATATATATTTTGGAATATATATATATATATATATATATATATATATATATATTTATTGTGGAAGAAGGTAATTCCATTTATATGAAAACTTTTAGTACAGAACTAGTATTTACACCTGTCATCCAGTCATAAACTTATGATGCCATTACCAATAATGCTCATCTCCTCGAAGATTCATCTTCGATTGTTGCGCGCCTTCAAAATAAGCCATACTGTTGCCACAATTCTGATGCGAGCCTCAATGAACCATCTTGTAGTGCGCTGCCTCGCATTCTTGATCTCATCTATAATTTCCATGATATCCCGGTCGCCATCGCCCGTCGGTCCCAGCTTTTCCCGCTGGTGCTTCCACACATCCCATGAGATCGGACATTGCATAAATACGTGAGCTACACTCTCATCTTGTTGTGTACAGAGTAGACACGACGTGTTCGTCACCGCAACTCCGAACCGCCTGCGCCGTAGTCTGTCTACTGTGAGTAGACGACCTGACAGCAACTTATACATACTACACTGCATCTTGAGAGCAGCCCCCTTCACCCAAATAAATTCGGAGTTGGGAATTGAAGGGTGCACCTCCCGCCTATCTTTTGTATACCTTGTTTCGAACCGGCCATTGCTAGCTCCTTCCCATTTTTCCAGTGGTCCGTCTTGCAGGATGGGTCAATACGAACCCGCTTGATCACCTGGCTATATTGCCGCGCAAACCCATGAGTCTCTGGCCTCCATGCTCCTAATCGCAGGATAGTGATCACCGGAACGCCGACCCTTGCTCGTGCCATCCCGTTATCTCCCAACTCCACCAAACTACTATGATCAATCCAGAGTCAAACCAAAAGTCCGTTATATATATATATATATATATATATATATATATATAGAGAGAGAGAGAGAGAGAGAGAGAGAGAGAGAGGATAGATAGACATTCCCACAATTTATGTATCATATATATATATATATATATATATATATATATATATATATATATATATATATATAGACATATATATATATATATATATGATACATAAATTGTGGGGATGTCTATCATTCCTCTCTCTCTCTCTATCTCTCTCTCTCTCTCTCTCTCTCTCTCTCTCTATATATATATATATATATATATATATATATATATATATATATATAGGAATGCAAAAAATTAGGAGATGCGGATCCCCCCCTCTCTCTCTCTCTCTCTCTCTCTCTCTCTCTCTATATATATATATATATATATATATATATATATATATATATATATATATATATATGGAATACAGACTCCTAGTCCGAAGGCCTACCAAACTCGGCCCGTATGTCTCTCTTAACCACTAGGCTAGAGGTCATTATATATATATATATATATATATATATATATATATATATATATATATATATATATATATATATATGAAAAAATTGGTAAATATTATTGCTCAAGCATCTGTTACAGTCTAGCTAGAGTAACGACCCAATTGTGGTCGACTCATATATATTACATCAGCATCAATATTGTGGATTATCCCAATGTGGGATGTGTTGGTGCCCTAAAAAATACGGTTGTTCCTCTCCTTCCAGACGTGCCAGACCGTGGCACTTAGTCTCATCCGCGCCTCCCGAAACCAGTCCGCTCCTTTACACTTCTGGGCTTTTAGTTGTTCTATAACCGCCTCCAGTTTCCTATCATCCCCTCCTCCCTGCATCAACTTGAACCTCTGTGCTCTCCAAATCTGCCAAGTAACGGGGCAGTCGAAAAATAAGTGACTGATAGTCTCCAAGTGTTGTGTGCATAAAACACACCGAAGACTGCCCACGTTGACGCCAAACGTCGCAAACCTATCCTTGGTGAGGAGACGGCCTACTAGCAATCTGTTCATGCATAACTGGAACTTGCATGCTGAATTTTTAAGCCAAATAAACTCCGAGTTCGCCATTGTCGGGTGTTTCGATCGCAAGAGATCATAATAGCCTTTGAAGTCGAAATTGCCCAAAGTCCTGGACGAGTTTTTCTAATACCAGTGACCCCTCTCGGCCTCGTGGTCCATCTCTACTACCCGAATGACGCTCTCAAAGTGTAGCACCCAATTTCTAAAATGAGGGTAATTTTGAACTTTTATATTTTTTATTATTTAATAATGTTATTTAAATCATGATATGATTTATGGTAATTTTTAATCAATTTAAAACTATTTAAAACCATGACTTGTGATTTTGATGTTTTGCTAGTGCAACCCTAGAGACTGCATGACCTAGAGACTAACCATGACCATGGGGACCTAACCAAGTGATTAAGATGACTAATTGTGACTTTTTAGCCTAGGGGTATTTTGGTCATTTTGGACTTTTTAATGAAAATGAATTTTTATTGATTATTGTGGTAATAATCTTTTATTAGAGACTAGCCTAATTTTTACCTAACCCTAATTCATCTAATGGCAGCTACTATAGGTAGGTTAGCCTCCCTTCCTTTCATTTCATTCCATCTTGCCTCTTTTCCTTCACAAAGTGTTCTTCCCCAAATTAGAGAGCCCCCCTATTTGATTTGATCTCCAAATCCTTACATCCCTCCACAAAAACTTCCATCCAACATTCTCATACTACCAAGGGAGGGTGCTAGCAAAGATTTGGAGCAAAGTGCAAGGAGGAGTGTCCTTTTTGGAAGATCTTCGTGTCAGAGTCGTGTCCTTGGGTGTATCATTGGGATTCTACTCCCAATAGGTAAAACCAATCCTCTAAATTGATTTTCTATGCATATTAGTTAGTTTTGAATCCATAGGATCCACCCCCATGCATGTATCCCATTTAGATTCAAATTTGAGGTCATTTGGAGCTCTCTTGAGGATTTTAGATATGTGTCTTGTGTCCTACTTGATAGATCCCAAATTAGGACACCCCATGTGTATGTATGTATGATAATAGTTTAAATATATATTTAAATTCAATTTTAGAATGGTTAGAGAGTGGATTGATCTTAGTTAGGATGGTTAGAATGAGTTTTATTTGGATACCTATGTTGGTATCCAAGTATCTTGGCCTACATGTGTTTCTTTTGTCCAAAACAACTCAAATTCGTCATAATATTCATCCACGTTTTTATTAACCAAAGCAACTTAGATATGTCATAACTTTTAGCTTAGAACTCCGATTTATCTTCTATTTTTTTAAAAGGACCGTATCGAAGTTAGCTTTCCAAATATATATTTTAATAAGCCAAAATAGTTCTAAAACTTTCTGTAAAACTATTTAAGTGTCAGCTGTCTCGGTGTTTTTGCGATTTTGGGAGCTTCCGGACACGAAAATGTGATCCGTTTGAAGTTTTGAAAAGCTAACACGAAGGGATACGACATACATTAATCCTAGAGTTTAGTAAAGGCCCAATTGGTACAGTATTGATTTTAATTAGAAGAGTGACTATACGACATAGGCATATTGTGTAACCTATGAGCCTATGTTGTATGGATATTAAATAAATATGGAGTATGTAATGCATGATATGTTAGATGAAAGAAATGATATATATATGATATGTATGTAGGCATGTATGCAATGTATGTATGTATACATGATATGTATGTATGCATGTATGCAATAATGATTGTAATATAATGTAGAGTATGCATATATGAATATAATATATGCAAGTATATAATGTATTCAAATATGTATATATGCATCTATGTATGTATGTATAGGTGCATGAATGAATGCAAGTATGCATATATGATATGTATGTAGGCATGTATGTAATGTATGTATGTATACATGATATGTATGTATGCATGTATGCAATGTAAGTATGTATGTATGCATTTCTATAAACTGAGTTAACCTATAACCTTTTACACACAAACATTCATACACCCTTTGACACCATGTATCCCATGTCACATGCATATACCTATCACTAAATCCGAGAACATTAACACATATCCTTTCACACATGTCACACACACACTCACTAACTCTTTTACCTCTCCTTCTTTCTCTCTATGTATATATATGTATGTGCCTATATATATAGCTTTTCTATATATATTTATGTATATGAATATGTGATGTGAATAATAGATACATTAAATTACTAAGTTTGTGTGCCTTGTTAGCTTATGGCTTAGTTTTGTACTTGGTTTAGCAAGTGACTTAGGCTATAAGTTAGTAGCTATCTTGGACACTTGATTTGCATATACTTAGTTTGTTTAGACCTAGAATTGACTAACCTAGACTAGTTTGACTATTGTTGTCCAAATCTTAGCTAGTTTGACCAAATTAGACTAGTTGTCCTAGTTTGACAAGATTGTTGACCAGAGTTGACCAAGAGTTGACTTTGACCTAGATTGAACTAGACTCATGTAGATTGCATTATAATTTCAATTACCATATAAAATGAACTCTTTATAACCTGTATTGCTTTAACTAGGACTCTGTGACTCCAGTTGGCCATCTTTTCATATCAGTTGTTCAGGGTATCAGGCGAGTACATTCTCTGATCATTTCATACTTGTTAGGATTTATATTCTTGCTCTAGATTACTTTACATGATGATGTCACATTATTATCACGGATTGATACTATATGGATTTTGTCATACGATGTTATCCCCCGCGGGGTGCATCAGATACAGTTGTCATATACTTTTCATAAACATCTTGTATTTCATGTACACCGCTATTCATGTATACTCTTGTGCAATCTTGTACTCTCATGATTACGTGAACAAATATGATAAAAATCTCTTGTACAAGGTAACGTAACTTGACTGGATCCTTGTTTATTGATTGGGGAGGGTGAGTAGGAAATGGTTATGTGATCAAAATTCTATCTTATGAAATCTTGTAAAGTCATGTATATGTCCATTGTACACTCACGTATGATTGAGTTATCCTTGCATTGTCCTAACCCGTTTATATAACCATCTCATGCTCTAAATCATAGGTTACTTATAGTTCTTACTTATCATGTATATAGATATTTTCAATTATCAAATCTCTCTCATTTTCATATATATTTCTTTACAGTTCGTGTATCTTACTCTTTTGCATGCTTTATATTTCCTAACATGATATGAACTGCGTGAGATGTATTGTGCTCATTCCTGTCCTGACTGGACCTGTTGAAAATATTAGAGATGATGATGGTGACTGCCCTACCTTCTATGGAGCATATGAGGGTGACATTCAGGAGCCTGAGAAGCATCTAGCATAGTAGATTGTGCCTAGTTTAGTCTAGTACTTATAGCTTTTAGTTTGTATCGGGTTGTTCCGATTGTTAGTTGAGACTTAGTTATATTCAGGACTTGTATTTATTTGTGTTGGATATCTATATGTGTGTTGTGATGACTTTACTAATATATTCAGTTCTTCCTTTTATCTTATTCCATATCATGCTCTATCTTCCCTAGACTTGTGATGGAGATATAGAGTTGAGATGTTATATTATACCTCCGTGCGGAGATGACAGGCTATATATCTTGTTGTTAGATGTTAGATGATTTAGATGACCTATACAGCGTTCTACCGCCGATACTACAAAATAGGCTGGACGTACCCACGTTCTTGTGCCCCTAAACAGGGTGCGGGTCGTGACACATTTTTGTGGTGGCCCATATGCAGGTCAGAGTCGCAACTAGTACGATTTCGAAGTGGTGCTCGACTTAGAGTGCTGCTACGAGCCTGCTGTTAGGATAGAGGATTAGGCAGTATAAAGAGTTACTCAATCACAGTTAGGACTACTTGAGATGATTCCTGGGATGACCCTTGAGAATCTCATTATAAACTATCTCAAAATTCAATTCCGACAATTTCTGTCTACTTCCTTGTTCATCATTGAATTTGATTCTTGGTATTCATTATTGACTTAATTTTCTACCAAGATAACATTATGGGCTAGGTTGCCTCAGTCATGGAATCTAGAGTCTTCTACAGCCATATTAGCTGGTTTGACGATGAGATAGAGTCTAATTTTGGATATATTTTTCGGGTATGAGAATTTAAAGTTTTTGCAGCCAAGCTAGCGGCAATGTAAAAATTTTAAATACCATGATTCTAGAGGTATGTACATTAGTTGTAGACTCTATGGATTATCGCAGCCATACTTACTGGTGTGACAAGAATTCTGGTAACATGGTTCTGGATAGACGGGTATGATTATCAGATTGCAGAATAGATACCATATAGATGGTACCCTAGTATAATGGAGTGGAATATCAGTATAGATATTACTTGAGTATAATGGATTAGATAGAGGGATCTAGGCCACCTGTAGCGCAGCACCGTGCCCCACACCATCAGAGGAATATACCCCAGAGGGACAGGGCTTTTACGCTGACAGTCGAGTAGACCGACGCTACGGGTGGCGGGTTAAAAGGTCTTTCTTTCCTGTTCTTCTTTCCATCTTGTTGTGTGATTCCATTAGTACCTGTCAGGATGTTTTGTACTGTGATAGATAGTATAGTGACCCTGATCAAGACCGTGATATAACGACCAGTAGGACCACAATTTGCATGTTTTAGATATAGTTTTCTTGACCTTGATTGTTGGGGGTTTAACCTAGAAGGAGTACGACCATCTTAATTTCGAGGACAAAATTCTTCTAAGGAGGGTAGACTTGTAGCACCCAGTTTCTAAAATAAGGATAATTTTGAACTTTTATATTTTTTATTATTAATAATGATATTTAAATCATGATATGATTTATGGTGATTTTTAATCAATTTAAAACTATTTAAAATCATGACTTGTGATTTTGATGTTTTGCTAGTGCAACCCTAGAGACTGCATGACTTAGAGACTAACCATGACCATGGGGACCTAACCAAGTGATTAGGATGACTAATTGTGACTTTTTAGCCTAGGAGTATTTTGGTCATTTTGGACTTTTTAATGAAAATGGATTTTCATTGATTATTGTGGTAATAATCTTTTATTAGAGACTAGCCTAGTTTTGACCTAACCCTAATTCATCTAATGGCAGCCACTATACGTAGGTTAGCCTCCCTTCCTTTTATTTCATTCCATCTTGCCTCTTTTCCTTCACAAAGTGTTCTTTCCCAAATTAGAGAGCTTCCCTCTTTAATTTGATCTCCAAATCCTTACATCCCTCCACAAAAACTTTCATCCAACCTTCTCATACTACCAAGGGAGGGTGCTAGCAAAGATTTGGAGCAAAGTGGAAGGATGAGTGTCCTTTTTGGAAGATCTTCGTGTCGGAGCCGTGTCCTTGGGAGTATCACTGGAATTTCACTCCCAATAGGGAAAACTAACCCTCTAAATTGATTTTCTATGCATATTAGTTAGTTTTGAATCCATAGGATCCACCCCCATGCATGTACCCCATTTAGATTCAAATTTGAGGTCATTTGGAGCTCTCTTGAAGATTTTAGATATGTGTCTTGTGTCCTTCTTGATAGATCCCAAATTAGGACACCCCATATGTATGTATGTATGATAATAGTTTAAATAGATATTTAAATTTAGTTTTAGAATGGTTAGAGAGTGGATTGATCTTAGTTAGGATGGTTAGAATGAGTTTCTTTTGGATACCTATGTTGGTATCCAAGTATCTTGGCCTACATGTGTTTTTTTGTCCAAAACAACTCAAATTAGTCATAATATTCATCCATATTTTATTAACCAAAGTAACTTAGAAATGTTATAACGTATAGCTTAGAACTCCGATTTATCTTCCTTTTTTTAAAAGAACCGTATCGAAGTTAGCTTTACAAATATATATTTAATAAGCCAAAATCGTTCTAAAACTTTCTATAAAACTATTTGAGTGTCAGTTGTCTGAAAGACAAACGCGTTTCGGTGTTTTCGCAATTCTGAGAGCTTTCGGACACGAAAATACGATCAGTTTGAAGTTTCGAAAAGCTAACACGAAGGAATACGACATACTTTAATCCTAGAATTTAGTAAAGGCCCAATTTGTACAATATTGATTTTAAATAAAAGAGTGACTATACGACATAGGCATTTTGTGTAACCTATGAGCCTATGTAGTATGGATATTAAATGAATGTAGAGTATGTAATGCATGATATGTTAGATGAATGAAATAATATATATATATGATATGTATGTAGGCATGTATGTAATGTATGTATGTATACATGATATATATGTATGCATGTATACAAGAATGAATGTAATATAATGTAGAGTATGCATATATGAATATAATGTATGCAAGTATATAATATTTTCAAATATGTATGTATGCATCTATGTATGTATGTATAGGTGCATGAATGAGTGCAAGTATGCATATATGATATGTATGTAGGCATGTATGCAATGTATGTATGTATACATGTATGCAATGTAAGTATGTATGTATGCATTTCTATAAACTGAGTTAACCTATAACCTTTTACACACATGCATTCATACACCCTTTGACACCATGTATTCCATGTCACATACACCTACCTATCACTAAATTCGAGAACATTAACACATATCCTTTCACACATATGTCACACACACACTCACTTACTCTTTTACCTCTCCTTCTTTCTCTCTATGTATATATATGTATGTGCCTATATATATAGATTTCCTATATATATTTATGTATATGAATATGTGAATGTGAATAATATATACATTATATGACTAAGTTTGTGTTCCTTGATAGCTTATGGCTTAGTTTTGTGCTTGGTTTAGCAAGTGACTTAGGCTATGAGTTAGTAGCTATCTTGGATACTTGATTTGCATATACTTAGTTTGTTTAGACCTAGAATTGACTAACCTAGACTAGTTTGACCATTGTTGTCCAAACCCCAGCTAGTTTGGCCACATTAGACTAGTTGTCCTAGGTTGACTAGATTGTTGACCAGAGTTGACTAAGAGTTGACTTTGACCTAGATTGAATTAGACTCTTGTAGATTGCATTATAATTTCAATTACCATATAAATTGAACTCTTTATAACCAGTGTTGCTCTAGCTAGGACTCTGTAACTCCAGTTGGCCATCTTTTCATATCAACTATTCAGGGTATCAGGCGAGTACATTTTCTGATCATTTTATACATGTTAGGATTTATATTCTTGCTCTAGATTACTTTACATGATGCTGTCACGTTATTATCACGGATTGGTACTATATGGATCTTGTCATGCGATGTTATCCCCCTCGGGGAGCATCAGATACAGTTGTCATGTGCTTTTCACAAATATCTTGTATTTTATGTACACCGCTATTCATATATACTCTTGTACAATCTTGTACTCTCATGATCATATGAGCAAACATGATAAAAACCTCTTGTACAAGGTAACGTAACTTGACTGGATCCTTGTGTATTGATTGGGGAGGGTGAGTAGAAAATAGTTATGTGATCAAAATCCCATTTTGTGAAATCATGTATATGTCCATTGTACACTCACGTATGATGGAGTTATCCTTGCATTGTCCTAACCCGTTTATATAACCATCTCAAGCTCTAAATCATAGGTTACTTACAGTTCTTACTTATCATGTATATAGATATTTTCAGTTATCAAATCTCTCTCATTTTATATATATATTTCTTTACAGTCCATGTATCTTACTCTTTTGCATGCTTTATATTTTTCAACATGATATGAACTGCGTGAGATGTATTATGCTCGTTCCTGTCCTGACTAGACCTGTTGAAAATATTACAGATGATGATGGTGACTGCCCTACCTTCTATGGGGCATATGAGGGTGACATTCAGGAGCCTGAGGAGCATCTAGCTCAGTAGAGGGTGCCTAGTTTAGTCTAGTACTTATAGCTTTTAGTTTGTATCGGGTTGTTCCGATTGTTAGTTGAGACTTAGTTATATTCAGGACTTGTATTTATTTGTGTTGGATATCTATATGTGTGTTGTGATGACTTTACTTATATATTCAGTTCTTCCTTTTATCTTATTCTATATCATGCTCTATCTTCCCTAGACTTGTGATTGAGATATAGAGTTGAGATGTTATATTATGCCTCCGTACGGAGATGACAGGCTATATATCTTGTTGTTAGATGTTAGATGATTTAGATGACCTATACAGCATTCTAGCATCGACACTGCGGCGTAGACTAGACGTACCCACGTTCTCGTGTCCCTAAACAGGGTGCGGGTCATGACACAAAGCTAGCCGTGTGTCTGTATATCTCCGGTCGCCACTATCCCTCTCGAATGATGAAGCTGACCAACAGGCGCCTGTTCGCCTCGATATGGACGCGGTCGTCATTGCCCACCAGGTCGAGTAGGCCATGTTCGCCAAACCATGGGTCCGCCCATAAGTCGGTAGACCGACCATCATGTATTGTGCGGCTAATTGACTGTTTAAGTATCCGTCTATGCTTCAGTAGTGTTTTCATAGTAACAGAGTCATTATTATTAAACTTGTAACACCAAAAGCTACTATTTTTCAAGTACCTATTGTCACGCCCCACTCTCGTAGGGGCGATCGTCCTCGCTAAGGCATGATGCTGCACGAGCCTAGATTGTGCTCGTACAAGGCGGGTTCCATAACGGCCGATTTCAGCAGCTGCGACGGAGTCGTCACACAGAAGTCCCGTACAGAGACATTGAATAATAGCAGCAAAAATTAGAACAAAACACAATTCATTCAAAAGAAGCTCGTTATTGATGTTGAAACAAAGGTTACAATGGGGCGCAAGGCCAAGATTACAATCACTCAAGCTCACTCATCTCACATTACAAGTCACTCAGCTCTCTCTCATCTCTCAGTACATGTCTTGAGCCAGCGGATGCTTTGGAAGGCGACGTCCATACATTATGTCCCGTATAAGTCTTGACTCCATACGGCCGCACGCTTCGAATCGCCAAGGAACTCCGTGCCTCGATGCATCCACGCGAGCTCCGCACCACGAGCTTCTAACCTGTGCCTATATATGGAAACTATGTGGGTGTCAGTACTCAACTGTACTGGTGGAATGAGCTCCTCGCCCACCCATACAAAACCAATACGTTTGATTTACTTTGTGCAACATAGTCCATTCTTATCAATTGTCTTTCTAGTCTTGTCTTAGGATCAGTTTTATGACAAACGCCTTGGCATATTTGTGTCTGAGGACCATCTCGTGCTTGCAACAGTAACGTCCACTCAACAACGTTAACCTATCAAGTCGTGCTTGCCTTACGGCCAAAATTAGAGACGCAACAACACGATAGACTCCATTTCCTTGCCTCTAGACCTTTCTCATGATTGCATTGTCAACGCACTGACTCATACTTGTCTTTCATACCATACTCTGTGATGTAACGACTCGGTTGTGCCATGAACTCAATTCGTGCTTCAATATCTCTGAGGCAGTGCCTCCTCGCTTAGTCTTGCCTATACTTTTAGTTTTGACAACACGGACGTGCCTCATATTTCGAGGTCGTGCCCATCAACTCGACGTAACTTAACCCAACTTGCCCTACGGCCCTTCTCGACTTAACTCGCAACAGCTCAAGTCTAACTCATGCAACTCTATGCCAACGACTTAACACTCGACGCCACATCTCGTGCCGAATCACGCCGTCTTCCTTGTAGCCAAATCTTAGGCCCAGATATTGTGTTCTCTAACTGCATACACATTCAACTCAACTCAGTCCAAAGGCACACACGCGGATTGTCGTCCGTGCCGACACATTTATATGAATGGTCACTGGCATTAACTAGCCATCCTGGACATAGCCTGGTAAACGGGACCCTTGCAACGCAAGTAGCGAGCTCCGATGCAAGTCTCCGGATTACCGGTTGCTTCAACCCAGCTCGGCTATAACATGTTTTTTCCTAGGTCGAGTCGGTCCCGTGGCCCCGGGTTGCCGCTCGAAAAAACTATCGCCCTTGTCGACAAGTTGTCCATGACAACGCGCCTACGCTAACTTCTAGACTTAACGTAATTGCATGGTCTCATCATCATCACATAGTTCCTTTACTTTACTTCTTCCACCTTTCACACTTCCTTTACAGAGCCCAAACCAGGGTTGCTTCGACGACTGAACTACAGTCCCGACATATTTTCTCTCGGCGACTAACCATCGCTTAGACTTAATATTCTTTAAACTCAGGGAACGGCTACTGCATAGAATTTCAACTTAACTTGAACATAACGTGTTTCCTTAAGTATCGACAGACTGTGGCTAACTTTCTACTGAACCAACCGTGGCCCATGCCTTAAACCGACTCGTGTTCTACGCAACGCTACCGACCAAGTCATACCTCATATGACGGGCCTTGGGATCATGGGACTATTTAACTTGACAACCGCAGAATGAGCGGGACAACACTTGGAATGACTTAGGTCGACCGGCATAACTTTGCCGAACTTACTCAAGCCTACAACTTAACCCTAGGGACGAGCAAAGGCTATGCCAAGCCTTGCGCAGTGGAAGCGTGCATGCTTTATCGAGTATTTACGCGGGCGACGCCTATGACTTAGGCAAATTCATAGTTTTGTGTTGAAGACCAACTTTCTTTCTCCCAAGCCACGGGACGAAGGACCGAGTGTCATTTTCAAAGCACGTCATGTACCAACTCTAAGCCGACCGTTGGACCTTTCCATATTCTAACTCATTTCGACCTATCGGGATTATTCCCTTAGCTATGTGGATTCGTCTCTTTTATTATCAAGCCTACTTGTGCAAGTTGAAAATATGCGATTTATTATGTGAAGGCTAAGATGAGGCAAGTTCACCGAAACTACCCCACCTGAGCGAGCGGTTGCCTCGACCGAGCGATGTCTTCGAGCAGCCGTTGCAAGGCTATGTCCGAACACCGTTGGCGTTCCGATTCCTCTAATTGACTGAGCGGGACGGGGAACTACATCATACACCACTATGAAAAAGTTTCATCCTCGAAACTAACTGAGTACACTTATCGACTTATCACTTATTCAACATCCTATGTTTCTCGCACACATTTCTCCTATGCATTTTTCAAATCCGAGCCACGCTCGTGCTACTCTCAATCTTTCATTCAATACGATTTCAAAATCCTCGACACTTTTCTATTCCTCAAGTCTCACTTGATTCAACGTATCACTTAGTTGGATCGTGCACATATTCTAGGCGTCCCCAAAATACATGTATTTCAGCCAAGCCTCGTGATAAAGAATCCACCATCACCACTCGAGTCGGATCGTGCACATATTCGGGCATCCCTGATATACATGCATGTCAACCGATACTCGCGTGTGGTGCCTCCACAAATCCTACCACTTCGCACTCGGACGTCTGCCTAACCGCTAGGCTATGTCTTTCCGTAAGTATTGGAATCATAGTTCCCAAACAACAATATCAACACTGACCCCATTCTAAGGTCAAACCAAATTGATAGTACGGGGTTTTATACCCAAGCTCCCATCACTCCGATTTCTAAACTTCGAGCATAGATTGCCTACACACATCACAACATTTGTCGCACGGGGTCCGAGTCATTCAGCAAATCCATCCTACTATAACTCACGTTTCAACCAATTTCTTGAGATATCAATATCACTTCGTTCATCAAGACATTTCGCATAGTCTATTTCTTCGAACACGTTTGACATAATACGCCTATCAATCCTTCCAAGTCAAGCACTCTACGACACAATTCATCGCTAAACCATAATTCACATTCCATACTCCCTAAGTTATTTATCCCAATTCACGAAATCGATCACAAGGTCATCTGACTTAACAATACGTTGCGCCCCGATCTCACGCGAGTCAGATTATCCACGATGGACATGAATCACCATGAACGCTCCCGCGGGATAATCATCCTCATCGGGACGTAATTCTTGTTCGAGTCTAGACTAATTCAATTTCGATGTGTGGATTGTACCTACTCAATCCTCAAGTTTATTTCATTCATCAATCGCAAGTCCTAACATCCTCAAATTTTCCTTCGCATCAAATCGACACGTCGAGACAATCAAAGTTGTCGCATACTAATTTTTCGAGTCCGATCATTCCCGCGACATGAATCACCATGTCAGCACTCACATGGAACGATCGCCCCAAATCTGACGTAACGTATGTACGAGGCTAGAGTTGTGCTCGCGCAAGACAAGATCGTCGACGTTGTGGTTATCCGCGTAACCATCAAGACACAATCATTTTTATCCAACATTCATCTCGATCTAAATCCTAAGTATTGCTTCCAACCAAATAATAACACTTGCACGATCGTCATCCGCCGAGTCAGAGTACCCCCGAGTTATCGCATTTCGATCTTTGTTATGCCTCAATACCATCGACGATACGCATAACCTGATGATCTTCCTTTGCAACCAATTTCGAGTCGTGCGAATGATACTATCGTTCGACTGGATAATCCCCTCAACATTCAAATTCAAGTTCGATCATTATCCCTCGAATCATTCACAACATTAATTTTCTGAAATCAATTTCACGTATTGATCATCCGTTTATCTTAAGTCATCGACCAACATTTTTTCTCTATTCGCATCATTCTTTGCTAACTCAAATCATCGAGCAACATTCAATCCAATCCTTAGAGTCATTGCGTAACTTCAAAATTCAACTTTTTCATGCACGCTATCTTTCCACCGTACTAACTTTCTCTATACAATTTTACCTATTGATTCCCTTTATCAAGTCATCCGTTCACTACACCTTAACTTTTTCTCGATTCGATTTCATCTACTCGCTCATTTTTGCGTTTCATACTTGCGTAATCCTCAATCCCGTGCACGTTCCATGCGCATCATTTCTAATCTATTTGAATCAACACGTCAAACTTTAAGGCTAAACTTTATTTAATCATACTCACTCTACGACTTTACATAACGCGTCGCTTGCTGATAGACTCACCGACATCCCGTATTCTCAATCGATCGATCGACATCCCTAAGGCTATCGCATACACCACTCAGGGATGAAGTCATTCAACAAATCCTCAAAACTATTATTTGAATCTAAATCGACTTCTTCGAATCCCGTTCGAACCATTCCTCTAATTCCAAGCATGCTCATCTATATCGCATCGACGATATCGCTGTTCGATAGCACCCCTATCGATAGTCATCTCACTATACTCAATCGAGTTCAACTCAATTTTGTTCGACACTATTCAATTCGCGCACTCGACTTTTCTAAGGTCGACGCAATCCTTGGTGTATATGCCCAGCCCGACATAGCCAACCGAGGTTACGCAAACCATCTTTTTGTTTTGTCAAAAACTGTTCTCCTACGTTTTACAAAATAGATAGACTTATTGTATGGACATCCCGTGGGACAATTGAGAGAGAGCGCACCAACGATATCAACTTTACGGAAGTAACAATTCAGAGTTTGCGAAAACAACGGAGTTAAAGAATTCAATCGATAGTCCAAGGACGTAAAGTCGTACTCAGATACCATTATGTCATGCCCCGCTCCCATAGGAGAGATCATCCTCGCTAAGGCGTGATATCGCACGAGCCTAGATTGCGCTCGTGCAAGACGGGTTCCATAATGGTCGATTTCAGCGGCTGCGGTGGAGTCGTGGCACAGAAGTCCCATATAGAGACATTGAATAATAGCAGCGAAAATTAGAACAAAACACAATTCATTCAAAAGAAGCTCTTTATTGATGTTGAAACAAAGGTTACAATGGGGCGCAAGGCCAAGATTACAATCACTCAAGCTCACTCATCTCACATTACAAGTCACTCAGCTCTCTCTCCTCTCTCAGTACATGTCTTGAGCCAGCGGATGCTTTGGAAGGTGACGTCCATACATTATGTCCCGTATAAGTCTTGACTCCATGCGGCCGCACACTTTGAATCGCCAAGGAACTCTGTGCCTCGATGTATCCATACGAGCTCCGCGCCACGAGCTTCTACCTGTGCCTGCACATGGAAACTATATGGGTGTCAGTACTCAACTGTACTGGTGGAATGAGCTCCTTGCCCACCCATACAAAACCAACACGTTTGATTTAATTTGTGCAACATAGTCCATTCTTATCAATTGTCTTTCTAGTCTTGTCTTAGGATCAGTTTTATGACAAACGCCTTGGCATATTTGTGTCTGAGGACCATCCCGTGCTTGCAACAGTAACGTCCACTCAACAACGTTAACCTATCAAGTCATGCTTGTCTTACAGCCAAAATCAGAGACACAACTACACAATAGACTCCATTTCCTTGCCTCTAGACCTTTCTCGTGATTGCATTGTCAACGCACCGACTCATACTTATCTTTCGTGCCGTACTCTGTGATATAACGTCGCGGTTGTGCTATGAACTCGATTCGTGCTTCAATATCTCTGAGGCAGATCCTCCTCGCTTAGTCTTGCCTATACTTTTAGTTTTGAAAACACGGCCGTACCTCACATTTCGAGGTCGTGCCTATCAACTCGACGTAACATCACCCAACTTGCCCTACGGCCCTTCTCGACTTAACTCGCAACAGCTCAAGTCTAACTCATGCAACTCTATGCCAACGACTTAACCCTCGATGCCACATCTCGTGCCGAAGCACGCCGCCTTCGTTGTAGCCAAATCTTAGGCTCAGACATTGTGTCCTCTAACTGCATACACATTCAACTTAACTCAGTCCAAAGGCACACACGCGGATTATCGCCCGTGCCGACAAATCTATATGAATGGTCACTGGCATTAACTAGCCATCCTGGACATAGCCTGGTAAACGGAACCCTTGCAACGCAAGTAGCGAGCTCCGATGCAAGTCCCCGTATTACCGGTTGCTTCATACCCAGCTCGGCTAAAACCTATTTCTTCCTAGGTCTAGTCGGTCCCGTGGCCCCGGGTTGTCGCTCGAAGAAACCATCACCCTTGTCGACAAGTTATCCATGACCACGCGCCTACGCTAACTTCTAGACTTAACGTAATTGTATGGTCTCATTATCATCATATAGTTTTTTTGCTTTACTTCTTCCACCTTTCACACTTCCTTTGCAGAGCCCAAACCAGGGTTGCCTCGGTGACTGAACTACAGTCCCGATATATTTCCTCGCGGCGACTAACCATTGCTTAGACTTAACATTCTTTGAACTCAGGGAACAGCTACTACATAGCCTTCCAACTTAACTTGAACATAACGTATTTTCTTAAGTATCGACAGACCGTGGCTAACTTTCCACTGAACCAACCGTGGCTCGTGACTTAAATTGACTCGTGTTCTATGCAACGCTGCCGCCCAAGTCATACCTCATATGACGGGCCTTAGGATCGTGGGACTATTTAACTTGACAACCGCAGAATGAGCGGGACAGCACTTGGAATGACTTAGGTCGACCGGCATAACTTTGCCTAACTTACTCAAACCTACAACTTAACCTGAGGGACGAGCAAAGGCTATGCCAAGCCTTGCGCAGTGGAAGCGTGCATGCTTTATCGAGCATTTACGCGGGCGACGCCTATGACTTAGGCAAATTCATAGTTTTGTGTCGAAGACCAACTTTCCTTCTCCCAAGCCACGGGACGAAGGACCGAGTGTTATTTTTAAAGCACACCGTGCACCAACTCTATGCCGACCGTTGGACCTTTCCATATTCTAACTTATTTCGACCTGTCGGGATTATTCCCTTAGCTATGTGGATTCGTCTCTTTTATTATCAAGCCTACTTGTGCAAGTTGAAAATATGCGATTTATTATGTGAAGGCTAAGATGAGGCAAGTTCACCGAAACTACCCCACCTGAGCGAGCGGTCGCCTCGACCGAGCGATGTCTTCGAGCAGCCGTTGCAAGGCTATGTCCGAACGCCGTCGGCGTTCTGATTCCTCCGATTGACTGAGCGGGACGGGGCACTACATCATACACTACTCTGAAAAAGTTTCGTCCTCGAAACTAACTGAGTACACTTATCGACTTATCATTTATTCAATATCCTATGTTTCTCTCACACATTTCTCCTATGTATTTCTCAAATCCGAGCCACGCTCGTGCTACTCTCAATTTT
The DNA here is from genome assembly GCA_029216955.1 of Iris pallida. Taxonomy (NCBI): domain Eukaryota; kingdom Viridiplantae; phylum Streptophyta; class Magnoliopsida; order Asparagales; family Iridaceae; genus Iris; species Iris pallida. The sequence goes on along the minus strand of JANAVB010006993.1, from coordinate 8,254,026 downwards.
TCCTTCAATACGATTTAAAAATCCTCGATACTTTTCTATTCCTCAAGTCTCACTTGATTCAACGTATCACTTAGTTGGATCGTGCACATATTCTAGGCGTCCCCAAAATACATGCATTTCAGCCAAGCCTCGTGATAGAGAATCCACCATCACCACTCGAGTCGGATCGTGCACATATTCGGGCATCCCTGATATACATGCATGTCAACCGATACTCGCGAGTGATGCCTCCACAAATCCTACCACTTCGCACTCAGACGTCTGCCTAACCGCTAGGCTATGTCTTTCCGTAAGTATTGGAATTATAGTTCCCAAACAACAATATCAACACTGATCCCATCCTAAGGTCAAACCAAATTGATAGTACGGGGTTTTCTATCCAAGCTCCCATCACTCCGATTTCTAAACTTCGAGCATAGATTGCCTACACACATTCCAACATTTGTCGCACGGGGTCCGAGTCATTCAGCAAAGCCATCCTACTATAACTCACATTTCAACCAATTCCTTGACATATCAATATCTCTTCGTTCATCAAGCCATTTCGTATAGTCTATTTCTTTGAACACGTTCGACAAAATACGCTTATCAATCTTTCCAAGTCAAGCACTCTACGACACAATTCATCGCTAAACCATAATTCACATTCCATACTCCCTAAGTCATTTATCCCAATTCACGAAATCGATCACAAGGTCATCTGACTTAACAATACGTTGTGCCCCGATCTCACGCGAGTCAGATTATCCACGATGGACATGAATCACCATGCACGCTCCCGCGGGATAATCATCCTTGTTTGCCATTGATTGTGAAAGGACAAAATAATTTATATAGGAGGACTGAACTTAAACTCATAATACAAACTCGCTCATACAAAGAAAGCCTAGGGACGAAAACCTAGGTACAGCAATCTAAGTACAATTGTTTAGTTTTTCTGGGGGTGACGGTAGAGGCTCGGAAAAGCGAGGCATCTCTGCCTTACTCCTTGGACGATCGGATGTAACCTTGAGTCTGGTGAAGAAATGCTCTTGGACGTGTGGGGAGACTCCCTTGCGCCTTCGGTTGCTGGCTCTCTGGATGTCTCTGTAGTGCTCTCTCCTTTTTTTCACTCTCGCTGCTCTTCTCTCCTCTGCTGCCTCTGCTTTCTCTCTGCCTGTGCATCGAGAATGAATTAGTCTAGACGCAAAACAAGAGTTACGTCCCGATATAATTATCCTGCGGGCGCGTGCATGGTGATTCATGCCCACCGTGGATAATCTGACTCGCGTGAGATCGGGGCGCAATATATTGTTAAGTCAGACGACCTTGTGATCGATTTTTCAAATTGGGATAAATAACTTAGGGAGTATGGAATATGACTTATGGTTTAGCAATGAATCGTGTCGTAGCGTGCTTGACTTGGAAGGATTGATAGGCGGATTATGTCGAACGTATTCGAAGAGATAGACTATACTAAATGGCTTGATAAACGAGTGATATCGATACGACAGGAATGAGTTGAGAATGACTCGGACCCCGTGCGACGAATATTGGGATATGTATAGGAAATCGATGCTCGATGTTTAGAAATCGGAGTGATGCGAGCTTGGGTAGAAAATCCCGTACTATCAACTTGGTTTGACCTTAGGATGGGGTCAGTGTTGATATCGTTGTTTGGGAACTATGATTCCAATACTGACGGAAAGACATAGCCTAGCGGTTAGGCAGACGTTCCGGTACGGAGCGATAGGAATGGTGAAGGCACCACTCATGAGGCTCGGTTGACATACATGTATATCAAGGACGCTTGAATGCGTACACGATCCGACTCGAGTGGTGATGGCGGAATTCGCTATCACGAGGCTTGGTTGAAATACATATATTTTGGGGACGCCTAAGATATGTGCACGATCCATACTAAGTGATATGTGGAATTCAAGTGAAATTTGAGGAACGGTGAAGTATCGATGATTTTCAGATCGTAAGTTCTGAAGAAAGTATTGAGGGTAGCACGAGCGTGGCTCAGATTTGAGTAAGACATAGAAAAATTGTGTGCGAAAGTTCTTGAATGTTGAGTAAAGTGATAAGTCGATAAGTGTACTCAGTTAGTTTCGAGGACGAAACTTTTTCTGAGAGGTGTATGATGTAGTGCCCCGTCCCGCTCAGTCAATCGGAGGAATCAAAACGTCAACGGCGTTCGGCTTGGCCTTACAACGGCAACTCGAAGACATCGCTCAGGTGGGGTAGTTTCGGTGAACTTGCCTCATCTTTGCCTTCACATAATAATACGCATGTTTTCAACTTGCACAAGTAGGCTTAATAAAAAAAGAGATGAATCCACATAGCTAAAGGAAATAATCTCGACGGGTCAAAATGAGTTAGAACATGGAAAAAGGTCCAACGGTCGGCTTAGAGTTGGTGCACGGCGTGCTTTGAAAATGACACTCGGTCCTTCGTCCCGTGGCTTGGGAGAAGGAATGTTGGTCTTCGGTGCGAAAGCTAAGAGTTAGCCTAAGTCATAGGCGTCGCCCACATAAACGCTTGATAAAGCGTGCACGGTTCCATTGCGCAAGGCTTGGCATAACCTTTGCTCGTCCCTCGGGTTAAAGTCGTAGGTTTGAGTAAGTTAGACAAAGTTATGCCGGTCGACCTAAGTCATTCCAAGTGCTATCCCGCTTATTCTGCGGTTGTCAAGTTAAGTAGTCCCTCGATCTCAAGGTCCATCGACTTGGGCAGGAGTGTTGCGTAGAGCACGATTGGCTTAAGGCACGATACACGGGCTTAGTATTTAAGGCAAGGATCACAATTGATTCAAAGTGAGTTTTGAGAAAGGACTATCAAATAGACATTCATTAGTTGAACCAAATGATAGGGTAACAAGAAAGGAAATGCTCGCGACCGTGGGTCGTCGAGGGGTCTCAAGGAAAGGAATGCTCGCGACCGTGGGTCGTCGAGGGGTCTCAAGGATAAAAGCTTGGTTTTGGTAGAGGAATGACTGTGTGAGATGTCAGTTTGTGTCGAGTCTTGCATGGTCATTTGACAACTTGTCGACAAGGGCGATGAACCCTCGAGCGGTAACCCTGGGCCATGGGGCCGACTCGGCCTAGGAGGGAACAGGGTATAGTCGAGCTGGGAGTACGCTCCCGCTCCGGTTAGTCGGAGACTTTCAGCGGGGATCGCTACCTTGCGCTGAAAGGGTCTCGAATAACAAAACTATACGTCAAGATATAGCTTGTGATGCTAGTGGCCAAGTTCATATAGATGTCGGCAAATAGCGGCTAACCGCGTGTATGCCTTTGTATTGAGTTGAGTTGAAGGTGTGTACAGTTAGAACACAAAGTTTGGGCCTAAGATTGGGTTTCAACATAGGCGTCGTGCTTCGGCACGAGATGTGGCGTCAAGTCTTGAGTTGTCGGCATATAAGTTGCTTAAGTTGGTTGAGTTGTTTGAGTTTAAGTCGGAAAACTGCCGCAAGGCAAAGTTGGTTGAGTGACACTAACATTCACAAGTCTTGATTGGGTCAGTTGGTGGTCAAAGTAACAAGGGCCACGAGGCGGCGATATGGTTAAGTCTTACTGAGTTGCGAGGCACGGCCTCAGTAAGGGTTTGTAGCACGGTCACACAGAAAATGGAGCTTAATCGCGTAGTTGCGTCTCTGATTTCAAGCCGTAAGGCAAACACGACTCGATAGGTTAACGTTGTTGGCACAAGAAGGGTCTTGAGGCAAGGTATGAGTTAACGTTGTTGTTGCAAGCACGAGATGGTCTAGAGACATAGAATAGGCCAAGGCGTCGGTCCTAAAACTGATCCTAAGGCAAGACTAGAAAGACAATTGTTAAGAAGGGACTATGTTGCACAAAGTAAATAAAAACGTGCGGGTTTTGTATGGGTGGGCGAGAAGCTCATTCCACCAGTACAGTTGAGTACTGACACCCACATAGTTTACATGTGCAGGCACAGGTAGAAGCTCGTGGCGTAGAGCTCGCTTGGATGCGTCGAGGCACGGAGTTCCTTGGCGATTCGAAGCGTGCGGCCGCATGGAGTGAAGACTTATACAGGACATAATGTATGGACATCGCCTTCCGAAGCTTCCGCTGGAACAAGATTTGTAATTGAGAGATGAGAGAGAGCTGAGTGAACTTATAAAATGTGAGAAGAGTGAGCTTGAGTGATTGTAATCTTGGCCTTGCGCCTCCAATATAACCGTTGTTTTAATATCAATAAAGAGCTTCTTTGAATAACTTGTGTTTGTTCTTAATTTTTTGCTGCTATTATTCAATGTCTCTACTTGGGACTTCTGTGCGACGACCCTGTCGCAGCCGCTGAAATCGGCCGTTATGGAACCCGTCTTGCACGAGCGCAATCTAGGCTCGTGCGGCATCACGCCTTAGCGAGGACGATCGCTCCTACGGGAGCGGGGCGTGACATGAGCCGCATGGGGATCCTGAGCCGTACGGAGATCCTTCTGTCGAAGCCGCATAGGCCATTCTTTATTCTTTTCCATGCTTCTACAAGACCCCCTTCAAAGTTTTCAATTTGCAAAATTGAAATACTTTGAATAAGAATCATGGCCATATAAAAACTCTTCGGGCCGCATAGGATGTTCTGGCCGCATGGATGTCTCAGCCGCATGGCCTCCTCAGCCGCATGGCTATTTGAGCCGCATGGGCTTTCCAGACGCATGGGCTGCTTGGCCGCATAGGCTTCTTGCCACGTCTTCATGCCACGTGTGTAAATCTTTGCATTGATTGCCTTTGATTTGCTGTCAGATTTAAACCCGCTTTTTGGGGTAGGATCCCAAGAGTTTAGCCTTGAATAGTCGGATCGCCTTGATAACCGAAGAGTCGGTTACGCTGCACATGGATCGATACGTCGGTCTATGGGCTCTGTCTATAAATAGAAGCGTGTTTGGGACGAAGAGACTTCTTTATTCTCTCTCTGTCTTCGATTCTTCTTGCCCTAGCTTTTCTTATTGTCGTTTTCTTTCTCTGATCATCAGATAATAATGGCTCTCAAGTCCTCCAAGGTTGCGACGAAGGCTGCGACGAAGGGAAATGGAGTGGCCTCCACGTCGGTTGCGGCGCCTAGGGTTCTTACCGACGCTCACCTTGTCATTAAGGGTAAGGTCTTGGGAAGATCGTCTACTTCGAACCCCTAACGAAGACGGCTCTGTTGCATGCTTTATGCACAAGCGTTTAATGCATTTTTTTACTGAACTGTTCAAGCTGTATGGACCGCATGTGCATCCCATGTTCGAACCGCATGGGGTATATCCCATGTCCGAGCCACATGGGAGTTGTCTAGACGCTTCACAAACTGGACCGCATGATGACCCTTCGAACAGAGCTGGACGAGTCCCCCTGAATCGAGCCGTATGGAGCTCCCATTAAACGGGACCGCATAAGCTCGTCTGGATTGGGCCGCATGAGGTTCCGACCATCTTCTAACTTTGTTTCTTTTTATCTTTGATTCTTGCAGAAACCCTGCCGAAGGCTGAGATCACTGTGAAGGAAGAGCTGTCGCCCCCTTTCAAACAAGAGTCATCGCTTGTTAAGGAGGAGGTAATACCGAAAACGGAGGAACAACAAGGAGAGCTGGCGCCCATTGCTGTAAAGGAGGAGCCCCAGTCTGACGGCGGTAGTACTGGAAGTTCTGAGCTTCCTACTTCGGACGAGGATTTTGCTCAAGTACATCCCTCATATGCAAAATGGTTGGGGGATTGGTATATGCGCCCCCGCAACTAGGATTCGTGGGCTCTCACAAATATCCGTCTTTTGTCTTGATATTTCTGTCTGTCTTTAACTACAGTTTGTGTTTTGCTTCTTTTGGACATCAATGTAATCTTTTTCCTTCTTGTCTGAATGAAATAATAGAGAACTTTTCTGGCTTGCTCAAGAGATGTAGTCATGTGAATGTAACTGATTTTGAACAAAATACATTTGCTCTATTCTTTGCTTGTGGTAGTTGCCCCAATGGAAGGCTTTTTGTGGACCTATTATCCCTGGCGTACTCCGATTTTGGGTACGGATAATAAGTCGAAAGGGAACCAGCATACTTACTCAGAGGTAATGAAGATATGGCAAGTATGGGGGCTTTACCGCGGAGTCTTCCTACTCAGAGGTAATGAGGACATGGCAAGAGTGGACTCAGCGGAGGATATTTGTGGTCAACAGAGGACATTTGTGGACCTATTATCCTTGGCGTACTCCGGTTTTGGGTACGGATAATAAGTCGAAAGGGAACCAGCATATTACTCAGAGGCAATGAGGACATGGTAAGCATGAAGGTTTCTTCGATGGAGCCTTCCTTCTCAGAGGTAATGAGGACATGGCAGGAGTGGGCTCCATGAAGGGGTACATAGAACGACTCAGAGGTAATGAGGACATAGAAGTTCTTATGTAGAGGGGTGATTTGTTTTTGGCGGAAGTGAGACGACTCAGAGGTAACATCGACATGGTCATTTTGGGAATTTTGTGGATCTGTTACCCTTTTTGTGCACTGAGAGTGCGGGTAGTGGATCATGAGGGAGGAGCTCTTTCAGAGGAATAAGTTCAGAGGTACGGTCATACATGACTTACTACCTAAAAGAGTGACCGGAATGTAAGTTCAGAGGTACCTGCGGGTACATAACTCAGCAATCTGGGATATTTGAAGGAAGAATATGAGTTCAGCGGTACTGGAGGGTACATAACTCAGTAATCTGGAATATTTGGAGGAAGAATGTGAGTTCAGCGGTACTAGAGGGTACATAACTCAGTAATTTGGGATTTTGTGGATGTGAGTTCAGCGGTACCGGCGGGTACATAACTCAATGATCTGGGATTTAGAGAATGTAAGTTCAGCGGTACCGGCGGGTACATAACTCAATAATCTGGGATGTCGTTTAGACATAATATTTCTTCAGGAACTTGCCATTGACGGGCAACATGAGCAAGTCACCGTTTTATTTTGCGAGGTGGTAAGCACCGTTGGAGAATACAGCCTCAATGATAAATGGCCCTTCCCACTTTGGCTGGAATTTATCGGCGGTTTTGTGAGTCATAACCATCGGCCTTCGAACTGCCAGAACGAAATCGCCCACTTGGAATGTTCTAATTTTAACCTTCTTGTTGAAGGCTCCGGAGATGCGTGCTTGGTATAGCTCGATTCGTTGCTGAGCCAAGAGGCGCTTTTCATCTAAGGCCTCCAACTCTTGTAGCCGGCGATGGTAGTTATCGTCCTTCGTCAATTGGTAAGTAAGAGCGATACGGAGCGAGGGTATTTGAGTCTCCAATGGGAGAACTGCCTCACTCCCGTACACCAGGAAGAATGGTGTGTTCCCGGTGGCCGTTCGGACTGTAGTACGGTACGCCCATAAGCATTCACTAAGATTCTCGTTCCAGTCACGTTTATTGGATGATACAAACTTTTTGAGCAACTTGATAATAGTTTTATTGAATGCTTCTGCCAACCCATTTGCTGCCGGATTGTATGGCGTCGAAGCAATATTCTGAATTCGATGCTTGTTGCAGAATCGATAGAAGCCGTGGCTTGCGAACTGCGGACCATTATCGTAGATGATCCTTCGGGGTAGTCCAAAGCGATAGATGACGTGCTGCTTGAGGAAGCTGATCACGTTTGAAGTCTTCACTTCTGCAAGCGGAACAGCTTCCGTCCATTTGGAGAAGTAATCCGTGATTGCGAGTATGAAACGATGTCCTCGGGAAGAAGGTGGAGTGATTGGACCGATGATATCCATTCCCCATGCTTCGAATGGCCAGGACGCCACTGTCGGATGTAGAAATTCGGATGGCTGGTAGATGAAGTCCGCGTGGACTTGGCAGGCTTTGCACTTTCTTGTATAGTCTATCGCATCTGTTACCATCGTGGGCCAGTAGTAGTCCATTCGGCGAAGACGATCTTGCAATTTTGGGCCAGGCTGATGGGCCTCGCAGACACCATCATGAGCTTAACGTATAGCTTCTTTGGCTTCTGCGTTTGACAGACATCGAAGCAGTAATCCATTGTAGGATCGGCGATACAGCATTTTCGTCTCTATATCGTAGAAGAATCTGAGAGAACGCCTTCTGATAGAGGTGGCTTCCTTCGGATTCTTCGGCAGAATGTCGTAGACTACGAAGTCAATGAATGGTTGTCTCCAGTCTGGTACTTCATAGATCGTCTGAGCGGAATAACTTGCCACGACTTGAACGTTGTTCTTGGGACAGACCAGTTCATAGCCTATCACGTCCACCAAATGATGAATATTGTTTGGCACTGCTAGGGAAGCGACAAGGCCTGCTAGGGCATCGGCTTCGATATTTTGGTGTCTAGGGACGTGTTCGATGAAGAATCCTTCAAATAACGAGATGTTATTGATCGTTATTTGGTGATAGGGGATCATGTCTTCATGGCGGACTTCGTACGAACCCCGGATCTGATTGACGATTAACTGTGAATCGTCGTATGCTTCAAGATATTCTACCCCCAGCGCTCATGCAAGTTGGAGGCCAATGACTAAAGCGTTGTACTCGGCCACATTGTTAGAGCAGGGTTCTGTGAGGGAGTAAGCGCGATTGATCCCCAGTCCGGAAGGAGAAACCAGCACCACCCCGACTCCGACGACGATGTTGTCCTTGGGTCCGGTCCTTGAAGTACCGTCGAAGAACATTCGCCATATGTCATCATGAGAGGCCGCATGCGAGTCGGCGGTCTCATCTGGGATTTTTTCATATATTCTGGCCGACTCCGAGCCTGGGTGGGCTGCTAAAAAGTCTGCCAGAGCTTAACCTTTAACAGCCTTTTGCAGGACGAAGATCATATGGTAGGGGGACAATAATATTGCCCATGTAGCGAGGCGAGAGATGAGTGCCCCTGGTTTCATCATGAAGACCCTGAGGGGATTGACTCGTGATATCACATGTATGGTTTGCCCCGTGACATAGTGTCGCGTCTTTTGAATGGCGAACACCAGGGCGAAGCATTCCTTTTCCATGGCAGTATATCGGTGCTCTGGCCCGATCATCATTCGGCTGAGGTAATATATAGCTTGCTCATGGCCCGCATCGTTATTTTATGCCTGCAGAGCACCGAAGGAATGCTCCATTGCTCGTACATAGATCAGGAATGGTTTTCCAGCAACCGGGGCCACCAGGACTGGAGGGTTCGATAAATATTCTTTGATGCTGTCGAAGGCACGCTGGCATTCTTCATCCCATACGAATGAGACGCCCTTCTTCATGAGATGGGTGAAAGGCTGACATCGCCCGGAGAGGTTAGAGATAAACCTCCTGATGTAGGCTAGCCTTCCTTGAAGGCCTCGGAGTTCACGGAGATTTCTCGGGGGACTCATCTCCATGATTGCCTTTGTCTTCTCCGGATCTATATGGATTCCTTTGGCGGTAATGATAATCCTAGGAATTTTCCACTGGATACACCCAAGAAGGATTTGGTAGGATTCATTTTTAAGTTGTGCGCCCGCATGAGGTCGAATACCGTCCTCAGATCCTGCAGATGATCTTCCTTAGAGAGGCTTTTGATGGCGATGTCGTTAACATAGTATTCTACTGTTTTGGGCAAGTGGTCTCTAAAGATGATGCTCATAGCTCTCTGATAGGTGGCACCAGCATTCTTTAAACCGAAAGGCATGACTGTGTAGCAGAACGTGCCTATTGGTGTTCGGATGATGTATACTTTTTATTGTCGGGAGACATCTTGATTTGGTTGTACCCTGAGAAGCCATCCATGAACGACATACGTTCGAAGCCGCAGGTGTTATCGATCATAATGTCTGTGGTAGGGAGGGGGAACTCATCTTTGGGACACGCCTCGTTCAGATTATGGAAGTCGATGCAGATTCGAATCTTTCTATTCTTCTTGAGGACCGGTACTATATTGGCGACCCAGTCCGGATGTTGTTCCTCACGAATGAAGTCGCTAGCTATCAGTTTGTTGACTTCGGCTTCGATCGCATCCATGATGCCTGGGCGGAAGCGTCGTTGCTGTTGTTTGACTGGCTTTGCATCTGGCCGAATGTTGAGCTTGTGAAGAGCGACATCGGGGTTTAGCCCTGACATGTCTTCATAGCTCCAAGCGAACACATCAATATATTCGTTGACAAGTTCTAGTAGTGATTCTCGCTCTTCGTCTGTCAGGTTTTTACTAACGAAGATTGGTTTTGGAGAAGAGTCGCTGCCGAGATCCACTTTCATGACCTCATATTCAGTAGGAGGCTATCTTTGTTCAAAATGCTTCTTCCATTGTGCATCCAGCTGTTGGGCCCACGGCTCTAATTCGAGGAGTTCAGGAAAGTCTACACCTTCTTTGTAAGCATCGACGGATGCCATATTGACAGACAGGACTTGCCTGAGCATATCCCCGATGTTGATATCCGAATCGAAAGTGGGTGATCCGGTTGAGTGTGAGTGCCAGTCGCATTCTTCGTCTGAGCTTTCGGGTGTTGTTATGGGTGTGACATAACCTAGCCCACGTCTGGTCTTGTTATAGTAATCTCATGGTTTCCCAGCCGGGATCGGCGATTGTAAGGGTCCCCACTGTCCAGTACCGTAGTTCAGGCCTGGTGTAGTTCCCAGATCATATCCTTGTTTTTGCATAAGGTACTTGGATTGGGAACTATACAGATAAAGGGGCAATCTCCCGGTGCTGGGTTTGAGCTTAACTTTTTCCATCTTGAAGGGCTGTGGATTATTCTTCCGACTGAAGATGATTGGATGGTCCCCTCCCTCGATTATGCGGTAAGCATCTTCCACTGGAGTAAGTTGATTTACGGTGTAAACATTTGTCACCTGTGTGTGTAGGTGAGTGCCTATACCGTGTTCCATAGCATACATTGTACAAAGCTTATTAAGCTCGATGTAGTTCAAAGATAGCCTTTTATTGATGAAGTAAGGTTTCTTTTCTAACGGGATTGCATCATCTGCGGATGGAACATCATTGTGAGCAGCCACATACTTGGCCAGTTCTGGTTCTTCTTCGGCCACCCCCTGTATAAATGAAGATTGAGAGGATGACTTGGGCAACTTGATCATCAGGGGTTCCGCTAGTGGAGCAGAACATGGAGTCGTTGGCAAACTAGCGACCCCCAGTTTGGTACTCGATGCTGGGCAGGGAGTGGTTGGCTCGCTAGAAGCCCCAGACTTTGCATCGGGCTGACGATTCTTTTTGGGAAGACGTATCGTCATTGGCTTATCGGAGGGATTGAGCTTCTCCATTTGTGACTGACCGACTCTAGGCAGTCTGATTGTCAGTAGCTCCGATGTGGGTCTTGGCGCTTGGCCGGACCTTGGCAGCCGGATTATCATTTGCCCCTCTTGTGCCGAGAGGCTGATTGCGTCCTTATGCAGAGCTGCCGTAAGGAGTACGGATTTGCCAGGTTTGCGAGCTTGGAGATGGATCGTCATAGGTTCTTCTGATCCTGTGGCTGTCTCAGTTTGAGCTTGTACCTCTCCTTCGCCAAGGTGCCTCTTCGACTTCTCGTATAAGCAGGAGTCTGAGTAGTAGGATTCGACCCATTTAAAGGGATCGATGTCGGCAAATTCTGTCCTCACGAAGCCGTGTTTGTCGACATATTTGAAGCATTGGTGCAGCGTGGAAGACACGATCATGTAATCGTGTATCCAAGGGCGCCCTAGGAGGATATTATAGGAAGTGTCCGTATCTATGACGTAACAGGTCACTTCTGACCGAAGATCGCCAATTTGGCACTTCAAGCGAATTTTCCCAATCGGGTAGCTCCTGTCCGAATTGAAACCGCTGATGGCGGTGCTTGCTGGCGTCAGGCGATGCATAGGAATACAGAGATGATGTAACAGACCCTTTGGGATGATGCTTATGGAAGAACCAGGATCAATGTGCATCCGATCCACCTTTACGTCACCGATGTATCCAGTGTAGTATAACGGATGATCGTGCAGATTGGTTTTGATAAGCATATCCTGCGGCGTGAAGACAATATTGGGCATCGCTCGTGTGCAAGCGCTGTCTTGGAAATTTGCAGGCGGGCTCTCTCCCGTGAGGTTGACCTGAGCCAGATATACGTCGGCATTCTGGAGTGCATCACTCAAAGCTGCGCGAACATCCTTGGAGAGTCTCAAGAGCTCATATAATGATAATTTGGCCGGTGTGTTGGCCAATTGTGCCAGGATGTCAAAGTTGTAGGGCCTTTCCAGCCCATGAGATGCCTCTTTTCAGAGGGATTTGTCAAAGCGGGTCTCCTTCGGCCTAGGCTTTTCGGTCGTCGGAGGTTGAGAAGGTCCCGGAGCGTCAGCAGTAGTCGGCTGATGTTCTTCTGTCGAGTTATCTGGTGTAGGCTGGGATTGAGCACCAGACCGAGTGACGACAGCTGCAGCTTCCTCAACATCCACCGAGATTGTGTGGCAGGATCTGACTTTTCCATTCTTTTTCTTGCCAATGGAGGGTGGTGTGGACTGAGTCACTTCAGATACCAAGTCTGGATGGACCCACATGACCTTCCCTCGTAATATGATGAGGGGCACTAGACCAGCCGTCTGATCTCAAGGAGGTGGAAGATTAGCAATCTCCATTGTCGCCCGAGAGATGGGTATCACGCCGTCCTGAGCCTCCTCTGTCGAATTGTATTGACACCATATTGGCTGCCACGGTCACCTCTTCGAAATCATTGGCTAGAGCGTTCGAATTGATGAGATGTTGGATGTATCGCTTAAGTTGGTAGCAGTCGTGTGTAGCATAGCCTGCTTGCCAGTTTTGACTCAAGTTTCTGGGCTGTATCGGCCACCATAGCCTGCTTGCCCTTGTTGTCCCGATTGTTGGAGGCGTTACACTATTGTTGTTGTTGGTATTAGGGCGCTTGCCCGTGCAATCCCAGTTGGCGAGCCTTCTTCAACCTGTCTTCGGCGCTAGTGGCACTGATGATAAACGTCTTCCAGTCCTTAAATTGACTTTTGCCCATCTAGAGGCTGATTGTTGGGAGCAGTCTCTTTTGGCAAATTTCAATTAAGAAGGAATCCGGATTACCGGACGACAACTTCATTACGGTTTGGCAAAACCGCTCAATGTAGTTCATTGTCAGCTCCTTCTCCCCTTGAACGACGTCCATGAGGGTGGACATTGTGACGTCCTGTCCTACTTCGTGGAATCTCTCCAAGAATATGCGCTTGAAGATGGCGAAGGAGTGGATGCAGTTGTCTGGCAGGTTGCGGTACCAGTCGAAGGCGACCCCTTCCAATGCATCGATGAATAATCGTGTAAGGATGGCATCGTCATGGAGCAGATGGTCGGTGGTGACCTCGAAGTAAGTGATGTACCGACTTGCGGAGGTCTTCCTATCATATGGATTGATTTGGAATGGTTTATATTTTGGTGGGAAGGGAACATCTCTCCACGCAGCGGAATACGGTTGTTGCATCCTGAGGTCTTGGAAGTTTTCTCGGGCATGAAACATGGCCCGGAGCTCCTGGACCTCTTTTTTTGCCACCCTGGCCTCGTCTGCAGCGGTAGGAGCCGTCATTTCAGGAGGATTATTGCCCAGGTTTGGTGCCGCTGAGTTCGAGTCCGTATTGACCGTGGAACCCAAGTTTGTTTGGCCAAGCGTCCCTCCTTGTAGAGTAGGGAGAGCTGCTTTGATCTCATCCATCGATTTGACCAAAGTGCACAGTATGGCCTCCAGAGTGTCGATGCGTTGGCGATCACTGGGACCATCTTGTTCGTCGTTTGTTATGAATGCCGTCCTCACATGAGTAGAAGTGGAAGGGATGGTGGATAATGTGCCCTCCGAATCATACCCCTGTACCGAGAAGTCATCGGGGTATGTGGGAATGTTCTCTTCTGGTTCAGACTCAGAAGGAATAGTACCCCCAGCTTCGGAGCTTGCCTCGTTTTGAGAGTCGTGGACGTCCTCGGGGACGTCGGACCCTGTTCTATCTGATGGGAGAGTTGTTTCCTCAGGCTCATCTTCTTGGAACATTGGATTATCGTGGAAGTTCGGAGGAGTGCTACCCCAGTTCCAACGACCCCCAGTAATGCGGATGATGAATCTCCCACTGTCGCAGATTTCGTCTTTGAACGGGTACCTTGGAAAACTCTGGTGGTGGACAACCGTTAGACAACAGTTTCTTAGTCACAGTGGTTGAAATCTTCGGGCTGGAAACGTTTATCTTCTTCCCTCTCCCATCGGCGGGAATTTTCTGAGTAGAGTTGCAAGAGACGACGGGAGGCACCTCATCCCATGAGCTCGGCTGTTGTAATCTTTGGAAGATGGACTGTCGGTCCTTTCGTACCGTCGTGCTGTTGTAACAGCAGTTGACAATGATTTGGGTGCAGTGATGTCCGTGGGAGGACTCTTTGCACGCTGAGGCCTCTTCTCTTTCTTTGTGCTTGTGGAGGATAACCTCACGCAAGTCAGATGGGTCTGGAACGACCATGTTTGCTCCCTTGGTTTTGGAAGACTTTTGGGAACTACTCTGTCCGTTTGCCGCTGGGGGCTGGACTCGAGTGGTTCTGTACAACTTTCCGTCGGAGGCCTGCATAACAGTATGTGGAGCGCTCAGATGGTCAGAGGTCGGGACAGCGGACTGAGCTCGCCAAGCTCGCGCTGCCCTAGACTTCTTCACTCTAGTGCGTGAGGGCGCATAGTAGGAAGAGTCTAAGTGGTGTTACAGAGAGTCAGATATATTTTCTCGGGAGCATGAGAGATCAGGACCATAGGAGAGGCGATCGAAGACTGAGCCTGAGCCGCGTGGAGCAGACATCATGCGGCTGGAATCAACAGTCTTCATGCGGCTGGCAATCGTAGCCGCATGGGCTTTCTTCATGCGGCTGGAAGTCTCGGCCGCATAAGTATTCTTCATGCGGCTGGAAATCTTGGCTGCATGGGTATTCTGTATCTGGCAGACAGTTTCGGCCGCATGAATATAATACATGCGGCTGGCAATCTTGGCCGCATGAATGTTCGGCTTCTTCTTGGAGCACATAGAATCACTCTTTGCCCCTGCAAGTCTAGCATCGTAGTGCTTTTCTCTGTCGGACTTGGAGACAGCAGAGTCCTCTATGGCTTGAAGTGGGGCCGCATGAGAGTTGCCTTCGCCGTCTTGGGCAGCAGAGAGTACTCCATCCAGAGCTTGGGGAGGAGCAAATGATTTTGGCCTCCACTCCCTGCGAGCCTTCTTTGTGCGAGTTCGCTTCTGGACCGGGCCAGCGCTCCCGTCGGAGAGCATTTCTTCAAACGCCTGTTGGTCGAAGCGGACGACCATCTTCTGTTGTACGGAGCCAAGTTTGGCTGCATCCGATTGCGTCACCAACTTCTCAGCCGTGGAGAAGTTTGTCCCCAGCAGAGTCGCCATCGTGTTTGCCATTGATTGTGACAGGACAGAACAATTTATATAGGAGGACTGAACTTAAACTCATAATACAAACTCGCTCGTACAAAGAAAGCCTAGGGACAAAAACCTAGGTACAACAATCTAAGTGCAATTGTTTAGTTTTTCTGGGGGGTGACGGTAGAGGCTCGGAAAAGCGACGACAGCTCTGCCTTACTCCTTGGACGATCGGACGTAGCCTTGACTCTGGTGAAGAAATGCTCTTGGACGTGTGGGAAGACTCCCTTGCGCTTTCGGTTGCTGGCTCTCTGGATGTCTCTGTAGTGCCCTCTCCTTTTTTTTCGCTCTCTCTCTGCTCCTCTCTCTTCTGCTGCCTCTGCTTTCTCTCTGCTGCTTCTGCTTTCTCTCCGCTGCTTCTACTTTCTCTCTGCTGCTTCTGCTTTCTCTCTACTGCCTCTACTTTCTCTCTGCTGCTTCTGCTTTCTCTCTGCTTCTTCTGCTTTCTCTCTGCTGCTTCTGATTTCTCTCTGCTGCTTCTGCTGCCTGCAAGGGAATGGCACCTTGCTATTTATAGGAATAGAGTGTGCTCATTAGGATTTGCAAATGATTGCCTCCTTCAGAATTCGATGGTTAAGGATCAATGAATCTGGGCCGTCCATCTTGAATATAATAAATTTTAGCAATTAATGTGATTGCATCAAATCTCTGTAGGCAATAAATATTGATTGTCATGAATATTCGTGATTTGTGATAGCCTACCACATGTCTAATTTGCTTTATTTGATTTGATCTGGGCAATTATGACGATCGCAACAAATCTGATTTTGTTAGGATTTGTTAGCACCCATAATTCCAGGGAAGATAAGACTGCCACGTGTCTCAATTATCGCGAAGAGCACCACGTGTCTCAACTGGACTGTCCTGGCCGAGCCGCATATGAGGGTCCTCTCAGCCGTATGAAACATGCAGCCGCATAAGGATGCACAGCCGCATGAGGATGGGCAGCCACACGTGGATGGGTAGCCGCATGGGGATAGGCAGCCGCATGCAGATGGGTAGCCGCATAGAGATAGACAGCCGCATGCAGATGGGCAGCCGCATGGGGATAGGCAGCCACATGGAGTGGCCTCGGGACTTGGTAGATTTTGCCAGCTGTAAGGAGATTTTCTCCTCTTTCCTAGGATCACGCCATCATGTCAGAGTCATTATTACGTCCTTATGTCAGAGCTGTCATGGCTGTTATTTGTCAGAGCAGCCGTTAGGGCATTTAAATGCAGCCGAATGTAGAGAAGAACTATTGAAGGCCACGTGGCTTCTTTCTGAGCCGCATGGATCTATCCGAGCCGTATGGACCCCTGAGATGCATGGACTTCTGAGCCGCATGGGGATCCTGAGCCGCATAGGCCTTTCTTTATTCTTTTCCATGCTTCTACAATCCTCATCGGGACGTAACTCTTGTTCGAGTCTAGACTAATTCAATCTCGATGTGCGGAATGGACATACTCAATCCTCAAGTTTATTTCATTCATCAATCGCAAGTCCTAACATCCTCAAATTTTCCTTTGTATCAAATCGACAAGTCGAGACAATCAAAGTTGCCGTATCCTGATTTTTCGAGTCCGATCATTCCCGTGACATGAATCACCATGTCAGCGCTCACACAGAACGATCGCCCCAAATCCGACGCAACGCATGTGCGACGCTAGAGTTGCGCTCGCGCAAGACAAGATCGTCGACGTTGTGGTTATCTGCGTAACCATCAAGACACAATCATTTTCATCCAACATTCATCTCTATCGAAATTCTAAGTATTTCTTCCAACCGAATAATAACACTTGTACGGTCGTCATCCGCCGAGTCAGAGTACCCCCGAGTTATCACATTTCGATCTTTGATACGCCTCAATACCATCGACGATATGCGTAACCTGACGATCTTTCTTTGCGACCAATTTCGAGTCGTGCGAATGATGCTATCGTTCGACTGGATAATCTTCTCAATATTCAAATTCAAGTTCGATCATTATGCCTCGAATCATTCACAACATCAATTTTCTGAAATCAATTTTACGTATTGATCATCCGTTTATCTTAAGTCATCGACCAACGTTTTTTCTCAATTTGCATCATTCCTTGCTAACTCAAATCATCGAGCAACATTCAATCCAATCCTTAGAGTCATTGCATAACTTCAAAATTTAACTTTTTCACGTACGCTATCTTCCCATTGTGCTAACTTTCTCTATACGATTTCACCTATCGATTCCCTTTATCAAGTCATCCGTTTGCTAAACCTTAACTTTTTCTCGATTTGATTTCATCTACACGCTCATTTTTGCGTTTCATACTTGCATAATCCTCAATCCCGTGCACGTTCCATGCGCATCATTTCTAATCTATTCGAATCAACACGTCAAACTTCAAGGCTAAACTTTATTCAATCATACTCACTATAAAGCTTTGCATAACGCGACGCTTGCTGATAGACTCACCAACACCCCACATCCTCAATCGATCGATCAACATCCCTGAGGCTATCACATACACCACTCAAGGATGAAGTCATTCAACAAATCCTCAAAACTATCATTTGAATCTAAATCGACTTCTTTGAATCCCGTTCGAACCATTCCTCTAATTCCAAGCACGCTCATCTATATCGCATCGATGATATCGCCGTTCGATAGTACCCCTATCGATAGTCATCTTACTATACTTAATCGAGTTTAACTCAATTTTGCTCGACACTATTCAATTCCTGCACTCGACTTTTCTAAGGTCGACGCAATCCTTGGTGTATATGTCCAGTCCGACTTAGCCAACCGTGCTTACGCAAACCATCTTTTTGTTTTGTCAAAAACTGTTCTCCTATGTTTTGCAAAATAGATAGAATTATTGTATGGACATCCCGTGGGACAATTGAGAGAGAGCGCACCAACGATATCAACTTTACGGAAGTAACAATTCAGAGTTTGCGGAAACAACGGAGTTAAAGAATTCAATCGATAGTCCAAGGACGTAAAGCCGTGCTCTGATACCATTATGTCACGCCCCGCTCCCGTAGGAGCGATCGTCCTCGCTAAGGCATGATGCCACACGAGCCTAGATTGCGCTCGTGCAAGGCGGGTTCCATAACGGCCGATTTCAGCGGCTGCGACGGAGTCGTCGCACAGAAGTCCCGTATAGAGACATTGAATAATAGCAGAGAAAATTAGAACAAAACACAATTCATTCAAAAGAAGCTCTTTATTGATGTTGAAACAAAGGTTATAATGGGGCACAAGGCCAAGATTACAATCACTCAAGCTCACTCATCTCACATTACAAGTCACTCAGCTCTCTCTCATCTCTCAGCACATGCCTTGAGCCAGCGGATGCTTTGGAAGGCGACGTCCATACATTATGTCCCGTATAAGTCTTGACTCCATGCGGCCGAACGCTTCGAATCGCCAAAGAACTCCATGTCTCGACGCATCCATGCGAGCTCCGCGCTACGAGCTTCTACCTGAGCCTGCACATGGAAACTATGTGGGTGTCAGTACTCAACTGTACTGGTGGAATGAGCTCCTCGCCCACCCATACAAAACTAACACGTTTGATTTAATTTATGCAACATAGTCCATTCTTATCAATTGTCTTTCTAGTCTTGTCTTAGGATCAGTTTTATGACAAACGCCTTGGCATATTTGTGTCTGAGGACCATCCTGTGCTTGCAACAGTAACGTCCACTCAACAACGTTAACCTATCAAGTTAACCTGTTTCTTCCTAGGTCGAGTCGGTCCCGTGGCCCCGGGTTGCCGCTCGAAGAAACCATCGCCCTTGTCGACAAGTTGTCCATGACCACGCGCCTACGCTAACTTCTAGACTTAACATAATTGCATGATCTCATTATCATCACATAGTTTCTTTACTTTACTTCTTCCACCTTTCACACTTCCTTTGCTGAGCCCAAACCAGGGTTGCCTCGGCGACTGAACTACAGTCCCGACATATTTCTTCGCGGCGACTAACCATCGCTTAGACTTAACATTCTTTGAACTCAGGGAACTGCTACTGCATAGCCTTCCTAATTAACTTGAACATAATGTGTTTCCTTAAGTATCGACAGACCGTGGCTAACTTTCCACTGAACCAACCGTGGCTCGTGCCTTAAACCGACTCGTGTTCTACGCAACGCTACCGCCCAAGTCATACCTCATATGACGGGCCTTGGGATCGTGGTACTATTTAACTTGACAACCGCAGAATGAGCGGGACAATACTTGGAACGACTTAGGTCGACCGACATAACTTTGCCTAACTTACTCAAGCCTACAACTTATCCTGAGGGATGAGCAAAGGCTATGCCAAGCCTTGTGCAGTGGAAGCGTGCATGCTTTATCGAGCATTTATGCGGGCGACGCCTATGACTTAGGCAAATTCATAGTTTTGTGTCGAAGACCAACTTTCCTTCTCCCAAGCCACGGGACGAAGGACCGAGTGTCATTTTCAAAGCACGTCGTATACCAACTCTAAGCCGACCGTTGGACCTTTCCATATTCTAACTCATTTCGACTTGTCGAGATTATTCTCTTAGCTATGTGGATTCTTCTATTTTTTTATCAAGCCTACTTGTGCATGTTGAAATCATGCAATTTATTATGTGAAAGCTAAGATACGGCAAGTTCACCGAAACTACCCCGCCTGAGCGAGTGGTCGCCTCGACCGAGCGATGTCTTCGAGCAGCCGTTGCAAGGCTTAGTCCAAACGCCGTCGGCGTTCCGATTCCTCCGATTGACTGAGCGGGATGGGGCACTACACCTATTGGTCATCCATTCTGTCCATAAGGACTCTCCTTGGATGAATCGCCACGCGAGCTTCATCCCTGCCATCTCCCGAAGTGTCTTAATCGACCGAAGTCCAACCCCTCCTTCGTCTTGAGGCCGACAAAGTTGATCCCAGGAGATGGTGTAATGCCCTGCTCCGCACGAGGCATCTTGTTGGCTTGTTGGATGGAATCTGAATGTTGGACCGTGACTTGTGTTAGAGATCAAGAGAGTTAAGACTGATGCAGTCTCTCTTAGCTGGCTAGACGGATTAAGTGTTGGAACATGGCTCATCAGTAGAGCTATGTCCATTGGAAGAGAAGTGTGATCGAAGCAGGAAGATCGTTATGTAAGGCAAGTGGAACTATCCTCCTTCCTCCTTATTCCTGCATGCTTAATAAATAGAATAACGTGATATTATGAATTGTCCCTAAATGTCCCATATTTTAGTTGTTGAATAATAGAGATGCTTATGCTGAGAATTATTAAAATAAATAAGACATGAATAGTAAACCGCAGAATGAATCACATTTGAACTGCTAGTATGCCTGAGAATGAATAGATAACGCCGTTATGCTTAACTTTGCCTGAACAAGTAGAACACTTGAATAATAATATGCCTTATGAATGATAGAATAAGAAATAAACTGGCTATGCTATCGACCCAACAAACTGAATGAAACACTAGAATTATGTACCTTCTGCATAACTGTTGCTGTTGCCTGTTTTCTTATAAGCAATGAAAGAAAGAATAACGTTCCTATGAAATGATTGAAATGTTGTAGGTCTTATTGAGATGAATGAAATATTGTTTATTGCTCTTAGAATGGAATAATATGAGAATGTTGCAATGATTAATGCAATGAGAAATAATGAGGCTTGGGATCATTGAGATCACCAAGTGAACATGTGGTAATGTTGGAAAGATGCGATAATGAAATGTTGCCTTTACTTATCTTAATATTTTTATTATGCGACTTCGAACACGATCGAGTCGGACATGCATTCGCATGACCATGGGCAAACTTTTATACAAGGTATTATTTTCTCGAACGGTACCCACGGCGGTGGGATCGAGTCGACCTTGGAGGGAATCGGCGTGCTTTGGTGGCACGCGGTATTGGGACCTTCATTCGGGCTCGCAACCTCGTGAAGGGCACATCCCATACCCTATGAAGTCCTATACGGCAAAGTCCTTAAATGGTGCGCAGCACCAGTGGTCATGTAGTCAGGATGCATGCTAATGAATGTTTTGTGCAGACAGAGTAAGATATCATATTATCCAGTATTTTTATGCCGGTACACGGAGTCGGATATCGGTAAGAAATCACTTAAATGTGATATATGCAATATATGTTGGTTGAATTGTCTGCTTAATCATGATAAACAAGTAAATGTTATGATGTTGCCTTTAAAAGAGAACTCTATGACATGCTCAACATGTTAAATAAAATACGCGGGAGTGTTGCCTTGCTAAAAGAATACGTATAACATGTTTGGCTAATGTTAGCTCAACGACGCTTAAAAGATGCCTCTAAATGTACACTGTCAGGACTTGATAACACTAAGTATGTTTTATTGTTGCCTTTTCATAAGAAATGAGATAAACAAGTTTACATGTGTCATTATGATTATTGCCCATGAACTGTAAACTGATGCTAGGCCCCAAGTAGAAAGATCATTCTATTAAATGCTTGCTAAAATTGACCAGTTAGTGTTGGTTTAGGCGAGTGGGTTGGATTCTGCTCGCCAGTACATAGATGATGTGCTGACCCACGTTTTGTGGACATGTGCTCGTGCTTGGGATGTTCTACACACGAAGATTGGCTTGATTGGTCCCGCGGCGTCGAAGATTTGTTGGGCATGCAGAAGCTCTCCTTGTACAAGATGATGTCTTCTGTTTATAAAGGGCATAATGTATGGAACATTGTAATCAGTTGTACCAGTGAGATGTAAGCCAAGTCGGTATATCGAGTTGTAATCTATTGTATTAAAGTATCAAATGTAAGCTTTACAGCATTATTCTGTTGGCTTTCAATGTAAAGTCAGATGTGTTGTAAGCATTGTACTTCAATACAAGTATTGTACTCTTCTTCAATTATCAATAAAGAGAATAAAGTTCTATATGTCTCTATGTGACTTCAAGTTATCCTTTTATCTCCACTGCTATAAAGAAGTGATGTATTTCCATTCAATGAGAAAGGTTGTCACACCCAAGCGAGGACGATCGATTCAAAGAGATTAAATATGTGAATAAATGACTCTACGAATCGGTGTGTGACAAATTGGTATCAAAGTACGACTTTACGTTCTTAGTCTCTTTTTTGATTCGTTTCAAATCAAAGTTGCATCGACGATTAACTAAAGTTGCTTCTGCGATCACTCAACGTTGTTTCCACGATTAAATCAAAGATTGCTTCTGCGATTATGCTGTTATTGTTCGGTAATCATCCTTATGTTGTTTGTATCAGAAAGTTTGTTGATCCTCTTGGCTGCTCACTGGATGTTCCATACAATAAGTCTATATACATTGTGATGCCCCTGAATGAATGATTGTTGTTGGTTTGGACACAAATAAACCAACAATGACTCGATGCCATAGTATGCTATATTGTGAATATTGTTTGGAATTGTGGGAATAAAGAAAAGTGGCTATATATGCTGTAACAAGTTAAGAATTGCATGTGATGTTGGAAAAGAATTGTAAATGGGGTAATTGATGGATGAGTTCAACGAAACTGGTGAGTTGACTCATGTGTGGTGGCTAGTGCTTTTGAGACCCTAATAATGCTGGCTTGTGATATTGAGACCCCGAGATGTTGGCTAAGTGTTGGGATCATCATAAATCATGAATATTCGGAATATATTTGAGTGGGATTGTTTAAGGATGGCTTCATTTCTGAGTGGTATATTGCCTCTACCACCTCAAAATGAGATGTATGTTGACCCTTTCCATAGGATAGCAATGAGACTATTTATGGGTACTGGGTAGTACCGAGACTTTGCTGGGAGTCATGTATTGTTGCTAGATGACTCGAGTGTCCCTTGACGGTGATGTTATATTGGGTAGCGAGATTGTCGGAAATTGTAATCGGTGACTTAGTTAGAAATTATTTAGTCGAGTGATGACTCAGACTAGTAAGATAGTTAGTATGCTATGAGTAAATGGATTTGGCTAGAGAATGTTGTGGCTTAGAACATTTGAATGTTGACTTCGATTGGTTGGATGCAAACCATACGTGGCTGATACAAAGTTGATTGCTAAGCTGGAAGTTTTGGAAATGTTGTCGGTGACACAAAGGAATATTAGAAAGCGGTGCCTTGATCCTAAGGTGCGATAGATGTTAACCCATCTGGATTGTCGAATGATATAACTAAGGAAAGTTAAAGTTTAAGCTTGAGCTTGGCAAAATAGATAGTCGTTGCCTAAGTGTATGCATGCTGAGGAATTTAAGTGTATCACATAATAACAAATAGTGACTATGAATACTTGTGTTGCCTAGAGGATGGTTAATTGATACATGAATCGTCGGATTGAATGGAATGAACTACTCTACCCTTATGGTATGAGATTTTAAGAATGTCCGTATGAGATTTTGATGGCTGGGAAATGAATGAGAGTTAGAATCACGGAATATGTTGGATAGTATCGGTAGATGGTGTGTGTCACGACCCGCACCCAGTGAAAGGGCACGAGAAGTGAATACGCCCAGCCTACGCCGCAGTGTCGGCGGTAGAACGCTGTCCTGAGTCACAATATCTAACACAGTCTAGAATAAGCTCCGAATGGAGAGTAAATAATAAGTACTCAATCACGACACTAAGATGGAATAGAATAGAAAATCACAAGAGAGTCACAACATAAATAGAAGTCTAGGTGTAAACCACCAGAATAAATCTCAAGTACAACTCATAATGTCTCAAATAGAAAGACAAATAAAGTACTAAGTCACAGCTAGACTATGGGCAAGTCCTCAGCGACTGTTGGATCCTCCTGAGTGTCCACGTCACCAGTGTCATCTAAGCCAATGCCATAATAAGTAGGGCAGAACTCTTCATCATCACCTGTAAAATTTTCAACATGCCCAGTCAAGACAGAACGAGCACATATCTCTCACAAAAGTTCATATCAGGTTTGGAATATAAAGTAAGCTATAGAAAACTATACATGAACCGCTGTAAAGAAAATCAACAAGAGAGAGAGAGACTATAAGATGAGATATAATATGATAAATAGAGAACTGTAAATATCTACGTGATTTAGAGCATGAATTGGTTATGTAAACAGTTTGGGTTGCACATGGATAAACTATGGAGTTGCACATGGATACCTACTGGGGATAATGATCACATAACCAACTACACTCTTCCTGCCCCCAATCAATACACAAGGATCAAGACATGATATGTTATTGCACATGGATAACAACTACTTTATACATGGGGCTCATATGGTCATGAGTGTACATGAATAACACATGAGTGTACATGGATAAATATGAATACATAGAGTACATGATGGCTAGGATAAAGTACATGAACATGATATACTCGATGTATCCGAGGGGATAACATCGCATGAAAAGATCCAGTGGATACTAATCTGTGTGAACATCGTGTCAGCATCAAGTATACTAGTCTATAACAAGAGAACATATCCAAAGAAGTATGAAAAGATCAGAGAATGTACTCGTCTGGCAAACTGAACTGCTGATGATGAAGTGTAGCTAAACTAGGGCAATATAAAAATATTTAAAGTATACACATGTCACAACCAAGTCCACAATATTAAAAAAAATAGCTATAATGCAAGACTACATGTCACGACCCGCACCCTAGAGTCAGGGCACGAGAAGTGGGTACGTCCAGCCTACACCGCAGTGTCGGCGGTAGAACGCTGTCCTAGGTTAATCATCTAACAATATAAAGTACCTGTACAGTTTATACTCTCCGACTGGAGGTGACAAACAGAAAATAATCTCAATCACATCTAGGTAGAGAAATGGAAGATAGATAGATAGACAGATGGTAACTCAAAGAGACAGTACAATAGATGAAATAAGTCCAAGTGTCTAGGATAACATAACATCAGAATGTCAACTTATAATACAATAAGTCTAAGAGTCTACATATCTCAACATCTCAAAATACAACTCAGAGGTGAGACAAAAAGATAATACAGAAAGACTGTCTAGCTATACTAATCTAGACTACTGGGGCAACGTCCTCAGCTGCAGGTAGATCCTGCTGAGGGTCCACAACATAAGTGTCATCTAGTCCTGCTCCATAATAGGTAGACACCAGGGCCTCATCCTCATCCTCTGTAATATTTTCAACAGGTCCAATCAGGACAGGAACGAGCACAATACATCTCACGCAGTGCATAGTATGATAGGAGATATAAAGCATGCAATAGAGTAAAATACAGGAAACGCTGAAGGAAGATACATGTAGCAAAAGAGATAACTGTAATGAAATATCTACTATAATAGAGAACTAGCAGTGTCTAGTGAGTCAGAGTAAAATATAGACATGTGAAATAGCATAGGAGATTCATGACTACAGCTAGGAGTGATTCATGACTACAGCTACTGGGTAATATCCACATGACTATTTCTACTCCCCCATCCCCAATCAATACACAAGGATCCATTCAAGTTATGTTAAGATTCATGATAAGCCCATAAATGGGAGATTCATGAGAGGCTCTGTGAGCATGAGAGTACATGCGTCACAAGCGATTCGTGAATCTATGAAAGCATAGAGATACATGATGATTCGTGAAAAGCACAAACATGCTGTATCTGATGCTCCCAAAGGGGATAACATCTCATGAAAAGATCCATATAGTACCAATCCATGATAACAATCGTGTCAGCATCAAGTAAAGTAATCTAGAGCAAGAATATAAATCCTGGCAAATATGAAACGGTCAGAGAATGTACTCGCCTGATAACTGAATGTCTGAAGAAGATATACTGTCTGAGGAGAGGTGTATGGCTCCTAATCAGAGCAATACAAGTCACAATGTATCCACAATGGTAAAAATAAAGTATACAATGCACAGTACATGATTTTAGGTCAATCTGATCAAAAGTCAACTCTTGGTCAACTCTAATAGTCAAACTAGGTCACAGGAAGTCAAACTAAGTCAATAAGGTCAAACAAGATCAAACAAGTCAAATACTAGTCAACATGATCAATCTGGATCAAGTCTAGGTCAAACTTAGACCAACTAAGGTATTGGTCAAACAAAGACCAGTCAATAAGGTAATTAAGTCAAACATGGTCAGACTAGTCAAACTAGTCAAAGTTAGGCCAACCTTAGTCAACTAGTTAGGGTTTTAGTCAAACTAGTTTAAACTAGTCATTGTAGATCAATCCTAGTCAATTCTAGGTCATTTAGGTCAAGGTTTGACCTAAGGTTGACTTTGGTCAACCTTTAGTCAACAAAGGTTAACAAGTTGGGTTTTGGGCCATTAGGTCAAATTGAGTTAGCCCCCAAGCCATAGGCTAGTAGCCTAGGCCATAGGCTATTCTTAGGGTTCCATAGGCTAGTGATTATAGGTTCCTATATAAACCTAGACTTAGCAAGTTATACATATATATATATATATATATATCTATATATATAAATATATATATACACATCAATCTACTATCTATATACCTATATGGGAATACCATATATACCATACCCAAAAACCCACATACATATGATACACTATATATGTGACCTAAAACAAATATATATATATATATATATATATATATATATATATATATATATATATATATATATATATATATCAATATATATATACATATATATATATATCTATATATATAAAACTTATATATATACTATACATATATAAAGAGAGGAAAGTGAGGGACATAGAGAGAGAGACATAAAGTGAAAGAGGGAAAACATGACAGTGAGAGAGAGGGGAAAATGGGGGTGACTGGACAGTGGACAGGAAGGGGGTGTTCTCAGATTTCCTGAGAACAGGAATTGCCCCCCCTCACAGAAAATACACACACACACAATTATATATACATATATGTATATATACATCACAACTACCTATTCACTCACCCAAATACCCTCAAAATTCACCCACACTCACACATACCTATATACTACATGTTTATACACTAAAAATACATATATACATGTATAAACATATCAAAAATAGATTTGAAAATCACTTTTGAAAACTGGGAATTAATACAAATCTGGAAAAATTGTACTGTACACTTGACAGTAGGCAAACCCAATTTCTCCTACAAATCGAGCTAAGACCCGAATCAAAGGGTTGGTAACTGAGCCCCTAGGTGTCCTCTAGTGTCTAGTGTTCCTAGGAGTCCACCACGATACGACACAACGTGTCCAACCGCCCAAAAACCCAATCGGGTAAATCAAGATACGCACACACACACGCAGTGTCGTGCACGTGTGTACTTAACTCTAGGACACGACACACTTGCACCCGTGTCTCGTGCTCGTGCACGAAGGTGCGCCTAGGGGTTGGGCACGTGTCCAATACCCTGCATCGTGTCCACGTGTCTCACAGTGTCGACACGAGAGCCGTATCAGTCGTGAAAACACGACTGATGCGCGCGTTTGACACTGCGTCGTGTAGTGAGTCACGCGCCTCGTGGACACGACACGAGCCAGGTGGGGCCTCGTGGTCATGTCCACGTGTAGCCCAGGTATAGGGCTACACACTCGTGCAAACACGAGGTGTCCTCGACTCGTGTCCATGCGATACGAAGGCCGTGTCCAAGTCGAACTTTCGACTGGACTGTGCGCGTGCACGACAGTGCACGACCAGTGCACGTGTCCTCGTGTCCTCGATACGACACGAGGTATCCTAAAATTTTGGGGGCATGTGCGCAGATACTGCCCCCTCGTGTCCACCAATTTTGGTGTGTCCTAGTGGTCTGTACAGTGAGAACTAAGGGGGTGGTAGCAGGGCACTGCACGAGGGCCTCGTGCAGTGGGTTCGTGTCCGATTTGGACACGAACACGACCCAATTTTGTGTTCAGTCCAGTGGGGTTGTGACCTAGGTGTCTAGGGCTACCCAAAAACATATTTTGTTTCACATTTTAATAAAAACCAGTTCTTTGTGGCATTTCAACAAACACAGTTTTCTAGTCTAGGATACGTGTCCGATACGGACACCAAACCAACTCAAACCTTCACCAAATTTGTCCTACAGTACCCTAGTACCTAGATGCATGCAAATATGAAGAGAAAACACAAAATTAACATGGTTTATGGACATTTACCTATTTGGTGAAAAATCAAGAAAACACTCAAGTAGGGGGGTGTTCTTCCACTAGGTGATGCCCAAAGCCCTTCAATTTCCTTGATAGCAGGCCCTAACTAGTACCCTCTAGTGTAGGGGAGTCTAATGCAAGAAACTAGAGGTGATTTAGATCAAAATTGATCAAGTTGTGTAGGTTTGAAGAAATAGGATTTTTCTAGGTTTAATTTTATGTAAATGGCCATGAATGAAAGCAATGGGGTTAATATAGGATGGTGGGCTGCCAAGGGGGGGTCCTTGGCCGGCCATAGCAAGGGGGGGTGTCCTAGGCTTGCTTCTAGGTTAAGGCAAGGACTTTCATGGTAAAGGCTTGATATTTTGCATGGTTTAAGCAAAATATCAAATAAAGGTAAACTAGATATTTATCTCACTTTATCCTATGACTAATATCTATCCCCTTATCATTCTAGGTTAGTAACTAACCTCTAGATTAGTGCTAAACTAGGTTAGAAGCTAACATGTCACTAATCAACTAATTAAATAATAATAAATCACATAATCCAAATAATTCCAAATAATTCCTAGAAAATTACCAAAATACCCTTTAGGCTAAAAATCACTAATTTGGTGTTCTAAGCCTATGGCTAGGCTCTCATGGTCATGGCAACTTATAGGTTAAGAAAAACTAGGATTTACACTAAGTTATACTAACAAAATCACAAGGTCATAAGTCACGACTTAGCATGACTTTAGAAATGGCTTAACTTAACTCAAATCACCAGAAAATCATACCATGACTAAAATACCACTAATAAATAATAAAAATAATAAATTTTCAAAAATACCCCAATTTCAGAAAACAGGGTGTTACAAGTCTACCCACCTTAAAATAATTTCGTCCTCGAAATTTAGATGGTCGTACTCCTTCTAGGTCAAACCTCCAACAATCAAGGACGAAGCCACTACTTAGGCAACATACAAGGTCAACAAGCAAAATATGGGTAGTAGACCTATACAGGGTCATGTCCAAAAATTGGCTGGCAGTTTCAGGTCATAAGGTGTCCTGAATTCAAATCGAAGCCAAAAGTAACTCCATGGGGTAAATCAGGATGGAGTCTCGGGTCAGGAAATCGTACTAAGCAAATGAAGCACACGATGGTATGCCTGAGTGGGACACTAAGGTCATGGGTGTAGTATGTCATGTCTAGGTCATGTATGTGAAGTCAGTTTTGAGAAAACAACTAGTCTTGTGCTCCAAATTTAAAAGTCACGATAATGTATCTACGATGATCATAATTCAGAGTGGGAAAAGTCTATGGCCTAAATTGAACCAAAAATCATGATGAAATAGTAGTGTAAAGGACAGGTTAGGTGGGACAGTCCTGGTCATAGGTATAGACTGGGAAAATAAGGAAACAATAAATCATAGGGCTAAAAGGGCTACCATTCTATGGTCAGAGCTACTCTATCAAAAAGGCATAGCATATACATTAATTTATTTAAGGGAAAAATTCTTGACAAAAGAGTTTAGTCAAGAATTACATTAACAACTAAACTACTCCTACTCCTACTCCTACTCCTAAGTAAGAGATGAAGAAACAACAACAATCGACAAAATCAAAAGAACTAACAGGTCAAAACTGATAACTAATAAAGAACAGGTAGGAGCAGATGGAATTGGATTTTAAGATAGATATAATGAAGCAAGGTGGGAATGGGATTTAGAATAACAGGACCTGCAAGCACATCGCCAACTGCCTGAGCATCCTCAACTGTCATGGCGTAAGCACGCCCCTGCTGACCTCTTCCAGCCTGCTGCTGGAACTGTAAAAATCTCTGCTGCTGTGGCTGTAACGGTCCTCTCTGCTGCTGTCCTACCGGAGCCTTGGCTTCTGCTCCTGGTGCTGCTCCCAGTGCTACTCTGCCTGTGAACTGGGAACACTCCCTGAGCTGGTGGTCTGCTGCCCCACATAGTAGACACGAGCCCAACCTCTTCCTGCACTCTCCCCATCCATGTCCCGATTTCTTACAGTAGGGACAACTGGTAGTCTGCTGTCTCGGGGCCTGCTGATGCTGTCTCGGCTGCTGATACTGCTGTGGCTTGCCTCTGCTGATGCTGATAGTGAGGCCTCTTGGCCTGACCTCCACTGTTGCCTGCTCCCTGTGTATCACGGCCCCTCTTGAGCTTCAGCTCAAGATCATCCTCAGCCGCCATCGCTCCTGCTAGAATATCCTCAAAGGTGGCATTCCTGTCACTCTTGGTGAAGGACTTGACTTCCTTGACCAAGCCCTTCCTGAACCTCCTCGCCTTTGCTGTCTCGCTAAGGCCCTCCACAAATCTGCTCAACCGGCAAAACTCACAGGAATACTCCTCTACAGTCTGGTTCCCCTGAACCAGGTTCTCGAACTGGGTCTCCAAAGCACCGACTGCCTGATCCGAGAAAAACTTCTCCTTGAAGAGTTCCTTGAAAACTCTCCATGTCTGCCCTGGAGTGCCTACTCTCGGGTCCGTCTGATACCAGGTACGGGCAAGATCCCGCATCTGGCTGGCTGCTGCCTCTATCTGGAGTCCGGCTGGTATCTCCGCCAGTCGGAAGATCTCTTCAATGTGCTCAATCCAGTCATCAGCATAAAGAATCCCCTCTGTCCCCAAGAAGTCCCTGGGGTTCATCTTCTTGAAGTCCTGAATGCCCGAAATCCTCTGCTGTCGCGGCTGTCCCAATCCTTCCTGCGGCTGGACAGCCAACCTCTCTATCGTCGCTCTAGCCAGCTGATGAACCTCATCTATGCCCCTGGTAAACTCCGTCGTATGACGCTGCTGCTGAGCCTGCTGCGACTCTAGGAAATGCTGGAAGTATGAAAACATCTTTGCAGCATCCACTAAACCAGATGGCATCGACGGCTGGAACTGCGGCTGGTGCTGCTGGTGCTGCTGAAACTGTGGCTGACGAAACTGCGGGGGAGGCATATCTGGGGTAGCTGGGATGGTCCCCTGAATAAGTAGAGGTGCACCCCCAAATGTGGCAGAAGCTCCCACATGAGCTGGAGTAAGGGGAGCTGTGGTCCCCGGGTCCTGGTGAGCTGGACGAGAGGTGGCAGACCTCTCAGTGGTGTCACCTGGACCGAGACGCTGTGATCGTGTCTCCACCATCCTGAAGACAGATCAATAAGGAAGTCAATAACGGTACAAGGATGATAGTATCAAAAGGACAATATGAAATAGATTATATAGATTTGAACAATAGTCAGTAGATTCAAATCCATGGAAATTTCCTAATTGTGATTGAGTAACCACTCTCTCTAAGCCTATTCCTTAAATCCTATCACAGGCTGTAGTGATACTCTAGTTCGAATACCACTACATAAACTCGACCTGCATGGGCCACCACTAAAAACGTGTCACGACCCGCACCCTAGAGTCAGGGCACGAGAAGTGGGTACGTCCAGCCTACGCCGCAGTGTCGGCGGTAGAACGCTGTCCTAGGTTAATCATCTAACAATATAAAGTACCTGTACAGTTTATACTCTCCGAATGGAGGTGACAAACAGAAAATAATCTCAATCACATCTAAGTAGAGAAATGGAAGATAGATAGATAGACAGATGGTAACTCAAAGAGACAGTACAATAGATGAAATAAGTCCAAGTGTCTAGGATAACATAACATCAGAATGTCAACTCATAATATAATAAGTCTAAGAGTCTACATATCTCAACATCTCAAAATACAACTCAGAGGTGAGACAAAAAGATAATACAGAAAGACAATCTAGCTATACTAATCTAGACTACTGGGGCAACGTCCTCAGCTGCAGGTGGATCCTGCTGAGGGTCCACAACATAAGTGTCATCTAGTCCTGCTCCATAATAGGTAGACACCAGGGCCTCATCCTTATCCTCTGTAATATTTTCAACAGGTCCAATCAGGACAGGAACGAGCACAATACATCTCACGCAGTACATAGTATGATAGGAGATATAAAGCATGTAATAGAGTAAAATACAGAAAACGCTGAAGGAAGATACATGTAGCAAAAGAGATAACTGTAATGAAATATCTACTATAATAGAGAACTAGCAGTGTCTAGTGAGTCAGAGTAAAATATAGACATGTGAAATAGCATAGGAGATTCATGACTACAGCTAGGAGTGATTCATGACTACAGCTACTGGGGTAATATCCACATGACTATTTCTACTCCCCCATCCCCAATCAATACACAAGGATCCATTCAAGTTATGTTAAGATTCATGATAAGCCCATAAATAGGAGATTCATGAGAGGCTCTATGAGCATGAGAGTACATGAGTCACAAGCGATTCGTGAATCTATGAAAGCATAGAGATACATGATAATTCGTGAAAAGCACAAACATGCTGT
Source organism: Iris pallida (assembly GCA_029216955.1). Classification (NCBI taxonomy): domain Eukaryota; kingdom Viridiplantae; phylum Streptophyta; class Magnoliopsida; order Asparagales; family Iridaceae; genus Iris; species Iris pallida. The sequence goes on along the minus strand of JANAVB010006993.1, from coordinate 8,221,291 downwards.
ATCTGATGCTCCCGAAGGGGATAACATCTCATGAAAAGATCCATATAGTACCAATCCGTGATGACAATCGTGTCAGCATTAAGTAAAGTAATCTAGAACAAGAATATAAATCCTGGCAAATATGAAACAGTCAGAGAATGTACTCGCCTGATAACTGAATGTCTGAAGAAGATATACTGTCTGAGGAGAGGTGTATGGCTCCTAATCAGAGCAATACAAGTCGTAATGTATCCACAATGGTAAAAATAAAGTATACAATGCACACTACATGATTCTAGGTCAATCTGGTCAAAAGTCAACTCTTGGTCAACTCTAATAGTCAAACTAGGTCACAGGAAGTCAAACTAAGTCAATAAGGTCAAACAAGGTCAAACAAGTCAAATACTAGTCAACATGATCAATCTGGATCAAGTCTAGGTCAAACTTAGACCAACTAAGGTATTGGTGAAACAAAGACCAGTCAATAAGGTAATTAAGTCAAACATGGTCAGACTAGTCAAACTAGTCAAAGTTAGGCCAACCTTAGTCAACTAGTTAGGGTTTTAGTCAAACTAGTTTAAACTAGTCATTGTAGGTCAATTCTAGGTCATTTAGGTCAAGGTTTGACCTAAGGTTGACTTTGGTCAACCTTTAGTCAACAAAGGTTAACAAGTTGGGTTTTGGGCCATTAGGTCAAATTGAGTTAGCCCCCAAGCCATAGGCTAGTAGCCTAGGCCATAGGCTATTCTTAGGGTTCCATAGGCTAGTAATTATAGGTTTCTATATAAACCTAGACTTAGCAAGTTATACATATATATATCTATATATATAAATATATATATACACATCAATCTACTATCTATATACCTATATGGGAATACCATATATACCATACCCAAAAACCCACATACATATGATACACTATATATGTGACCTAAAACAATATATATATATATATATATCAATATATATATCTATATATATAAAACTTATATATATACTATACATATATAAAGAGAGGAAAGTGAGGGACATAGAGAGAGAGACATAAAGTGAAAGAGGGAAAACATGACAGTGAGAGAGAGGGGAAAATGGGGGTGACTGGACAGTGGACAGGAGGAAGGTGTTCTCAGTTTTCCTGAGAACAAGAATTGCCCCCCCCCCCACAGAAAATACACACACACACAATTCATATATACATATATGTATATATACATCACAACTACCTATTTACTTACCCAAATACCCTCAAAATTCACCCACACTCACACATACCTATATACTACATGTTTATACACTAAAAATACATATATACATGTATAACATATCAAAAATAGATTTGAAAATCACTTTTGAAAACTGGGAATTAATACAAAATCTGGAAAAATTTGCACTGTACACTTGACAGTAGGCAAACCCAATTTCTCCTACAAATCGAGCTAAGACCCGAATCAAAGGGTTGGTAACTGAGCCCCTAGGTGTCCTCTAGTGTCTAGTGTCCCTAGGAGTCCACCACGACATGACACAACGTGTCCAACCGCCCAAAAACCCAATCGGGTAAATCAAGATACGCACACACACGCAGTGTCGTGCACGTGTGCACTTAACTCTAGGACACGACACACTTGCACCCGTGTCTCGTGCTCGTGCACGAAGGTACGCCTAGGGGTTGGGCACGTGTCCAACCCCCTGCACCGTGTCCATGTGTCTCACAGTGTCGACACGAGAGCCGTATCAGTCGTGAAAACACGACTGATGTGCGCGTTTGGCACTGCGTCGTACAGTGAGTCACACGCCTCGTGGACACGACACGAGCCACGTGGGGCCTCATGGTCATGTCCACGTGTAGCCCAGGTATAGGGCTACACACTCGTGCAAACACGAGGTGTCCTCGACTCGTGTCCATGCGATACGAAGGCCGTGTCCAAGTCGAACTTTCGACTGGACTGTGCGCGTGCACGACAGTGCACGACCAGTGCACGTGTCCTCGTGTCCTCGATACGACACGAGGTGTCCTAAAATTTTGGGGGCATGTGCGCAGACACTGCCCCCTCGTGTCCACCAATTTTGGTGTGTCCTAGTGGTCTGTACTGTGAGAACTAAGGGGGTGGTAGCAGGGCACTGCACGAGGGCCTCGTGCAGTGGATTCGTGTCCGATTTGGACACGAACACGACCCAATTTTGTGTTCAGTCCAGTGGGGTTGTGACCTAGGTGTCTAGGGCTACCCAAAAACATATTTTGTTTCACATTTTAATAAAAACCAGTTCTTTGTGGCATTTCAACAAACACAGTTTCCTAGTCTAGGATACGTGTCCGATACGGACACCAAACCAACTCAAACCTTCACCAAATTTGTCCTACAGTACCCTAGTACCTAGATGCATGCAAATATGAAGAGAAAACACAAAATTAACATGGTTTATGGACATTTACCTATTTGGTGAAAAATCAAGAAAATACCCAAGTAGGGGGGGTGTTCTTCCACTTGGTGATGCCCAAAGCCCTTCAATTTCCTTGATAGCAGGCCCTAACTAGTACCCTCTAGTGTAGGGGAGTCCAATGCAAGAAACTAGAGGTGATTTAGATCAAAATTGATCAAGTTGTGTAGGTTTGAAGAAATAGGATTTTTCTAGGTTTAATTTCATGTAAATGGCCATGAATGAAAGCAATGGGGTTAATATAGGATGGTGGGCTGCCAAGGGGGGGGGGGTCCTTGGCCGGCCATAGCAGGGGGGGTGTCCTAGGCTTGCTTCTAGGTTAAGGCAAGGACTTTCATGGTAAAGGCTTGATATTTTGCATGGTTTAAGCAAAATATCAAATAAAGGTAAACTAGATATTTATCTCACTTTATCCTATGACTAATATCTATCCCCTTATCATTCTAGGTTAGTAACTAACCTCTAGATTAGTGCTAAACTAGGTTAGAAGCTAACATGACACTAATCAACTAATTAAATAATAATAAATCACATAATCCAAATAATTCCAAATAATTCCTAGAAAATTACCAAAATACCCTTTAGGCTAAAAATCACTAATTTGGTGTTCTAAGCCTATGGCTAGGCTCTCATGGTCATGGCAACTTATAGGTTAAGAAAAACTAGGGTTTACACTAAGTTATACTAACAAAATCACAAGATCATAAGTCATGACTTAGCATGACTTTAGAAATGGCTTAACTTAACTAAAATCACCAGAAAATCATACCATGACTAAAATACTACTAATAAATAATAAAATAATAAATTTTCAAAAATACCCCAATTTCAGAAAACAGGGTGTTACACTACATGCTTCTAGGTCCCTTTTGCTCAAAGTCAACCCTCGGTCAACTCTGGTCTAACCTGGTCAACGCTGGTCAACTAGTCCGTCTACTAATTTTTAGGTCATGCACAAAATTCTAGGTCATTTGGAGTTCGTTTGAGTTGAATTGGATCAAGTTTGACCCCAAGTTAACTTTTGTCAATTTGGTCAACTTGTCGGCCAATTCGACTAAACTAGGCTCAAAATGACAAACCAAATCTGTCCTAGGACTCCTATAGTTACTATCACAACTATGATCTATTCTAAGGGGGTTCTCAAGCATAAATTATACATATAGGTATATACACACATGTGTATTTACAATACAAGCCATACCCTATTCTAACAAATGATTGTGTGTGTGTGTGAGACCTGGAGATTACTGAATAGAGTAAATTCTGAGATTAAAAACAGCAAACACAACCATGGTATACCACAATTTAATATACTACTTATATACATATATACAAAATAAGAAAACTATATATATATATATATATATATATATATATATATATATATATATATATATATATATATATATATATATATATATATATATTTTTAAATGCTCAAATGAAAAGATTGGCAATGGTTTGAGATAATTTAAAGAGTCAAAAATCTGGAATTAAATCTCCCTCGACCCATTCTCAACATATATGTATTAACAATGGGTTTCAACGGGGTTTTCTAAGGCATATAGTTAAATATATATATTCATAGCTACTAGGAAAGCATATATACTCATAAATGATGGAAAATTATGAAACAAAACCAAAAGTTGGTTCCCACAAACCCGAAACCTCATATACGTACTGAAAACTCAGATTTTAAAAGCTAAATAGCTGGAAATCAAAATATTGCATTTAAACTCAAAAATTCATTTTAAAGAAAACTCATTTTTTTCACCCAACGACCCAAAATGAGATATACACCAAATGAACCCGCAAAACTCGGCATACACGTTGGTCTCGACCCACGTGACGTGCTCGTATACTCTCGGGTTCAAAATCGTGTCCGTGTCGTGTCCATAGAACGCAAATCGAAAATTCTCGATACCACATGACAACGCGTACTTGCGCGTTGCGTTCTCGCTCGTTTGAGCGCCGCACACACAACGAAAAGCTCCGTGCTTGTGCACGTAGCTGGGGGCTCCTGGGGTAGGTCTAGGACATTGCCAGGCAGCGACATGCCGTGCCAAAATGACCCACGCAGCCCTGTACCTGCGCGCGGCCTGCTGCGCGCGCGCACCTGCCCGCCCTCGTGCGCGCGGTTCCGCCCTCGTAGCTCGCTCGTCGGGCCATGCCACGACTCGGGGTTGGTCCCTCGGGTAGTCTAGGTATAGTTCGACGTGTCCCAGGTCCTGGAATGGGTCTTCGTTGCGTCGTGTGCGCGTACGAAGTCCGTTTCAGCGACAAAAACCAGGCTGAATGTACAGTGCGGCTGAGCGGTGCACGCGCAATTTCTCCGCGCTCGCTCAACGAGAAGCCGTAAAATTTTACGAACATGGGGGCAGAGGTTTTCCCCATGTGCTCAAGAAATTTCATACGAAAATACGGCCTGTGCATCGAGAAACAACGCGCGGACAGCAGGGCACGCACGGCCTCGAACACGGGATCCGTGCACGTGCGTCCGACGCCCGAAACGCCGCTGCAACGTTGTCAAAACCAAATCCGTCTTCACAAAAGTTTATCAAAATAATATTATCTAAACATCTATGAAGATAGAATCGAAAAACAACAACTTTCTATCCTAAGCGGCATTTCGTCGAACACGTGCCGTAAAGGACCGACACGTGTCCGATACCGCCATCAAACGAAGTCAAAATTCAACCAAATATCGTCGGCAAGTCTAGGGCACCTATATGGATGCAAAAATGAAAGAATTTCCAGATTTACTATGGCAGATTAGGGTTTACCTATTGAGTGTCAAAAACTTAATGTATGGAGCCCCTTGGTTGTCGTGTCGGTCGATTTCCCTCAAGCAAAAGCCTCCGCCTCCCCGCTAGAAATGCTCCAGCAGATCCTCCTCTCCTCGACGAGTGCAACAGAGTTCGTTTGGGAAGAAACAGACTCCGAATGAAGGAAATATGAGTTTTGGAGAAGGGAATCTTTTAGGGTTTCCTTGTGGAGGCTCAAAACTTCACAAATGAATGAAAGGGGGAGGGGTACTGCTGTTGGGCGGCTAGGAATAGGTCTCCTAGGGTTAGGGTTTCACTTGGGCCAACTCTTTCTTCCGAGTCAAAAAGGCTTAAAGGCTTGCATGCAAAAAGGCTAAAATAAATCAATTAAAGCCTTAAAATAGTATAATGCCTAAAATAAATTCTAAAAATAAAAATAACAATTCTAAGGCATGGTTAGGCCCCTATACAATGTCCACTAAGGTTAAACCAGTTGCTAGCACAACACAAGTCAACATATCTATAAAATCACAAAACGGCCAAAATGGCTAAAAATCAATTAATCACTCTAAAATTAACTAATAAAATCTAAATTAATTCTAATGATAATAAATCTAATTCTAATATAGCATTAAGGTTCTAGGTCATGGTTGGCTAAGGTCAAACCACTTATACTACAAAAACACCAATTCAACTACCAATCAAACCGTACAACAAGCAATTTAATCAATAAATTAATAAAATTCAAGTAATGCACATTTACTAAAATACCCTTAGCCTAAAAATATGTAATTAGCCAATCTAGTCCCATGGTCGAGTCTCCTTGGTCATGATTAGTCTCTAAGTCAAACAGTCTCTAGGGTTAAACTAGCAACAACCACAATCATAATTCACCCATCTAAATAATATAAAATAAATAAAGAAAATCCCCAAAAATCATAATATGATTTAGATATTATTATTAAATGATAAAACTTACAAAATTTCAAAATTACCCTCGTTTCAGAAAAGTGGTGGTTACAAGTCTACCCTCCTTAAAATAATTTCGTCCTCGAAATTAAGATGATCCTACTCTTTCTAGGTCAAATCCCCAACAATCATGGTCTTAAGAAAACTTATCTAAATCGTACAGTTGAAAAGAAATCATACAGGGTTATGGCAGGTAATATTAGTCTGGGGTCTCATCATCTAGCCAATATAGTCATACTAGATCAAAAGTAGTCGTAAGGCATCAAACATACAAACAATATGGTAGGGTACAGTAATCATGACGATAAGATAAGGTATAGGTGAAGAACTCACCTCTACTAGGTCTGGTAGCTGGAACTCTCTCCCGGAGGTAGGCCTCGACTAGGGGCAGGTGTAGTAGGACCGCCTCGTATCTTGTGCAGTTGACCCACAAAATAGGTACAATCCTAGTCTCTTCCTACGGCCCTTCCATACGTGCCCACGCTTCTTACAGAAGGCACAGGTAGGCACTCGCTCAATTGGCCTCTGTTGGACAGGAATCTGAACTGGATAGGCTGGTCTAGGTTGGAAGCCGGGGTACTCCTAAGGATCTGGGTATAAACTTCTCCTCGCTCTCTGAGGACTAGGCTCTCCCTTCGAATGCATGTAATCCCACAACAGTTGGATACTGAGACTCTGCACTCTCATAAGCTCAGCCTGAAGTCTCTGTACCTCCCACACATCCTGAAGAAGTCTATAAATATGAGCCCCATCAGGAATGGCATGGGGTACCACTCCAGGAGGCAAAGGGAGGCCCTTAGTCTTCGGCTGAACTGCAGCCCTCTCATAAAGGATAGGAGATGTGGGAGAATTCTCCGATGAGGCTGCTAACACCTCCTGAGCAATAGAAGGTGGAAGTACAATCTCGGTCTCATCCGAAACTGTAGTTGTGCACTGGGGACAGACTCTTGTCATGGGTGCTATTCTGAAAAAGATAAGGATAGATAAAAAGTCATCAGACTGTAAGGTAGTCTATCATCCTATATGAAAACTGATGATTATATATAAAAAAAAACAACTGGAATTAACTATATAGAGTTACTATTTTAAAGATGATCAAAATCGAAAGTTTAAATCACGAACATTGAAATCCAATACGATATATATAAAAGAAAAGTTAGTCTCGGAACGATCTAAGTTGATCAATCTCTTGGTAAATCAAGACTTGGGAAAGATGGGGAACAAGGTTATCAAAGTCTGAGCACGAGCATCCAAGGATGAAGATCTAGGTCATAATTAAATTTAATTCAATTGAGTACGACCCAGATTTTAATATGATAAGAAAAGATGACCAAAGTCGATTGGTTGTGATTAATGGAGTTATTGTTCAATGATATTGGAAAAAAATTTAAAGGATAATTCAAGGATATGGAATAAGTCAATTTTCTCCTTTTGATAGGGAAAATAGAAGACAAGGTTTCATAGGGAAGTCAAGTTAATCATCTCTCTCTGATACTATCAAGCTTATCTAATCATCATTTGTCAATCATATCCATATCTCATAAGTCCAAATATGAAAATTAACCTTTATATGACTATCACCAAGAATTTATACCCTTTTGTTATGAAGATTGGATCTTGTCATGATCATCATAGGCTCAATTTTTTAATTCCTAAACATTATTTATAAAGCATACCCTTTTATTTATTAGCACTCAATATTAACCACTTAATCATCTTTAAATCCAAATTCTTCCACCTTGTCTCGAATTTGATCCGAAACCTCTAAATCAAGTTTTTTGAAATCCTTAAACTTGTTCAAATTACTCTCCTCGTGTTGTTCAATCTGAACTACTAGACCTTACAAAACTTATTCTCCATTAAAATCAACCTTCATATTTCCTTCAACGTACACCCTCAAATATTATTCTCCTTAAAATTTAAAATTTTCTCAAAAATCTCTATATATTCTTTAATTCAAAAAAAAATCCTTGCGTTCTTTCTGCTCTTAACCGTTTTCTTGCAATATCATATTCAATTTCATATTATCATCGAATACAGTTAAAATCTCTTCTCCCGTACCAAGTCCGTAAATTTAACATCATAGACTTAAAGTAAACGTCTCAAGAATCAATAACCAAAATTTATCCAAGTCCTCAACTATGTCGACCTCGAATATCCTCGTCAGCTAAGAAATGCATCTATTATCTACATCCAAATATTTTTCTGTGTGTGATCGTTCCTAGATGGATAATATAAATCTCTTGATTTTTTTCTCACTTTTTACCACATCCCTATCTCAAAATTCTATATCAATGACCAACTTTTTATATCCCTACCTAGATTATCATGAGATAACAAATTACGTCCTTTTCGAGCTAGATGATTTACGTCACTTCCTTGACCTTTCCAAGGTAGAAAGGTAAGAAGATTCAAAAGTTCCAAAGTATAGATGACAGAATTAGACATGAGATGGTGATTGATGTAATTGGGATAGAGTTAACTAAGATAAGGAAAAAATGAGAATACGAGAAATAATGGCAAGAAAGAAATAATGATAAAACCTGTTCTTGCTCATCTGTTCAAAGGAATGAAGGAATTTGAGATATAATCTGATAACCATACACGTCTTCCTGAAATCATGTTACTAAAATTTTGCCACGCCAGTAAGCATAGCTGCAATGAATAATAGAGTCCGTAACTAAGGTATACACCCTATAATCATGTTATTTAGAATTCTTACCTCGCCAACCGGTATGGCTGCAAGAAAAACTAAATTCCATAACTAGGATAATATATCTAAAATCAGGCTCTACGTCCTTGTCGTGCTAGCTAGTATGACTGCGATAAATTTTAACTCCACAAATCAAGTAGACATTTACCTTTCTCACTGTCCTTATCAAGTATATGTTATCAGGTTATACCCTAAATTCCAAATAAAATAAAAATAAATATATTTAAATACAAACTCAAAGTCAACAACTAATCAACAAGGTTCAAAAGTCAACAATGAATCCATCAAAATCAAATTCAATAACAATGAGTGAATCAAATGAGTAATGGGTGAATCAATTAGGAAAAAGATTTCAGATCGAAGTTAAAATAAGATTCTCAGGGGTCGTCCCAGGAATCTCTCAGGGAATCCTAACAGTGATTGGGTATCCTCTCATTCTAACACTTTGCTTCCTATACCCTGTAGCAGGCTCGGAGTAGTACAACTAAATTGTCGTACTATCACGACATCACACTAATACGAATCTGGTCCTGCATATACCGGAGAGATGAAATCGTGTCTCCATAACTATCTTGAAGACCGATCAAACAAGGAATCAATTACTGAAAAAGAAACGAAATCATCAAAGGAGGACAGTTGTTTTTAAAAGGAGACAATTAACAGCAAGAGTTTGATAAGAGTTTTCCTAATGTGATTGAGTACCTTAACTTATATCTTATATCCTACTGCAGGTGTAATGATACTCTAGTTCGAGTACCACTACGAATCACACTAGTTGTGATTGTCGACCTGCATGGGCCACCACTAAAAATATGTCACGACCCGTACCCAATGAAAGGACACGAGAAGTGAATACGCCCAGCCTACGCCGCAGTGTCGGCGGTAGAACACTGTCCTGAGTCACAATATCTAATACAGTCTAGAATAAGCTCTCAATGGAGGGTAAATAATAAGTACTCAATCACGACACTAAGATAGAATAGAATAAAAAATCACAAGAGAGTCACAACATAAATAGAAGTCTAGGTGTAAACCACCAGAATAAATCTCAAGTACAACTCATAATGTCTCAAATAGAAAGACAAATAAAGTACTAAGTCACAGCTAGACTATGGGCAAGTCCTCAGCAACTGTTGGATTCTCCTGAGGGTCCACGTTACCAGTGTCATCTAAGCCAATGCCATAATAAGTAGGGAAGAACTCTTCATCATCACCTGTAAAATTTTTAACATGCCCAGTCAGGACGGAACGAGCACATATCTCTCATAACAGTTCTTATCAGGTTTGGATATATAAAGCAAGCTATAGAAAACTATACATAAACCGTTGTAAAGAAAATCAACAAGAGAGAGAGACTATAAGATGAGATATAATACGATAAATAGAGAACGGTAACTATCTACGTGATTTAGAGCATGAATTGGTTATGTAAACGGTTTGGGTTGCACATGGATAAACTATGGAGTTGCACATGGATACCTACTGGGGATAATGATCACATAACCAATTACACTCTCCCTGCCCCCAATCAATACACAAGGATTAAGACATGATATGTTATTGCACATGGATAACAACTACTTTATATATGGGGCTCATGTGGTCATGAGTGTACATGAATAACACATGAGTGCACATGGATAAATATGAATACATAGAGTACATGATGGCCACGATAAAGTACATGAACATGATATACTCGATGTATCCGAGGGGATAACAATGCATGAAAAGATCCAGAGGGTACTAATCCGTGTGAACATCGTGTCAGCATCAAGTATACTAGTCTATAACAAGAGAACATATCCAAAAAAGTATGAAAAGATCAGAGAATATACTCGCATGGCAAACTAAACTGCTGATGATGAAGTGTAGCTAAACTGGGGCAATATAAACCTATTTAAAGTATACACATGTCACAACCAAGTCCACAATATAAAAAAAAATAGCTACAATGCAAGACTACATGCTTCTAGATCCCTTTTGGTCAAAGTCAACCCTCGGTCAACTCTGGTCAAACCTGGTCAACGCTGGTCAATTGGATCAAGTTTGACCCCAAGTTGACTTTTGTCAATTTGGTCAACTTGTCGGCCAATTCGACTAAACTAGGCTCAAAATGACAAACTAAATCTGTCCTAGGACTCCTATAGTTACTACCACAACTACGATCTATTCTAAGAGGGTTCTCAAGCATAAATAGCAATATACATATAGGTATATACACACATGTGTATTTACAATACAAGCCAAACCATATTCTAACAAATGATTGTGTGTGTGTGAGAGACCTGGAGATTACTGAATAGAGTAAATTCTGAGATTAAAAACAGCAAACACAACCATGGTATACCACAATTTAATATACTACTTACATATATATATATATATATATATATATATATATATATATATATATATATATATATATATATATATATATATATATATATATATATATATATATATATACTACTTATATATATATATATATATATATATATATATATATATATATATATATATATATATATATATATATATATATATATATATATACACACACACACACACACAAAAAAATAAAAATAAAATATATATATATACATATATATATATATATATATATATATATATATATATATAAAATATATATATATATATATATATATATATATATATAATATATATATATATATATATAAAATATACATATATATATATATATATATATATATATATATATATATATATATATATATATATATATATATATACACACACACACACACACACAAATGCTCAAATGAAAAGATTGGCAATGGTTTGAGATAATTTAAAGAGTCAAAAGTCTGGAATTAAATCCCCCTCGACCCATCCTCAACATATATGTAGTAACAATGGGTTTCAACAGGGTTTTCTAATGCATATAGTTAAATATACATATACATAGCTACTAGGAAAGCATATATACTCATAAATGATGGAAAATTATGAAACAAAACCAAAAGTTGGTTCCCACAAACCCGAAACCTCATATACGTACTGAATACTCAGATTTTAAAAGCTAATAGCTGGAAATCAAAATATCGCATTTAAACTAAAAAAATTTATTTAAAAGAAAACTCATTTTTTACCCAACGACCCAAAACGAGATATACACCAAATGAACCCACGAAACTCGGCATACACATTGGTCTCAACCCACGTGATGTGCTCATATACTCTCGGGTTCGAAATCATGTCTATGTCGTGTCCACAGAACGCGTATTGAAAATTCTCGATACCGCGTGACAACGCGTACTTGCGCGTGCGTTCTCGCTCGTTTGAGCGCCGCACACACAACGAAAAGCCCCGTGCTTGTGCACGTAGCTGGGGGGAGTCCTGGGGTAGGTCTAGGATACGGCCACGCAATGACATGCAGTGCCAAAATGACCCACGCAGCCCCGCACCTGCGTGCGGCCTGCTGCACGCGTGCGCGCCCGCGCGCCCTCGTGCACGCGGTTCCGCCCTCGTGGCTCGCTCGTCGGGCCACGCCATGACTCGGGGTTGGTCCTTCGGGTAGTCTAGGTATAGCTCGATGTGTCCCAGGCCCTGGAACGGGTCTTCGTTGCGTCGTGTGCGTGCACGAAGTCTGTTTCAGCAACAAAAATCAGGCTGAATATATAGTGCGGCTGAGCGGTGCACGCGCGATTTCTCCGCGCTCGCTCAACGAAAAGCCATAAAATTTTACGAGCATGGGGACAGAGGTTGCCCCCACATGCTCAAGAAATTTCACACAAAAATACGGCCTGCGCATCAAGAAACAATGCGCGGACAACAGGGCACGCACGGCCTCGTACACGGGATCCGTGCACGTGCGTCCGACGCCCGAAACGCCGTTACAACGTTGTCAAAACCAAATCCATCTTCACAAAAGTTTATCAAAATAATATTATCTAAACATCTATGAAGACAGAATCGAAAAATAGCAACTTTCTATCCTAAGCGGCATTTCGTAGAACACGTGCCGTAAAGGACGAACACGTGTCCGATACCGCCGTCAAACGAAATCGAAATCCAACCAAATTTTGTGGGCAAGTCTAGCGCACCTATATGGAGGTCAAATGAGAGAATTTCCAGATTTACTATGGTAGATTAGGGTTTACCTATTGAGTGTCAAAACTCAATGTATAGAGCCCCTCGGTTGTCGTGTCGACCGATTTCCCTCAAGCAAAAGCTTCCGCCTCCCCGCTAGAAATGCTCCAGCAGATCCTCCTCTCCTCGATGAGTGCAACGGAGTTCGTTTGGGAAGAAACGTACTCCGGATGATGGAAATATGAGTTTTGGAGAAGGGAATCTTTTAGGGTTTCCTTGTGGAGGCTCAAAACTTCATAAATGAATAAAAGGGGGGAGGGGGGTACTGCTGTTGGGCGGCCAGGAATAGGTCTCCTAGGGTTAGGGTTTCACTTGGGCAAACTCCTTCTCAAGTAGAAATGGGCCCAAGTCAAAAAGGCTTAAAGGCTTGCATGCAAAAAGGCTAAAATAAATCAATTAAGTCCTTAAAAATAATCTAATGCCTAAAATAAATTCTAAAAATAAAAATAACAATTCTAAGGCATGGTTAGGCCCCTATACAATGTCCACTAAGGTTAAATCAGTTGCTAGCACAACACAAGTCAACATATCTAGAAAATCACAAAACGACCAAAATGGCTAAAAATCAATTAATCACTCTAAAATTAACTAATAAAATCTAAATTAATTCTAATGATAATAAATCTAATTCTAATATAGCATTAAGGTTCTAGGTCATGGTTGGCTAAGGTCAAACCACTTATACTACTAAAACACCAATTCAGCTACCAATCAAACCGTACAACAAGCAATTTATTCAATAAATTAATAAATTCAAGTAATGCACAATTACTAAAATACCCTTAGCCTAAAAATATGTAATTAGCCAATCTAGTCACATGGTCGAGTCTCCTTGGTCATGGTTAGTCTCTAAGTCAAACAGTCTCTAGGGTTAAACTAGCAACGACCAAAATCATAATTCACCCATCTAAATAATATAAAATAAATAAAGAAAATCCCCAAAAATCATAATATTATTTAAATATTATTATTAAATGATAAAAAAATACAAAAGTTCAAAATTATCCTCGTTTCAGAAAAGTGGTGGTTACAAATGTATTGATGGATGTCGGTTGGGATATAGATTGTTGGCTTATAACTTAGTGGTATGACTTCGTCATACAGATCGAATAGCATGATTCTATAGTTATGTTAAAACTATCGGAATGGATGACCCTTGAATAGTTAGCCTTGGCTTATGGGTTCGTGTGGGTACAAAGGAATTGGAATAGAAATTGAATCATTGGGAATTTATTTGATGGATCATTAGAACGATGAGAATCATATGTCGGATTGGGATTGACCATAATATTGATAGATCGATCTTAGTCAATCGTTGGGTAAGTCTAGAATGAGCCTCTGTGGGAATTATTTCCTTGAGGAAGACCCTGGATAAATATACTTGACCCTAGCGACCGTGGGCTGCATGACCAGTTGTTGGCATAGCTGACAATGACGATTAGTTGTTCAGGCTGAGTTGAATCCCACAGGTTTAGGTAGAGCTACCTAGAATTGTCGGTTGCCTGTTGGCCTAGGAATGAGAAATTTTTATGATCCCTAGTAGCCGTCCACTCTAGGAGAGTCACCTGAATGATTAGGTTTAGCTGTCGGTATAGCTAACCATAGAGACTTGACCGAATAGTTGGGTGACCATTGGCGACCGTAGGATAACCTTTTTGTATTGAAAGAGAGATGGTGATGAGTATGACCTAAGAATGATATGTTGTAAGTATATGCTTCAATATGAACCTTAAAGATGTTTGACCCTTGAGGATTATGTGTCGGCCTATAGCGGGAATTAGAATCGTGGGACGAGACTTGAGTTGTATGTATCGAGTAGTGAATTATTCCATGAGATGGAATTGACTGCTCATGACAAAAATATTGGATCGGTATCTATAGTCGGGTAGCTGCGTTAACCTTGACTGTTGCATAGAATTGTACCTTTGGCTCGGATAATCGATAGTGGGTGACGTCGGATTGTATCTTTTAGAAAAGATGAATTGTCTCGGTGAGAAATATTGTTAGATTTGGGAAGGAATATGATTGCATGTTGTAAACTATTGATATGATTGGCTCTAATTTAGATCCTTGACCGAATGTTAGAAATATTATACTTGGATAGAGAGCTTACCTGAGTTGTCCCTGATGTTAAGTGCTGTGGCCTGGAAGATAGTAATTGTGGTAAGTGAATAAAGTAGTAAGTCAATTGAAAGGATGCTAAGTCGGATTTGGAAAAGAGTTATATCGTGGCTGATCGAATCGTACTAACATGAAAGTTGGCTGAAGTACATATGTTTTAGGGATGCCTAGAATATGTGTATAGATCCAAATGAAGTGATATGTTGCGACCAAGATAGAAATACAAAAAAAATATTGGTGAATCAATGAGAAGTTACAAGTAATTAAAAAGAGATAGACAGATCGAATCATTGATGGATTAAAATAGTACAGTTGGATAGCTATTTTGAGATGACCGAGTGTGCTGAAATGAATATTGAATTAAAGCTAAATGGGTAACTCGTTGTGACTAAGTGAATCTAGTAGATGAGTTGTTTCCTTAAGTTTCGAGGACGAAACTTTTTTGAGTGGTATATTATGTAATGCCCCGCTCTGCACGAGGCATTTGGTTGGCTTGTTGGATGGGATCAGAATGTTGGACCGTGACTTGTGTTGGAGATCAAGAGAGTTGAGACTAATGCAATCTCTCTTAGCTGGCTAGACGGATTAAGTGTTGGAACGTGGCTTGTCAGTGAAGCTATGTCCATTGGAAGATAAGTGTGATCGGAGCAGGAAGACCGTTATATAAGGCAAGTGGAACTGTCTTCCTTCCTCGTTATTCCTGTATGCTTAATAAATGGAATAACGTGATGCTATGAATTGTCCCTAAATGTCGCATATTTTAGTTGCTGAATAATAGAGATGCTTATGCTGAGAATTATTGAAATGAATAAGATATGAATAGTAAACTGCTGAATGAATCACATTTGAACTGCTAGTGTGACTTGATGCCTGAGAATAAATTGATAACGCCTTTATGATTAACTTTGCCTGAACAAGTAGAACACTTGAATAATGAGATGCCTTATGAATGATAGAATAAGAAATGAACTGGCTATGCTATCGACCCAATAAACTGAATGAAATACTAGAATCATGTACCTTCTGCATAACTGTTGTTGTTGCCTGTTTTCTTATAAGCAATGAAAGAAAGAATAACGTTCCTATGAAATGAATGAAATGCTGCAGGTCTTATTGAGATGAATAAAATATTGTTTGTTCCTCTTAGAAATGAATGATATGAAAAATGTTGCAATGATTGATGCAATGAGAAATAATGAGGCTTAGGATCGTTGAGATCACCAAGTGAACAAGTGGTAATGTTGAAAAGATGAGATAATAAAATGTTGCCTTTACTTATCTTAATATTTTTATCATGTAACTTCGAACACGATCGAGTCGAACACGCATTCGCATGACCATGGGCAAACTTATATACAAGGTATTATTTCCTCGAACGGTACCTGCGGTGGTGGGATCGAGTCGGCCTAGGAGAGAATCGGCGTACTTTGGTGGTACGCGATATTGGGACCTTTATTCGGGCTCGCAACCTGGTGAAGGGCACATCCCATACCCTATTAAGTCCTATATGGAAAAGTCCTTAAATGATGCACAGCACCAGTGGTCATGTAGTCAGGATGCATGCTAATGAATCACTACCAGAATAAGTCATATTAGCGACGCCAAAACTCGTCGCTAATATGACAAAAAATGTCGCTAATCGTATTTATTGACATTTTTAGCGATATTTTCCTGTGGTTGTGGAAAGCCATGTCGCTGACAGGCAAAACGTCGATAATCGTCGCCATTATCGACGCTTACCGCCGTCAATAAACGTCAGTAATTGACCGACGTTCACCGACGCCACGTCAGAATAATGGCAACGTCTCAGACGTCGGTGAACGTCGGTGACTTTAGCGACGTATGCTAGTTGTTACCGACATTCACCGACTCTGTAAACGAGGGAAACTGGGACGCTAAATGTCGGTAGACGTCACTATACTTGGTGATTTAGTGACATTTACCAACATTTAGCTGCATCGGTAAACGTCAGTAAACGTCACTAAACGTCGCTAAATTACAAAAAAATAAAAATAATTACAAAATGTCCACTGAATCATATTTTCTACCTGCAGTTCAATAAGTAATAAAAAAACCACAAGCATATTTTCTTCCTGGGTTCGCCGACCCCTTCGGTGGAACACTCAACACCGGTACATCAAGATACATATGTATCAACGCAAACAAGAGTAAAAGTCTACAAGATAAAATATCCAAAGTCGATAAATGAATATCCAAAGCATACAACCAATATCCACATGAATCCACAACCAATAATGAAAGTCTACACAAACAAATAATCTACAACCAATACTGAAACAACATAAACACACACTAAAAAAACACTACAATCTCGTAAAATAGTCCTAACTCGGACTACTGCAGATCTGGAAGAGGAGGGGCACTGCCGTGCCTCAAGAATAGGAACATCTCGTACTCCTCCCGTGAAATCGTCACCAATGAAGAAGGTAGTGACGTCGGGGGAGTCGAAGGTAGTGACGTCGGCGGAGTCGACGACGATAAAGGCGCACACGGAGGACAATAACGCTCCAACACTGCTAGTCGTTCGTGGTAAGAATGCATGGTAGATAACAGCCTCGTACTGCTATCAACCATCGAATCTTGCATCAACGTGAGCCTCTTGCCCATGGACAGCTGTGATGCCAACAGATCCGTCACACTGCACTCTGTCGACGTTCTAAGATCAGTGATGCCCTGCTCTGTCCTCTCAGTCGCATCCCTGAGCTCCATAATGCTACGATCGAGCCTATCCAATCGTGCTATGAGCGCAGCATCGTCCGTCTGGTACTGCTATTGGATTCGTCGTAGCAGTTGCTGTTGTATTAGAAGATCGACCTGAATACCAAAGAAGAGATAGTAAGTTATTTATTGTACAGTTGCATTAGAAGAGGCCAGTTATTACCGAGTTGCTTACATATTCGCTCAACCAAGAAGGAAAATGACGTCTCATTTCTTGTTCTAATGCTTCGTCTGTTAGGTAGGGTCTAACCGACCTCAACTTATCATTATATGTGCTGAAAAATAACGAAGCAACCGCTGGTTAGTACAATAATATTAGCTTATACTATTACATTGAGATGACGTAAACTCATCATTAATTACTTACCCCTCTAGCTTCTCCACTTCATCCTCGTTGCAATTGAGTAATATAAACAACTGAGTAGCCCTTAGCTCTTCGTCATTCAAATATCTCTTCTTTATTTTCTTCGAAGGCTTTCCGGACGCATTGAATACTTTCAGTATTCCATCATTAGATTCTTGATATCCGTCGTCATTTTTCGGAGCCCTCATTCTATTCGTAGCAACATAAGGTTTGAAACACGTCGAGCAGAAGTTTGTAATCTCCTCAAGAATATAGGTTTCACAAATAGAACCCTCGACCTGAGTCTTGTTTTTCACCTTCCTCTTTAGTGGTTCAAATGTCGCTCAAACGGGTACATCCACCGATAGCCAACGGGCCCACCAACACGTGCCTCATAGGAAAATGAATTAGTAAATGCTCCATAGAGTTGAAGAATCCAGGAGGAAATACCTTCTCAAACTTGCACAATGTTACCGCAATATCGTTTTTCCTGCTTTTCTAGACGATCGACGAACAACTTAGTAGAACAAAGATCTCTGAAGAATATGCTAAGCTCGGTCAATGGATCCCAAACAACCTGGGAAAATAATTTCCAGAATGTAATCGAAATTAACCTTTCCATGAATACATGACAATCATGGCTCTTCATACCTGTCAGTTTGTTTTCTTTGAGGTCGACGCATCTTCTCAAGTTTGAAACATACCCGTCTGGAAATTTTAGACCTTGAATCCACCTACAAAGTCTGACTTTATCCTCCTTCTCCAGTGAGAAAATTACCTTAGGCTGCTTCAACTTCCCATTCCCCTCCTCCATCAAATGTAATGCAGGACGTCTACAAATTTCTTCCAAGTCTAATCTAGCCTTTGGATTGTCTTTTGTCTTCCCCTTTACGTCTATTATAGTATTAATTATATTGTCAAACACATTCTTCTCGATATGCATGACATCAAGGTTATGTCTAATCAGATTGGTGCTCCAATATGGCAGATCACATAATATACTCCTCTTCGTCCAGTTATGAGTGCGACCAAATCCGTCACACTTGTAGCCCGTAGCAGGCACTTCAATAGCTCTTGGTAAATCTTTTACCTCTTCTCATATCGTGTATCCGGGCCACCTTGGCGGAGGATTAGCCTTCTCCACAACGCCAGCACGAAAAGCATTCTTGTTCCTCCGGTACGGATGATCCTTCGGCAGGAATTGTTGATGACAATCGAAGAAGCATGGTTTGTATCCGTGTTTCAAACGGAAAGCCTTAGTGCGGTCCATGCAATACGGACATGAAAGACGACCATTGCGTGCTCCATCCAGATAATATATCATAGGCCGAAAAGTCGTTGATGGTCCACATAAGTGATGTCCGTATATGAAAATTTTGTTTTCTAGATACATCATACGTGTTGGAACCTACTTCCCACAGCTGATTCAACTCATAAATCAATGGCTGTAAATACACATCGATGTTCCTTTTCGGATTGTTCGAACCTGGGATAATAACGGTGAGGAACATATACGGAGTCTTCATGCACATCTAAGGCGGTAGATTGTACGGAGTGACAATCATAGGTCAATACGAATACTGGGATCCCGAAAGTCCGAATGGGATAAAACCATCGGGGCAGAGACCCAATCTGACATTACACGAATCAGAAGCAAAATCTGGATACTCTCGATTAAAGTGCTTCTATGCTTCTCCATCAGATGAATGATCCAATACTCCTTCGGTCTGTTTTCGCTTATGCCAACTCATGTTTTCTGCAGTTTCCTTCACCATAAACAACCGCTGCAACCGCGACGTCAACGATAAGTAGTGCATCGAATCGGTAGACTTCCTTTCACCGACAGACTTTCCTCTACTACAGCCCTTGTAGAGATCAACACCACAAAATCTGCAGGCATCTTCATCTTTGTCGTCTTTGTAGTACAACATGCACCCGTTGCGACATGCATCGATTTTCTCGTATTCCATCCAGAGCGATCTCACCATCCTCTTAGACTGAGAAAAGTCTTTAGGCAACTTACCACCCTCAGGTAATATTTCTATAATCAACTCCATAACTCGGTTGTAGCAATCTTGCGACATATTAAAATTAGACTTGATGCTCAACAATCTTGTAACCACCTCCAACGATGAATGATCCTCACAACCAGGATATATTGGAGTCCTTGCATTCTCTAGCAACTCCATAAACTTTGTAGCATCGGCATTCGGGCCTCCTCAGGTGCATTATGATTGTCCGGATCAAAACTAGGCCCCGTCGCGTCAAAAACTATGTTCACCAATCCATTGTCGTAAGTAGCGTGGTTGTGGACATCCACATAAGGCTCATACTCCGATGCTAAAGACACAAGTTCTCCGTGCGTGCTCTACTGATAGTAATTCAGCGTGAAACCCTTCGAGTATAAATGATGCGCGACTTCCACTTCTGGATGATATTTCAAGTTGCAACATCTCACACACTGACACTTAATTTTGGTAACATCCATGTACTGAGGGAACGCCTTGGCAAACTGTAGGAACTGCTGTACACCCTCTATGAATTCATCCCGTATACCACACATGTCATCAGGATGACGGTTGTTTATCCAAGAACGATTCCGCAGATAGTAATTCAGATCCATATCCATTTGAGTATAATTCTGTAAGATAGATACATGCACTCGTTGAAACACTTGCAAAAGTAATAGGCGCATTAATTATGACATATCCTAACATTGAAATAGAATCCCAAGTAATCATGATACAACAAATGGTAATAGTATATCACATGCATGACATGACCATATAACCATAGTGTATCAGAATTGACCACACAAAATACTTAGCATAATTAATCTCCATAAAACAAGTGGTAATAAGATCATAATTAATCTCCATAATTAATCTCTATAAAATAAGTAGAACTGGTAATAAGTCCATAATTAAGTCCATAAACTCATCTCCATAAAACAAGTACAGCTGGTAATAAGTACTAATAGTCCAACACAAAATATATCCATAAAACTACACTAATGACGACCACGCAGCTCACGCATACGCTCAATGATACCATCACGCAACATCTTATGATAAGTGGGATCGACGGCGGGAAAGCGTCATTCCACTGCAAGTGCTGGATGAATGGAACTTCCGGTCTCACTAGCTACGGTGCCACTTTCTTCTTAACAAAAGGAGGAGCCACCTCAGCAATCTGTGTTTCCCTCAAACGATGTGTCACTGCTCGAATCATGGGTGTCATCTGGTAAGATTGATATTCACAGAGAATAATTGTAACATAAGCAAGCTAACTAAAGGAACCATTATCTCATTTCAGTATGTCAGTGTCGTGTCAGTGAGTGTGTCGGTGTCGTATTTGTTTTATGTGTGTATGTTTATGTGTGTATTGGTAGGATGGATTGGTGACATGTGCTTATGTTTGGGTGTGTTGAATTTGAATGACTTAATATCAGCATTTCTGGCATTATTAGGCAGTTCAGGATAGGGCAGTTCAGGATGGAATACCAAAGCTTAACTTAACCCTTACTAAGTTTATATAGTACCTAATTGAAGACACCACTATACCAATGTATATACATATAGGTACACAATATAGGGTATACCCTTTACTGCAGAGATAATCCCCCATCCTTACTGCTGTTTACCACCTCATGTTGGACTGTTGTCCTAGTGAAGAAAAGAAAACCCCTGCCGAATGCACATAGAGGCCAAGCAAAGGCCACTACCTATAGGGACCTAAGACCCCTGCCTAATTAGTACTCTCCAAACTTGATTCTCTTCCTCATATCAGTTTCAATTTGACTGATAAAAAGACCTTCCCCTTAATTCTTGAACCTCTCACATCCTCCAACTGATGCCTACACTCGAGCACTCCCTGTGCAACAGAGCACAAGTGCTCTGCACTAAGAGGACACCCCTGATACTACCAAGTGGCCTTTGTCACTTTCTCATAGGTTCAGTCCCCATAGCCCCTTGTATCTGCTCATAGGATACAGCAGTATCACCACCACCCAATTTCCTGTACGTCTATCTTAAACAATCAGTCCTATTGACTACTTCAAATGCCAGTTGGGGACTGACATGCAAATCAGTCGAAGACTGATACTAGATCAGTTGAAGACTGATCCCTAATCAGTTTTGGAACTGAACCCAATCAGTCCCTAATCATATCTTATTATCCCTAGTGGTGGCTCAGTGTATTATGTCAGTGTACGAATATAATATTGTACCGTACCAGTGTATCGTGTCATATTTATGTCTGTGTCATGTCTAAACTCAGATAGAATATAGGCTAGAGTTTACCAGATCTTGGGGTTTGTCGAGAGGAGGAGGAGGTCGGCATAGGTAGTTGAGGAGAAGCTCGCGGAGGGGGGTCGGTGGAGGAGGAGCCCGGAAAGGAGGAGGAGCTCGCGGTGGATGAGGAGCCCGAAGGAGGAGAAGGAGCTCGCGAAGGAGGTTCGGTGGATGAGGACCCCAAAGGAGGAGGAGCTCGCGGTGGCTAAGGGGAGAGACGGTGGCCTTGAGGGGGGAGCGGCGGTCGAGAGGGAGGAGCAGTCGAGGGGGGAGCAGCGGTTGAGGGAGGAAAAAAAATTTAGGGTGAAATTTTTGGATTTGGGATGGGGCCGGTCCTGTATATATTAAACAGTTAGCAAAGTCATTAAATGACGTCACTAAACGTCGCCAAAATATAAAAAATGGCGACCGAATAAATATACGTCGCTGAATGTCGCTGATTACAAAATATAGCGACGTTCAGCGACTTCTCATCGATGTCACTTTCCAACAAATTAATTGTAGTTACTAAACGTCGCTCAACGTCGCTACTTTTTGCAATCAGTGACGTTTTGCGACATATAAAAAGTACGTCGCCAATATCAAAAATATTAGCGACGTCTTAGTGAAGCGTCGCTAATTTGACTTATTTTGGTAGTGAATGTTTTATGCAGACAGAGTAAGATCATATTATCCTATATTTTATGCAGGTACGCAGAGTCGGATATCGGTAAAAAATTACTTAAATATGATATATGCAATATATGTTGGTTGAATTGTCTGCTTAATCATGCTAAACAAGTAAATGTCATGATGTTGCCTTTAAAAGAGAACTCTATGACATGCTCAACATGTTAAATGAAATACGCTGGAGTGTTGCCTTGCTAAAGAATACCTATAACATGTTTGGCTAATATTAACTCAACGACGCATAAAAGATGCCTCTAAATGTACACTATCAGGACTTGATAACACCAAGTATGTTTCATTGTTGTCTTTATATAAGAAATGAGATAAACAAGTTTACATGTGTCATTATGATTATTGCCCATGAATTGTAAACTGATGCTAGGCCTCAAGTAGAAAAATCATTCTATTAAATGCTTTCTAAAATTGACCAGTTAGTATTGGTTTAGGCGAGTGGGTTGGATTCTTCTCGCCAGTACATAGATGATGTGCTGACCCATTTTTTGTGTCAGGTGCTCGTGCTTGGGATGTTCTACACAAGAAGATTGGCTTGATTGGTCCCGTAGCATCAAAGATTAGGGCTAATATGAAACATTATAATCAGTTGTACCAGTAAGTTGTAAGCCAAGTCGGTATATCGAGTTATAATCCAATGTATCAAAGTATCAAAGTATCAAATGTAAGCTTTACAGCATTATTCAGTTGGTTTTCAATGTAAAGTGAGATGTGTTGTAAGTATTGTACTTCAATACAAGTCTTGTACTCTTCTCCAATTATCAATAAAGAGAATAAAGTTCTATATGTCTCTGTATGACTTCAAGTTATCATTTTATCTCCACTGCTATAAAGAAGTGATGTATTTCCATTCAATGAGAAAGATTGTCCTTATTAACTTCAATTTATCTGCTTCTGCCGTTGCGATGTGTTCCTATTTGAAGATAATCACTTATGTACCATCTTTGTCTTGTACAAGTATAATACCAGACTTGTACGGCATCACACCCAAACGAGGACGATCGATTCAAAGAGATTAAATATCTGAATAAATGACTCAACTAATTGGGACGTGACAGATGGCATGTAGACCCCCACGCCAGACGAAATCTGCACAAATACGCTCAATCTTTTGGATTGTACCTGTTGGTAGATGGATAGATTATAGCCAGTATGCCACAATTGTAGTGATAACAGTCCTGAGCAGCTCACTGCGACCTCCCAGTGAGAGCCCCTGGGTCTGCCAACCCTCTACGCACCGTTGTGTGTACTCTATCAAGCTCGTGCACTCCATGTCCCGTGCGTAGTTGGTAGCTAATGGAATGCCCAGGTATCTGACCAGAATATTACCTTTATCGATTTCTAATACTGCAGCACGTTCCTCCTTGAGTACAATTGGCGCTAAATAACACTTTACTCTTCTCCTTGTTAAGCTGGAGACCCGATAGATTTCTTTGTCATTATATCTGCTAGCTCCGCAAGACCATTCATTGTAGGGTTCATAAAAAGCAGGAGAGCGTCTGCATATATGAGGTGCAAGATGTGCGGCATGGTGTTACGGAATATAGGATCTATACGTTTTGTATGAACTGCATAATCAACCAGACAAGTAAAATACTCCATCACTAGCGTGAATAAATAGGGAGAAAGAGGATCCCCTTGTCGCAGTCCTCGGTTGCTGCTGAAATACCCACTCGAGCCGTATGTATCTCTCTTAACCACTAGGCTAGAAGTCATTATATATATATATATATATATATATATTTTATATATAATATATATATATATATATATATTATATATATATTATATATATAATATATATACCGTAGATGACTAATAAAGATGTAGGTGACACAAGCCCTCCACAATCCTCGTAAGATGACGGGGCTCACTAGAAAGGAGGACTCTGATGGTTGGACCAAGTTCTCTCACTACTGTGGCCGGAAGAAGACTAGACTGGGCATAGACCAGGGAGGTGGTCCTACTATATATTTGCACCGAAAGATGCAGCAGATGTCGAAATGGTGATAACTAGGGTGCAGGCTGGTATGTTGTATTGTATCTCATTTTCAGTTTAGCGTTCAAAAGGGGGTGACTATTTTGTTGGTAATTTAGTCCCACATCGGTAAGAGGTGGGATCATAAGGTGTAGATAATTGGAATTCGTTCAAACCTTACATGAGAATTCTCTTTCGAGCGATCATAAATGACAATAGAAGTAGGCATGCTGGAGGGAGGACAATGTTGTTAGCGCATTGCCATAAGGATGCATGTACTCTATGTTGATATATAATTTTTGTTGGCGAGAATGTACAAAGAATTTTGGTGGCGTCAACGCTAGCTTAAGATGATCGACAAAGCAACCAAGTATTGATAAATAACGATTTTTGATATTAGTCGACATATATGTTGCACCAAGTGACACAATTATTAGTAACTATATATGAAGCTAGTGAGTAATTTGCTAGGAAAGCCTGTAAATCTGAAACTACGAAAGGCTGGGTGAAACACTCAGGTGCTTGACCTTGACCTTGAAGAGGCAAATATAATGCATTCTTTAAGAGTTACTCAGCAAATATATGTAAGAGTTCTCAGCAAATATAGTTATAAAAGGCACTATATAGAAAGGATTTTTATGGTCATTTCAAGTGTAGCAGACCGAAAACTAGCCTTAGAGAAACGAAGAGCATAATTCCTGATACATATGTGCAGTATAAGATCAATAACATGCTCCTGGTGTTCGAAGAAACAATCAATAGTTGCCCTCATGTAGTGGTTTGTGTTAGGGGTTGCTCCGACAAATCATTTTTTATGTGGATTTCTTTCTTAACCACTTGTGGCTTGTCGTCAACATATTGATGAATTAATTGGATTTCTGCCTAAACATTAGAAAGTTTTTCGACTTTGGGATATGATGAGAGAAGGTTTCTTAGACTATGGACTATCATGATGACCTAAGGTTTTCTGCAATCCTTGCTATTGTATCTTAGTTTGTACCCCATTTTTTAGCTTTCTAAATTCTCAGAATCTTGTTTGTTATACCCAAGACATTTGGTTGGGACTTGTTCGTGATTTGTTCTATAATTGTGTATTCATTTATCTCGAGCTTCGGACTTCCCCTTCCCACTGGCAAAGCTCCGTTTCTAACAGTGCCCAGCGATCCTACAGATCTGACGGGGAGAGGCCTAGTTACGCTAGAAAGGTAGCCACTCAAACGAAATTGAATAATGAGACACCCACTTGCCGGATATCATCCCTGTTGTCTTTGCTATGTAACAAAGAAATTCTTGATGCTCTCTATGATACAGAAAGGTTAGCGTTGGAGAGAGATAAGACTACTATCGACTACAAGAAAAATGTATTTTTACGATGTACAATTTGCGCCGTAATTCACTTTAGACGGCGTACGTGCTCGTGCATAGTGTGCCGTATTAGATCATGCCGTTAAAAATGGATAGTTTATACGGCATAACTTGCGTGCCGTCTAAAGTCAATTTGTGCATCGTCAATAATCATTCACGGCATACATTTCGTGTCGTTATAAGACAATTATGGCATACATTCTCGTGTCGTTAATGTACAAAGACGATATTCAATAGCACGCCCTTAATGCATATTCACGACATACTTGTGAAAGTCGTTAATACTAATGACGACATTCTGCTAAACATCGTTAATAAGATTTATGACATTCCTTTGCCTCTCGTTATTATTCAATTATGACATTTATCGTATGTTGTAAAAAGTATCACATACACATGAATTAAGACATTTATGCACGCCATAAATTCTCTTCAATTTTTTTTTAAAAAATTATGCTTTTTGTATAATCAATTTTACCTTATAGTCAATCACAAAACATATAATAGACACAACAATTATATAAAGTAATAACTTTCATTGAAACAACAATGCCAAATCATCCAAATCCAAAATCATATGCTAGTGTATATAAACCATAATATCCAGTAGGCCAATACAAATATTGGTTCTTAAATTCCTTTCACAGTCAGAAGTACACTACAAGGAACTTTAGGGCCATAGTCAAGTGATCGTCAATGCACCAAAAATGTCAGGTCCACATCCTCCAAACAAACAACAAAATAAAGAGTTATCTCTTACATAACCTAATACATACAATAAGAAACCACGTCAATATTAAGCTCGTGATGAATGGAATAACAACGTTGGAAAGAAATAGAACACTGCAAGAAATAGCAACACTGTTAAGAAATTGTTGTGTACGTATAAACTGGATAAATAGTAACATGGTAAGAAAAAAAACCACATCAAGAGAACCATATATATATACTGAATTCAAAGTAAAAGTAAACAACACTGCCTAGCATACCGAGGAGGGGGACCGCGGTTTAAACCACGGTGCCACGTGTCCCCCCTCATTGGTCGGGTTCAGCGGGGTGACGTTAGCAAGGGAGTGCTGGCATCAGCGGTAGGAACCCGACTAATGAGAGGGGGACATGTGGCACCGCGGTTTAAACCGCCACTACCAGAATAAGTCAGATTAGTGACGTTTTTTGCGACGCCATTTGCGGGCGTCGCTAAATTATCATTTTAGCGACGCTTCTAACGTAACGTCGCTGATCAGCGACGTTTTGCGACGTTCTGGAGAAAACGTCACTGTTTTGCGACGTTTTTTTTGAAGTCGTAGAAAACGTCGCTAATCAGCGACGCTTGGCGTCATTTGCTTAAAAGCGTCGGTCCCCCTCGGTCTGCTGATCATCTCCGAAAAGTAAAACCCTAAATAAAAAGAAGGAAATTGGGGGAGTAAAACCCTAAAGAAGGAAATTGGGGGGGATAAGAATTGTGCTCACAAATTTGTATTTCTATCCCATTCCCTTGCTAAGATCTGAACACAAAAAAATGAAAATCAAAAGAAAAAGAGAAAGCAGCCGACAAATATTTCCCAAAATAAATTTGGAAGAAAAATCTAAAGAAGAATAGGAAAATTCGAACCTATTTCGAGAGAGAAGAAGAAAAAGAGGCGCGAGAGGAATTTTTAGGAAGAACTTTAGGGGGAGGGGGAGGGAAGTTTTTGGCAAAAAAAAATCGCAAGGGAGAGGTTCTGAGGCTGCGGGGGAGAAGGTGTTAGGGTTAAATATAAGAGTCTTAAATTTTGGCGTCTCTTATTTTTTGTGTTATTAAGTTTTACGGCATTCATTGTATGCCTTCTTTTGTAAAAAAAAAAAGTAATACATTCATGCACGTCGTAAATAATGTAATAAATTACATTCTAACTAATTTTACGGCATTCACTAAAATGCATGTCGTAAAATAATTATTTACGGCATACTATCTTAGGCACACCTTAATTTTAATGCCGTAAAAGGTCACTTTTCATGTAGGTTTTAAATTCCAAGTTTTATTTTGATCCCAAAAAGAAACTTCAATTCTTAATTTCTACTAAACTATCTTGGTGTTTAACCAAGTTTGTGAAATTTTAAGGGCCCAAAGTACGTTGTTCTCTGTGTTTCAAGCTACTCTCTGAGCCTTATGTAATGATTTTTGTGAATACTTGAGATGATTGTAGAGTTAACAAATTTGCTAGGCATGTTTCATAGCCTATGATGAGGAAATGATGAGAACTAAATTTCACATTCCAATGTGTGTGAAAACAATTTGGTGTAGTTGTTCTACCACTTTATGGTTGCGGAGTTCATGAATGGAATTTGAGGTTCCTATACTCAACTTCTCTGTATCTGGATTGCTATTTTGATCTCTTCATTTGATTATTATGAAAAAAGTTACATTCTCTAACAAATCCGCTAAGGCTGTAATGTCAAATTATACATTGTATCGTATTAGTTGTTCACATTTTTAACTATGAATTCAAAGCAATGTATTTTTATCATTTGCGAAATTTGTGTAATTCTCAATGATATTAATATCTTCATTGTGGAGCTAATGCTAGATTTAGCATTTTGAGGTTTATGGTGGCAGTCTGGATTTGACTTTCAGAATTGAATGACATTGTTTCATGCTACATGATTTTATGTCCAGTTTGATAGTGATCACAAAACATAATTCACTTCTTATTTTTCAAGCCAAACAAAGGAAGTAGCCATTATTCACTTTCCGAGTCCACTTTTTCCGATCACATCCAAACAAATGTGGTAAGTAGAAAAACACTTCCGAGGGATAAAATGGACACAATCAAACGATTTTTTGCCAACTCGAACTGCTTGCACATGCAGTGTAATTGCATACTTTGGATTTGTCACTTCACTTCTAGTGACTCTCAACCAACCAAACAGCCCCAAGTAGGAGTTATGAGTTCTTGAGTGCGGCATTGAAATATGTTGAGTATGAGTGAGCATTTGTATTGTTGTTGTTCCATTTGAATCATTTCTAATATTGTGAAAAAATTGTAGTGTTCCATTGGAAGTGTTAAAGTCCTGCCACTGCATCATGACCCTAGAGCTGTAACAAGGGTTGTATATTTATATCCTAGCAGTCCTCTGCAAGTCGAGGTTTTATTTGGATAGAAACCTGGATTAGTGTATTAGTATTCTGTTAATCCACTTAAAATATGCTAATGAAATATTCAATCCTTGGTTCCTTTATATCAGTTAAAATTAATGTCATTGCATTCTTGACTCTAAACAGTGATGACAAACGATGGTTATAAATCTATATTCTATCAGAAAGTTTTCTGTCTCCTTCATCCACCATCTCCACTCCCTTACTCTTTGGTATAATTCAACTCCATATTAAGACAGTCTCATTGTAATATTAAATATGTGTTGCTTGAATAGAATAATTTGTTTAGTAACAACATTTATTTCATGGAGAAATAAACTTGACAAAGCCCATTTTAAAAGGGCTTCCAATCTAAGAAAAGACTTGGAGATAAGCAAAGAAAATAAGTAAAGGATGCAAAGAAGTCCAAGAAAAACATATTTGGATTTGTTATTTTTGTAGGGTGACAAATTGTGTGTGTATAATAATATATATATATTATAATTATTTTTTTTTTTTTTTGTCTTTTTTTTTTTGAGGGTGTCCACTTCTTAATGGTGCTTGGAGGCATGCCTCCAAGGGGCTCGAACCCGCGCCACTGCGCCGGGGTGCTCCACCGTTCCCAACGGGCTACGGCCACAGGGACATATATATATATATATATATATATATATATTATATATTATATATATATATACAATTTGTCACCTATAACAAATATATATATATATATATATATATATATTATATATATATATATATATATATATATATATATATATATATATAACCCGACCACTATATAATATAATATATATATATATATATATATATATATATATATATATATATATATATAACTCCCGACCACTTGGGCCGCATCATCTCTCTTAACCACTAGCTAGAGGTCATTGCTATATATATATATATATATATATATATCTATATATATTATATAATATATTATATATATATAATATATAATATATATAATATGGAAAAGGCAATTCTTTTCATACTAAAGAAACTGTTACATCCGGCAGTCAGGGGTGAGCCCCTGTTTTCCTTAAACAATAGATATCATGCTCAATATTATACAATAGGCTTCTTTCCGATGTGTATTTGTGTTAAAAAATACGAGCATTTCGCTCCCTCCAAACGTGCAAAACTGCTGCAGCTAGCCGTAGTCGGGCCTGTGTACCATTCCGCTCCTCTCCTCTTCACCCTAAGTATTTGTTCCAAGACTTCATCTGGTCCCAAGTCCGAACTGGCTTGGAGGTTGAGCTTACGTTCCTGCCTTCCATATTCGTCGAGAGACTTTGCAACCGAAAAACAATGTTGGTAGTCTCCTCGTTTTGCCAGCACATAACACAGCATGAGTTCGTGATCTGAATTCGAAACCTGTGAGTCTATCTATAGTCAGAAGCCTCCCCCGAAATAGTTGTAAAGGCACAACTCCATCTTTCTCGCACTTTGCTTGCACCAGACTACATCAGCCGCCCCCATACGTCATGCGCCTCCTGTGCTTGATCATAAGCGACTTTGGAGCTGAACTTGCCGTTGGCGGACTCAATCCAGGTCCACGTGTCTGCTGTGAGTTGGGCTCAATCCGCAACTTTTGTATAAGTGGCCCGAGAATGTGTGCGCGCGGGAGCCCTTCAAATGACCAGCGCCCTCATCGATGATGCTGGCAACTTTGGTGCCTCTATAAGCTGGGTTTGTGACAGGTTCTCCCGCCCACCTCAGCAAGTTTTTATGGAGAAGCCAGGGGTCGAGCCACAAATCCGGTTATGTCCATCCTTGAAAACTCCCTCCAGACGCAACTAACCGATGTCCGATGTTTGAGCAGATGCTTAAAAGGGACTGATTCGTTGTTGTTTCCCTGATACATCCAAAAGCTCCCCCTTCAAGTACCTGCTATACATCGAAGAGGACCACAGGGAGTCCCCTTGGAGGAATTTCCATACCAATTTCCAGCCCGTCACTGTTCGCATAGTACGAATAGACCGTAACCCGACTCCACCTTCTTTCTTTGGTCTACATAGATCCTGCCAGAAGATGGTGTGTATGCCCCCTCGCCATATAAATGTTGCACACATCTTTTCTAACTTTTCAATGGTAGCAATGGTTGAAGTATGGATTGTAGCCAGAAATTTATAATAGATAAGATGACCGAGCGTACCAGTTCGACCCTGCCTCCGAACGAGAGATTCTTTGCCTGCCATCCTTCCATCCGTCACTGTGAAACTCCATAATGCTATGCACTCAACCGCGCCGCGTAGTTGATTGAAAGTGGAACTCCGAGATATTTAACTGGTAGGTCTCCCATATTAATTCCCAGCATGGCCGCCTTCTCCTCCTTATTCGTGCATCTCCTGCTAAAATAAATCGTGTTCTTGGTTTTATTAAGTTGTAATCCTGTCATCCTGAAACTCCCTAAACCTATTTCGTATATCTTGAATTGTTTGAAAAAATTTCTAAAAAAAATCACTTTTGGCTTACAAGTAATAAATTAGTTATATTGAATTTTATTAAGTAAGTGATAGTTAATTGATTTAACTAATTTAGTGGTTATGTATTAGTTAGTTTGGAGTAGAGCAGGAATTAGGTTGTGAGTATGGGCTGACTTTGTGGTTTGATTCTTTTGATTATTCTATAGTAGGAAAACAGGTTGAGAACTGTGGGTCGGTTGTTTTGGCCATGATTTAGACTGTTAACTATATTATTTTCTAAATAAATATTTTTCCATTAATGAATAGTTGTTAGCAATCATGAGGAAATTCTAGGTACTGATGAATAATATTGTATTGTATTTGTTCTAATTAAATTTCTGTTAGAATAGTTATAATTCTGTTACTAATCTTCCTTGTCACCCCCAGATCTGTAATTATTATAGACTTGCCATTGTCCTATCTTGGGGGAACACCCCCAGATCTACACTATTTGCATTTCTGCCACTCCTCTACACACACACACGGGAGATATTTTATTATAAATAGTACACACAGCCCAATGCACATTAATTTACTGACATTTCCCAATACATTGTTTTCTCTCCCCACTGTACACCTTCTCTCTGTCCTCTCTCTCTCCTTGACTGAGCGCCATCGCTCATCGTCGGTGCCCGACCACCACCTCGAAGACTCCGATCCACCGTCGAAGCTTAGATCCACCGCCAAAGCCAGATCCGAACCGCCACGCAGCTGCTCTATTCCTCCGTGGTCAACCGAGTCCGTACCCGCCACCACCATTCCGGCCTTCCCTCGCCGATAATGCTCGAGCTAGCGCCGCCGCAAGCTCCGCCTCTAGATCCGCATCCTCGTCTTATGAGCTGACCTCAAGAAGCGCAGGTGCACGAGCGAGGCTTTCTCGATTCTCATAAACTTTAAAGACCACGCGCCTTCGATCCTCGTGTCGCCGCCAGATCGGGGACATCCGCCTGATCTCGCTGCGCCGCTTCGCCGAGGTTCGACGTCACTGGGCCGAGCCACCAGGAGACCATGCTCCGTTGATCGTCGGGTTCCATTCAGTGTTGCCGCTATCTACCGCCTCGCCGTGCCTCGTCGAGCCCGTATCTGCCTCGCCGAGCTCTGTTGCGCCCCGAGCGCTCGCACCGACCGAGCTGGGTGAGACCCCCTATTCTTTTCCTTCTTCTTGTATTGTTCTTCTTCTTCTTTTATGTGTGGTGTGATATAAGTTTTAGGGGGAGAAGAAGAAACCTAGGGTTAGGGCTTTCCTCGTAGAGAGATGAAGAGAATGGATTTTTGGTCGGCTGCTGAAGAAATTACGGGGGAAGAGTAGAATTTATTGTCGGCTAAGTAAGAATTTGTGAGTGAAGTGAGGAAGAAGAATAGAATGGGATTTTGGTTTCTTGCTGCTCTTAAAATCCGAGAAGAAGAAGCAATTTGTGAGAAGAGTAAGGGGAGAAGAAGAATGAGGAGGCTGAGAGTAGGTGAGGAAAAAGGAGAATGGGGAACTATTGTGTTCGGCTGTGAGTGATGGAGAAGATGATGATGGAGTGGGGAATGGGGGTATTGAGAACAATAAAGCCTTTCTCTTCTCTCTTTTGCTATGAATTAAGTCTCGGGAACCGATGAGAAGCCCTCACCCTTTCCAGTCTGAGATGTTAATGTGACTACTTGGAACTGATGAGTCGGCATGGCTTTTTGAAAGTGTGCCAAGACTTGACTCTTCGAATTGTGGGGGTCACCATGTGACGTTAGAGATTAGGAGGGGTTGCTATTCTTGTGGGCTGGAGAATGGGTTTCAGGAAATAAATGTTGCATTTGCAAAAGTAGTATTGATTTGGGTTGTGGGCTGGAGTTGAGTGCGTGGGCTGGGTTTGATTGAGAGTTTTGGGCTGATCCCTGGGCTAGACTGATTTAGTGATAAGTTAAATGTATTATCAAGTTATTTATTTAATTCTAATTAGTGTATATATTTTATTAGTAAATTCTAGTTAGTATTTAGTTATATTGTTCTGTGATATTAACTAGATTTAATGTTTAGATTTGTTAATATAAATAGTATCTTTTAGCTAATATTTTAATTAGCAATTAATTGAACTTGTAATATTTTTTAATAAAGATATTTCATCTAATAGAATGTTGTCTATAATTATTTCCAAAAAGTGTATGTAAGATAGCAATTATTTTCTAATAAATGATTTTGCTAAATAATTTAAAGTATTAAAGTTATATTTTCTAAAATGAGAATTTTGCTAATTATAGTTCAAGGTATTCTTCCTATATTAATGAATAAATAATTATCAAAGCTAATATACATATTTTTTTTCTAAACAAATGATTTCTACTAAATTAATTAATAATATTTTAAGCTATTTAAAAAGGTTTATATAGTTATAATTTTGCTAGCAAAATGTTTTAATATTTCTAAAATAGTCTAATAGTATTTTTCAATAGAATTATTTGTAAATAAAGCTATAATTATTACTTTGCTAATAAAATGTTTCTAAATAGTTCTAAAATTATATAGTATATGTTTTCATTAGTACTTATGGTGATTAAAACTATAATTTTTCTAAATATTGTTAACTAGTTCTTGTGTAGAAATAGTTGAATTATCTAAGTTAGTTAGCTAATGTCATTATTCAAACCCTAATAACTTGTACAAAAATTATATCAGGTGATTATTCAGATTCATGCAATACTAGTCACATGCTTCCAAGGCGAGACAAGTACACCGACTCGACTTGTACTTTGTTTTCTGTCTTACATTCATGTGACATGTTCTCATATCGGACACGAGAAACATACGATTGCCTTGTACATTGTTCATCGCTTGTGAGTCATTGTTTATTGTGGGGATTGGGAGAAATATTAGCTTTTGTGTGACCACACCCAACATAGGTATTGTGGATAGCCTAATCGTACACTTCACGTACGATGAAGCCGGACCTTGTAGAATTGATTGACTCATTGACTCATTGATTGATTGTGCTCCTAAGTCGGTCACACATTAGTTTAATATTTTAAATTGTCACACTTGCATATTGATTGTCGTGTACATTGTCTTGTTCATTGATAGCCGTGTTCATTGTCTTGCATATTGATTATCGCGTCCATTGCCTGCAGTTTTATATTTCATTCTGGTACCGTAGTTTTATTTCCATTTCTGGTATTCTGGTTCACCTTGTATTCTGTACCACATATTACATTATATAATGTTCTTGTCGGAGTTGTACTTTGCTTTTTTCTGACAGGATACGTTGCAGGTGAGCTTGAGGCCACATGGAGCATGTGATTGCATTGGATATTGCAACTTTTATTTTATTTATTTTCTGGAGATTGTATTTTAGATATTTATTATTGTATATTTATTTTATTTGACCAGATTTGTCTCCGGCTGATTTTGTACTAAAATGACTTGATGGATATGGTGATCATTCTGGGAACGTTATAAAAGCTGTGGATGTTTACATTATATTGTGACTTGGAGTTTTTCTTAGTATTGTACAGCTTACTTCGTCGTGTCCATCGACGAAGGCTGGGCGTGTCCGACACGTACACGATTATTCGGGAGCGGGTCATGACATATTTTAGTGGTGGCCCATGCAGGTCTATCCTAATGACACTAGACAATAAAGTGTTATTGGGGGACCAGCGAAGCTAAGGAAAACTCATCACAGCATAGGATCCGTGGAAAATAGTTATGGGTATGGTTTTACTAATTTTTTTTATATTATCCTACAGTTAGGCCTATCTAATCGATTTTCTATTTTGCAGGGTGGTTTAGACACGCAACACTGAGGTTATTAATTTCCTTGCACTTGAAAGTTCTGAGTTTATTTCATATATACATTTTGCTAGTATAACTGTTTGATTGATAATATTTGATCTATCTTTAGATTCACTTGGCACATGAAATTTCCCTAAAATTTTTATTGTTATTCAAAACTTCGTTTCCAATTCGAGATTTTATTTCCTATGGAGATTTGCCTTTGTAGTTACTTTGTCTTACTGTCGGTTTAGTATAAAATTCATTGTTTCTAAAGAGGGGACTTACATCATTTCTCATTATGATCATAATTTCTAAAACTTATTTGAAAACTCCTTGAAATTCCTAAGGACAAAGTTGAGAGAGTACTCGACGACCTACTATGACGTGGCAGATGCGCACTGCAGTCATTTATCTGGATTATGGAGACCGAAGGTTCACTGCAGCCAGCTGCGCACTGGCGAGGCAGAAGCTCTAAGTCAAAGTAATTCCAGATATTCATAGGTTCTCGGATATTATTGAGGCTATGTCCTAAATCACAAAATATTTTGATCTCTGAGTTGTTCTGATAACATGGATAAATTGAAAGAAATATTCGATAATTATTACTATTTGGGTCATTGAGCCAAAGGTTTACTGCAGTCAGATGTACACTACACTGGTGGGGTAGGAACTATAGGCAAAATGATTTCAGATAAGTATATTTTTCGGATACTATTGAGATTATATCCGTGTTATACACCATGTTTTATCTCTATTGCCATTGACAAATTTTATCAGAAAATTATCTTGACCTTATGTGAATCACTACAATTGATTTCCTTTTCTCTTGATTTATCTTAGAAATTTATCAGGACCTTCCTTAATATCTGTTAGTTTAACCTTTTTCATGGTTCGATTTAGTGTATTGTGTTAATGGTTCCATATATTTGATAGCTAAATTTTCAAATTCCTTGTTTATACTTACTCGTATCATTTCTAAAGTTATTGTATTTGGCAATTATCAAGTTTAAATAATTTTGTCCATATTTATTAACTCATGTTTAATTGATTTTAATCATAGCCGTGCTAGTTATACTTACATAATTTTATTGAATTTAGGCCATAATTTTATGACTGCCAATTTGGAGCTAGTTTTAATATGCCTAAATTTAAATCTTCTCATGTTGGGGATTTATCTTGCCTAGATTATTTTTACTTTGATCAATTCTAGAAATTCGTGGTTTTACTAGTCATACGAATCCTAGGTTAAAACAAATTTTTATTATTTTCAAGTTTTCGTAATTGGTCAATCTTAAATGTGTTATTATGTTATTTGAAATTCGAGGACGAAATTTTTATAAGGGGGTAGATTTGTAACTCCCTAAACCTATTTTCGTATATCTTTGAATTGTTTAAAAAAATTTCTAAAAAAAAATCATTTTTGGCTTAAAAGTAATAAATTAGTTATATTGAATTTTTATTAAGTAAGGGATTAGTTAATTGATTTAACTAATTTAGTGGTTATGTATTAGTTAGTTTGGAGTAGAGCAGGAATTAGGTTTGTGAGTTTGGGCTGACTTTGTGGTTTGATTCTTTTGATTATTTCTATAGTAGGAAAATAGGTTAAGAACTGTGGGTCGGTTGTTTTGGCCATGATTTGGACTGTTAACTATATTATTTTCTAAATAAATATTTTTCTATTAATGAATAGTTTGTTAGCAATCATGAGGAAATTCTAGGTACTGATGAACTAAATTATACTTGTATTTGTCCTAATTAAATTTCTGTTAGAATAGTTATAATTCTGTTACTAATCTTCTTTGTCACCCCCAGATCTGTAATTATTTACAGACTTTGCCATTGTCCTATCTTGGGGGAACACCCCCAGATCTACACTTATTTGAATTTCTGCCACTCCACTACACACACATGAGAGATTATTTATTATAAATAGTACACACAGCCGAATGAACATCAATTCACTGACATGTTTTCCAATACACTTTTCTCTCTCCACTGTACACCTTCTCTCTGTCCTCTCTCTCTCCTTGACTGAGCGCCACTGCTCATCGTCGGTGTCGACCGCCACCTCGAAGACTTCGATCCACCGTCGAAGCTCAGATCCACTGTCGAAGCCAGATCCGAACTGCCACGCAGCTGCTCGATTCCTCCATGGTCAACCGAGTCTGCACCCCGCCACCACCAGTCCGGCCATCCCTCGTCGACGACGCTCGAGCTAGCGCTGTCACGAGCTCCGCCTCCAGATCTGCATCCTCGTCTTATGAGCTGACCTCGAGAAGCCGCATGCGCACCGAGCGAGGCTTTCTCGACTGCTACACCATGTTCGATT
The DNA here is from genome assembly GCA_029216955.1 of Iris pallida. Classification (NCBI taxonomy): domain Eukaryota; kingdom Viridiplantae; phylum Streptophyta; class Magnoliopsida; order Asparagales; family Iridaceae; genus Iris; species Iris pallida. The sequence goes on along the minus strand of JANAVB010006993.1, from coordinate 8,183,089 downwards.
CTCGTAAACTTTGAAGACCACGTCGCCCTTTGATCCTCACACCGCCGCCAAATCGGGGACATCCGCCTGATCTCGCCGTGCCGCCTCGTCGAGGTTCGACGTCACTGTGCCGAGCCACCAGGAGACCACTGCTCCGTTGATCGCCGGGTTTCAGTCAGTGTTGCCGCTGTCCACCGCCTCGCCGTGCCTCGTCGAGCCCGTATCTGCCTCGCCGAGCTCTGTGGCGTCGCCCGAGCGCTCGCACCCGACCGGGCTGGTGGGACCCCCTCTTCTTCTCCTTCTTCTTGTACTTCATCATCTTCTTCTTTTTATGTATGGTGTGGTATAAGTTTTAGGGGAGAAGAGGAAACCTAGGGTTAGGGCTCTCCTCGTAGAGAAGATGAAGAGAATGGATTTTTGGTCGGCTGCTGAAGAAATTAAGGGGGAGGAGTAGAATTTGTTGTCGGCTGAGTAAGAATTTGTGAGTGAAGTGAGGAAGAAGAATAGAATAGGATTTTCATGGTTTCTTGCTGCTCTTGAAATCCGAAAGAAGAAGAAATTTGTGAGAAGAGTAAGTGTGGAGAAGAAGAAATGAGGAGGCTGAGAGTAGGTGAGGAAAAAGGAGAATAGGGAACTATTGTGTTCGGCTGTGAGTGATGGAGTAGATGATGATGGAGTGGGGAATGGGAGTATTGAGAAGAATAAAGCCTCTTCTCTCTTCACTCTCTTTGCTATGAAATAAGTCTCGGGAACCGATGAGAAGCCCTCACCCTTTCCAGTCTGAGATGTTAATGTGACTACTTGGAACTGAGGAGTCGGCATGGCTTTTCGAAAGTTGTGCCAAGACTTGACTCTTCAAATTGGGGGTCACCATGTGACCGTTAGAGATTAGGAGGGGTTGCTATTCTTGTGGGCTGGAGAATGGGTTTCAGGAAATAATGTTGCATTTGCAACAGTAGTATTGATTTGGGTGTTTTAGGCTGGAGCTGTGTACGTGGGCTGGGTTTGATTGAGAGTTTTGTGCTGATCCCTGGGCTAGACTGATTTAGTGATAAGTTAAATGTATTATCAAGTTATTTTATTTAATTCTAATTAGTGTATATTTTATTAGTAAATTCTAGTTAGTATTAGTTATTCATTGTTCTGTGATATTAACTAGATTTAATGTTTAGATTTTTTAATATAAATAGTATCTTTTAACTAATATTTTAATTAGCAATTAATTGAACTCTTGTTAATATTTTGTAATAAAGATATTTCATCTAATAGAATGTTGTCTATAATTATTTCCAAAAAGTGTATGTAAGATAGAAATTATTTTCTAATAAATAATTTTGCTAATAATTTAAAGTATTAAAGTTATATTTTTCTAAAATGAGAATTTTGCTAATTATAGTTCAAGGTATTCCTATATTAATGAATAAATAATTATCAATGCTAATATACATATTTTTTTCTAAACAAATTATTTTCTACTAAATTTAATTAATGATATTTTAAGCTATTTAAAAAGGTTTATATAGTTATAATTTTGCTAGCAAAATGTTTTAATATTTATAAAATAGTCTAATAGTATTTTTCAATAAACTTATTTGTAAATAAAGCTATAATTATTACTTTGCTAATAAAAATATTTCTAAATAGTTCTAAAATTATATAGTATATATGTTTTCATTAGTACTTATGATGATTAAAACTATAATATTTTTCTAAATATTGTTAACTAGTTCTTGTCTAGAAATAGTTGAATTATCTAAGTTAGTTAGCTAATGTCATTATTCAAACCCTAATAATTTATACAAAAATTATATAAGGTGATTATTCATATTCATGCAGTACTACTCACGTGCTTCCAAGGCGAGGCAAGTACACCGACTCGACTCGACTTGTATTTTTCTGTCTTACATTCATGTGCCATGTTCTCATATCGGACACGAGATACACACGATTGCCTTGTACATTGTTCATTGCTTGCGAGTCATTGTTTATTGCGGGGATTGGGGAAAATATTAGCTTTTGTATGACCACACCCAACATAGGTATTGTGGATAGCCTAATCGTACACTTCACGTACGATAAAGCCGGACCTTGTAGAATTGATTGACTCATTGACTCATTGATTGATTGTGCTCCTAAGCCGGTCACACATTAGTTTAATATTTTAAATTGTCACACTTGCATTGATTGTCGTGTACATTGTCTTGTTCATTGATAGCCGTGTTCATTGTCTTGCATATTAATTGTCGCATCCATTGCCTGCAGTTTTATATTTTATTTCTGGTACCGTAGTTTCGTTTCCATTTCTGATATTCTGGTTCACCTTGTATTCTGTACCACAGATTACATTGTATATTGTTCTTGTTGGGGTTGTACTTTGCTCTTTTCTTGACAGGATACATTGCAGGTGAGCTTGAGGCCACATGGAGCATGTGATTGCAATTGGATGTTAACGCCCAGTCCCAAATACGTAGGACTAGAAACGTAGCATACCAGCTGTATACATACGAAGTACACTCCAATATGGAAACCTCGTATGAATACATAAGCTGTAAATGCAGTAGAACCATAACTAATCTCATCCACACAAAATAAAGAATAAAAGATATCATATAATCAACTTTGAATTGTCTTAGAAATATGTTGGGCGGAGACAAATCCACTACCAACAAATAAAGGAAAAATACATGGAAATAAAATGAGTTTGGCGAGTGAAGCGAAGACGATCCATGCGCAATCATCCTCGAAAAAATGGAGATGGTCACGGCTAAAGCTAGAACACCCGAAAGAAAAGAGCACACACCTGGGGAGATAACCAGGTCCTCAGAGGGACGTAACAAGACACATAATATCATGCCATATAAACTGAATAATATTGCTCAAATAAATAAGTCTTGAATTATAACATGGTCCAATACACACCTATTGAACTTGCTTACCATCCCCCCAACCAAACAAGGACAGGAGATGGTAAACTAATTCACGTGACGTATCTTTCCTGCTATGAATCCAATATGGTATTTGGACCCCAGCAAGGTTCAATACCTTCTCATCGGAGTAGTAAGTCACACCTATAACCAAACAAGGACAAGATGTGACAAACTAATCCGCGACAATTATTGTTCCAAGCCACAGTCAGATACAAGTACCCAAACCAAAAGTACTCGTACATAATGGAAAAAGGTGCCTAACCATTCTAAGTGAAATGTAGTTAAGGACAATCCTTCCTACGCATGGGCCCTGGCTAAATAGGATCGGCGTAGTCCCCCCTTGGGGCACCAGAGGCCCAATCAGTAAGAGCATAACGTTCCGCAGAACGTCAGTGGCCATTAGTAATCATAGGTAATCTGACCCGCGTCTCCGACGGAGCTCACGAGTTACAAAGGAAAAGTGCATCGAAGCCCATACGCTAAGGAATTGTCCTTCCCGCCCAATGCCTATTATGCTGTATCCACAACAGAAAACCTCTATAACCGCTAAGTCAAACTAGTATACAACCTCTATTAACGGTTATTCCTATCTCACGGCTTATACGCACCGGTGGCCAACCAGTCACGTATGTCCGTGTTCTACATGCGACACAACTTCGTGTTACAACGTGTCAAGGCCAATGAATGCAACACATAATGGTCCTGTAAATCTAGGTTTAATGTGTAAGAAAAATAATATCAGGAAATATAAATGAACAGTAAGTTCTAACAGGTTATGCCATGTATCACAGTTTATTTTGCATAAAGAAAATAATAAATATGCATGAAATATGAGCTAAAATAAATAAACAGCAAATAGCAAGGTGTCTTGCCTGGTAGGACACCTGGGGTGCTGCAATGTTCAAGCTGGCATGGAGTTATGACTTCGGTACAACAACTATGCAAGGTGACCTCTGATGGTGGCACGAACAGTTCCATTGGGTCCAGAAGGGTCAAATTAGTTAGGATGGACATAAGGTAATACGGATTTGGTGACAGAACAGGAATAGAGGATTTAGTCACGGACTAGAGGAAATCGAAGGAAATATATATATACAAATTTAGAAAACTATTTATAATAATCGAAAACTAGTTTGAGTCTAAATAATTATTAAAAAATACTTAAAGTCAAGAAAAATCATTTGTGGCTAAACTCTAAGTTCGTCGAAAATAGAATTGGTAGAAAACCATATTTTGTTACTTGAAGATAGTTAAATACTTATTTGAAAATACTTAGTAACTATTCGGAAATTTGGAAACTAGGTTTTTCTTATTCAGAGTATTTATATAAATACTAAAACCTCAAAACAACCAACAAAATCAACAAAAAAAACTAATTTTGCCAAAATAATTTGTAGGTCAAAATTTACCTATAAAATACTATAAACTAATTTAATATATATTCTTACAAATATTTAAACATATAGATATTTTTTTTATTCCAAAACTAAGAATAATTAAAATAATAATTAGCGATAGATATGTACATACTGTAATCAGCAAAATATTTAATAATGAAATAAAAGTAATAATAATAACATCAATAGAAAATAAACTAATATAATAATAATAATAATAATAATAATACATCAGTTAAAATAAACAAAAAAACAAAAAACAAAACAAAAAAAAACAACCCACAGACTCGAGAACATGTGTTCTCTTCCCTAACAAAAAAAAACCCTTTGAAGAGAGAGAAATTGTGAGATTGGGAAAAGAGGCTGAGAACGCGGGGGAAAGAGGAATGGGCTCGGGAAGAAGATGAAAGAAGGGAAGAGAGCTGGGCGGATCCAGAGTAGGGCGGCGACTAGGGCAGCGCGGTGGAGGCGGAGCGCTCAGGCCAGCGGCTGCGGAGGAACGCGGTGGAGGGGGTCTACTGGCGTCGCGCTCGGCGGAGGTAAAAAAGGGCGAAGGCGGAGGAAGTAAAGGGGAGGCGCCGTGGCCGCTCGGCGCTGAGGGAGGCCGCGCTGTCGAGCTCCAGGCAGGAACGGCGGATGGAGGCGGCGTGACTACCGACGGCGACGGCGGGTTCGGCTGGAGAGGGGTGCTGCGGTAGAGGTGGCACCGGCGGCCGGAGGAGAGGTGAGGGTGTGTATTTATTTATTTTTCTTTTTTTTGGTAAGTTTGATGGTGGTAATGATGATGGTTTTTGCGTGGTGGTGGTCGGTAGGGTTTTGGTCGGAGGTCGGGTGTGCGTTGGTGGCGCCGATGGATGTGTGGAGGTGTTGGTGGGGTGCCGAGAAGGTGGTCCAGAGGCTACGGCGATGTGGCGACAGGATTGGGCTGGTGTAATGGTGGCGGATTCGTCAGGTGGAGGCGACGGCCAGCGGTGCTGTGACGCCGCTGTGGCAGAGGATAGCAGGGTGATCGGGGTCTGATGGTGTTCAGATGGTTGGGCCAGAACCGAGGAGTACGACGTGGTGGTGGTTTCAATGGTGATGGTGGTGTGTCGGTCAGTTAGGAGACGGGTGGTGTCGGGGCAGGGACGTGGGTACGACGATAGAGGATGGAGGAGAGGGGTGTGGTTGTCGTGTAGGGTGGTGGACAGGGCGAGCCTAGTTTAGGATTAGGGTTCAGGGATCGCGGGTCCAGAATTGTCGGACACGACAGAGACTGTAATTGTAATAGAAAAATTAATGAAAAGAATATAGTCACCGATACGATGCACGTACACTTATGGTGGAATATTGTGGAGGAATAATGAATGATAGAATTTGGAGGAGTACCTGCCTTTTATAGGATGTGGGAATTCCCAATTGGATAAGAATTAGGAGTAATTTAAACCCAATTTAGATAATTCTATTATTAAATTAAATCAATACAATCAATCTAAATCTAAATTAAATTTCAATCTAAATCTAGGTAATCTAAACTTAAATTAAATATAAATTCTATCTTTAAATTAAACTTTTTAAATCAAATCCATAAAAATCCAATCAAAGATTTAAATTGCCACAAAATTTCAAATATATTTTCTAAAAATACATATAATAATAATTTGAAAATTATATTATTATTTAAAATAACTAATAAAATATTTATGAAATATATGTATACACAAGAATTTTTATTTATTAATAATAACTGTTATAAACGAAAGACTTTTATAAATAAAATAATACTTGGAAACTTGGTATGATAAAAAAATAATTTTATGTATATTATTTTGAAACTAAAAAAATAGAAAAATATTTTTCCAAAATATGTATGCTCGCACATATTCGTACTCGTCGAGCAATTACGAAAAACGAAATTTTTGCGCGCGACATACAATGCAACTACGCGACGTATAAATACAAAATAAAAAAAATTAGTACCAAATTTTAAAAAATAGGCTTAATTGCTAATTGCTACCCTCAACTATCACACTTTTTCAAGTTGATACCCTAAATTTTTTTCGTAACAGATTAATACCTCAACTATTTTTTTTTTCAACTTAATACCTAACATTTTAAAAAACCCCAAAATACCCTTATCCCTTCCCTCCCTCCACCTCCTCCCCCACTCCGGCCACCCCTGCTAGCTCCGGCCAACGCCGACCCTCTCCGCCGCCTGTTCCCGCGCCCCTCCAGCGCACGCGGCCACCCGCGCCCCTGGTCCAGCGACCACGCCCCTCCGCGGATCCTCCGACCGCCCTCCCCAGTGCCGCGCCGACCCAGCGCGCCTCCTCGCGCACACGGCCGACCGGCCTCCCGCCGACCGGGCCACCTGAAGCGAGCAGGGGGGGTTGGGGAGGGGGGAGCTGCGGCCGTAGCTAGCAGAGGGGGGGGGGGCAAAGCGAGCACGGGGGAGGGGGGTTAGGGGTAGGGGCATTTTTGTCCAAAATAATGTCTGGGTATCAAGTTGTTACAAAAAAAAGTTTAGGGTATCAACTTGAAAAAGTGTGATAGTTGAGGGTAGCAATTAGCAATTAAGCCTAAAAAATATAGTAAAAATTTAGGGGTTTTACATCCTACCCAACTTAAAAGAATTTTGCCCTCAAAATTAAGAATTAGTAGGGGGTGTGAAGGCACAAAGGGGTATCGATAGGATCGAGTTATTAAGCGGGCGAAGAATTGGCATTCAACAAAACATGCATTAGGAATTGCGATTTTAATAACGGTGAAAATAATCATGGGCTAACGCAAGAATGAAAATGAGTGAAGGTTAAAGTTTAATCAAGATAACCTACAAGCATGGTTTCAAGAGAAATAAATTTTGGGATTTAGAAGATAGGCTTTCTTAAGAGTAGGTTGATAGCACGATTAAAAGAACGAATTAAGTTCACACCTAATTTAAGTGATTAGATGGTTATGACAGGGTCGAGAAATGGACGAGTAGTTTAGGATGAAGATATAGCAACATCGAGTGATAATGGTCATAATCGATAGGAAGGCTAGAGGAGGTTCTGGTACAACGTCTTCGTCCTTCTAAAATAGGTGAAGGCGAAAGCAATAAGGAGTTCAAGGACGATATTATAGAATACAATACGTGATGCAAAGACGACCGAATAATTTCAAAGGAAATGTCAAGGCAGTCGTGGATGGGATTCTAAAGGCCATCCACGTAGAATAATAGACAAAAGCGAACCAAAGTGCACTTGGTTGATCAGACCATTATGCACCGGTTCTGATTAGACAATATGTCAGTGGGAGCTCTTCCCATAACATATATCGTGAACAAGTTCGATAAATCAATGAACTTGCAAATCTAGATTATAGTAGCAATATTAGTCAATATGGTGAAATTATAGGCACGAGAGTTTAAAATTGAGAGGGAGTATAGTCGAATTTCTAAAGGATCTAAGTCATGTCCTGTGATGTTCTTTATACAGTCGTCCTATAGTCTTCTTGTCCAAGTCCTTGGTTGGCTAAATGGGTTAGGGTCCTTTAAATTCTAGAATCTAAGTAAACTTGCTAATATAGGTCACAAGGACAAAGGGATTGCTAGGTCACAAGACATTCTACCCAAATTAAAAGAATTAAACTAATGGTATTTGGGACATCTAACTAGTAGGGTCAATCTCTAGCAAGCACGAAGGGAAGATAAGAATAATGATAGAAGGAATCAAGCAAGATGCAATCGATGAGTCGAACGGTAGTTCGAATATGGAATCGAGGAAAGAGGTCAAGTATGTGGATGAGATCCTAAACTTCTAATCATATTCGCAGGCTTGCTTGGTACGGTAAAGTAACCAAACAATTTATCTTGACCTGCATGGGCCACCACAAAAATATGTAACGCCCCAGTCCCAAAATACGTAGGACTAGAAACGTAGATATGCCAGCTGTATACATACGAAGTACACTCCAATATATGGAAACCTCGTATGAATACATAAGCTGTAAAATGCAGTAGAACCATAACTAATCTCATCCACACAAAATAAAAGAATAAAAAGATATCATATAATCAACTATGAATTGTCTTGGTATAATATGTTGGACGGAGACAAATCCACTACCAACAAATAAGGGAAAAATTCATGGAAAATAAAATGAGTTTGGCGAGCGAAGCGAAGACGATCCAAGCGCAATCATCCTCGAAAAAATGGAGATGGTCACGGCTAAAGCTAGAACACCTGCGAAAGACATAAGCACACACCTGGCGAGATAACCAGGTCCTCAGAGGGACGTAATATGACACATAATATCATGCCATATAAACTGAATAAATATTGCTCAAATAAATAAGTCAATTGAATTATAACATGGTCTAATACACACATATTGAACTAGCTTACCATCCCCCCAACCAAATAAGGACAGGAGATGGTAAACTAATTCACGGTGACGTATCTTTCCATGCTATGAATCCAATATGGTATCCGGAACCCAACAAGGTTCAATACCTTCTCATCGGAGTAGTAAGTCACACCTACAACCAAACAAGGACAAGATGTGACAAACTAATCCGCAATAAGTTATTGTTCCAAGCTACGGTCAGATACAAGTAACCAAACCAAAAGTACTCGTACCTAACGGATAAAGGTGCCTAACCATTCTAAGTGAAATATAGTTAAGAACAATCCTTCCTACGCATGGGCCCTGGCTAAATAGGATCAGCGTGGTCCCCCCTTGGGGCACCAGAGGCCCAATCAGTAAGAGCATAACGTTCCACAGAACGTCAGTGGCCGTCAGTAATCATGGGTAATCTGACCTGCGTCTCCGGCAGAGCTCACGGGTTACAAAGGAAAAGTGCATCGAAGTCCATACGCTAAGGAATTGTCCTCCCCGCCCAATGCCTATTATGTTGTATTCACAACAGAAAACCTCTATAACCGCTAAGTTAAACTAGTATACAACCTCTATTAACGGTTATTCCTATCACACGGCTTATACGCACCGGTGGCCAGCCAGTCACGCATGTCCATATTCTACGTGCGACACACAACTTCGTGTTACAACGTGTCAAGGCCAATGAATGCAACACACAAGGTGGTCCTTTAAATCTAGGTTTAATGTGTAAAAAAAATAATACATAGCAGGAAATATAAATCAACAGTAAGTTTTAACTGGTTATGCCATGTATCACAGTTTATTTGTATAAAGAAATAATAAATAATGCATAAAATATGAGCTAAAATAAATAAACAACAAATGGCAAGGTGTCTTGCCTGGTAGGATGCCTGGGGTGCTGCAATGATCAAGCTGGCATGGAGTTATGACTTCGGTACAACAACTATGCAAGGTGACCTCTGATGGTGGCACGGACAGTTCCATTGGGTTCAGAAGGGTCAAATTAGTTAAGGTGGACATAAGGTAGTATGTATTTGGTGACAGAACAGGAATAAGAGGATTTAGTCACGGACTGGAGGAAATCGAAGGAAATAATATATATACAAATTTAGAAAACTATTTATAATAATCAAAAACTAGTTTGAGTCTAAATAATTATTGAAAAATACTTAAAGTCAAGAAAAATCATTTGTGGCTAAACTCTAAGTTTGTCGAAAATAGAATTGGTAGAAAACCATATTTTGTTACTTGAAGATAGTTAAATACTTATTTGAAAATACTTAGTAAATATTCGGAAATTTGGAAACTAGGTTTTTCTTATTTAGAGTATTTATATAAATACATAAAACCTCAAAACAAACAACAAAATCAACAAAAAAATAATTTTGCCAAAATAATTTGTAGGTCAAAATTTACCTATAAAATACTATAAACTAATTTAATAATATATTTCTTACAAATATTTAAACATATAGATATATATATATTTTTATTCCAAAGCTAAGAATAATTAAAATAATAATTAGAGATAGATATGTACCTACTGTAATCAGCAAATATTTAATAATGAAATAAAAGTAATAATAATAACAGCAATAAAAATAAACTAATAATAATAATAATAATAATAATAATAATAATAATAATATATCAGTTAAAAGTAAAACAAAAAACAAAACAAAAAAAACAAACCCACACACTCGAGAACATGTGTTCTCTTCCCTGATAAAAAAACCCTTTAAAGTGAGAGAAATTGTGAGATTAGAAAAAGAGGCTGAGAATGCGGAGGAAAGAGGAATGGGCTCGGGAAGAAGAAGGAAGAAGGGAAGAGAGCTGGGCGGATCCGGAGTAGGGCGGCGACTAGGGCAGCGCGTGGTGGAGGCGGAGAGCTCAGGCCAGCGGCTGCGGAGGAATGCGGTGGAGGGAGTCCACTAGCGTCGCGCTCGACGGAGGTAAAAAAGGGCGGAGGCGGAGGAAGGAAAGGGGAGGCGCCGTGGCCGCTCGACGCTGAGGGAGGCCGGCGCTGTCAAGCTCCGGACGGGAACGGCGGATGGAGGCGGCGTGACTACTGACGGCGACGGCAGGTTCGGCTGGAGAGGGGCGCTACGGTGGAGGTGGCACCGACGGCCGGAGGAGAGGTGAGGGTGTGTATTTATTTATTTTTCTTTTTTTGGTATGTTTGATGGTGGTAACGATGATGGTTTTTACGTGGTGGTGGTCGGTGGGGTTTTGGCCGGAGGTCGGGTGTGCATTGGTGGTGCCGGTGGATGTGTGGAGGTGTTGGTGGGGGTGCCGAGAAGGTGGTCCAGAGGCTACGGCGATGTGGCGGCAGGATTGGGCTGGTGTAATGGTGGCGGATTCGTCAGGGAGTGGAGGCGACGGCCAGCGGCGGTGTGATGCCGCTGTGGCAGAGGACAACAGGGTGATCGGGGGTCTGATGGTGTACGGATGGTCGGGCCAGAACCGAGGAGGAGTACGGCGTGGTGGTGGTTTCAATGGTGATGGTGGTGGTGTCGGTCAGTTAGGAGACGGGTGGTGTCGGGGCAGGGACGTGGGTACGACGGTGGAGGATGAAGGAGAGGGGTATGGTTGTCGTGTAGGGTGGTGGACAGGGCGAGCCTAGTTTAGGTTTAGGATTAGGGTTCAGGGATCGCGTGTCCAGAATTGTCGGACACGACAGAGACTGTAATTGTAATAGAAAAATTAATGGAAAGAAATATGGTCACCGACACGATGCACGTACACTTATGGTAGAAATATTGTAGAGGAATAATGAATGATAGAATTTGGAGGAGTACCTGCCTTTTATAGGATGTGGGAATTCCCAATTGGATAAGGATTAGGAGTAATTTAAACCCAATTTAGATAATTCTATTATTAAATTAAATCAATACAATCAATCTAAATCCAAATTAAATTCTAATTTAAATCTAGGTAATCTAAACTTAAATTAAATATAAATTCTATCTTCAAATTTAAACTTTTTAAATCAAATCCATAAAAATCCATTCAAAGATTTAAATTGCCACAAAAATTTCAAAATATATTTTCTAAAAATATATATAATAATAATTTCAAAAATTACATTATTATTTAAAATAAACTAATAAAATATTTATAAAATATATGTATACACGAAGAATTTTATTTATTAATAATAAATGTTATAAACGAAAGACTTTTATAAATAAAATAATAATTTGGAAACTTTGGTATGATAAAAAAATAATTATTATGTATATTATTTTGAAACTAAAAAATAGAAAAATATTTTTCCAAAATATGTATGCTCGCACATATTCGCACTCGTCGAGCAATTACGAAAAACAAAATTTTCGCGCGTGACGTACAATGCAACTACGCGACGTATAAATACAAAATAAAAAAAATCAGTACCAAATTTATTAAAAAATATAGTAGAAATTTAGGGATTTTACAGATATTGTAGCTTTTATTTTATTTATTTTTTGGAGAATGTATTTTGCATATTCATTATTGTATATTTATTTTATTTGACCGGATTTGTCTCTGGCTGATTTTGTACTAAAATGACTTGATGGATATGGTGATCCTTCTAGGAACGTTATAAAAGTTGTGGATGTTTACATTATATTGTGTCTTGGAGTTTTTCTTAGTATTGTACAGCTTACTTCGTCGTGTCCATCGACGAAGGCTGAGCGTGTCGGACACGTACCCGATTATTCGGGAGCGTGTCGTGACACATCCTCCCGAGCCCCTCTAATATATCAGTCAGTGCTTGTAATCCAGTCGTTATTGGGCGCATAAAAACCAGCAGATCATCCGCGTATGTATATATATATATATATATATATATATGCAAATGACCTCTAGTCTAGTGGTTAAGAGAGATGCATGTGGCCCAAGTGGTCGGGAGTTCGAGCCTCAGTGGAGGCGAATTTGCCACAATTACCTATTGCTTCAAAAAAATTATGGGCGAGCCGACTGTTTCATTCTCCGAGGAGGATGAGCGGCTCCTCCTGGACCCGCTTGCGCTGGCTCTTATTGGCCAATTCTTCCAGAAGAGACCCCTGATCGCTATGGTTCGACTCGCCTTCTCCGATTTTGGCCTTGCGGGTCCTTGTCTGATCGGCGTGATCGATCACAAACACATCCGAATCATCCCTCGCCTGGAGGAGGACTTCTTGCGTCTTTGATCGAAACATCTGTGGGTCGTGGCCAAGTCCCCCATGAGGCTTTTCTGGTGGTCATTCGATTTCAACCCCCAATTTGAGTCTCCTTTGGCAGTGGCCTGGGTTAATCTCCCGGGCATCCATCATTTGTTCGACCAATCCGCCCTTTTCAGGTTGGCGAAAGCCTTCGGGACAACCTTAAAATAGGACAGCACCACGATTGGCCTGTCGCGGTCGAGTACTACCCATATCTTCGTTGAAGTTGATCTCAGTCTACCCCTCCCTTTCCCTGTTCTGGTTAACCTCCCCTGTCAGAGGAGCTACTGGCAACTGTTTGTCTTCGAAGACCCTTCCATCTTTTGTAAGAGCTGCAGACATTTGGACCATGACACTATCTCCTGCAAATGATCTGATACCCCCCACATCCTCTGGTGGGCGCCCTGCGCCCATCACCCCGTGCTTCTATTATTCCCTGTCGGTGCGCCGCTGACCCCATCCAATCCAGGCCGGTGGCAATATGTGTTGCGGCTCCCCACGGTCCAGGACCTGAGCAATCCCTCCCGATAGAGTTAGATGGAATGGAAGTTCTGGAGGAAGGTCAGATTTTGATTGACCTTTCGGCCACCCCCAGGGAGAGGTGCCTTTAAGGGGCTCTCGGGATCCGACTGTGATAGGGGAGTCAAATCTGGGTCCCCCTGCCCTCGAGGGTGATCTTACGACAGGGTCCAGAGGCAAAAGGGCCTGTCCTAAAATCTCGAGAGCCTCTGGACAAGGGCAAAAACATGCAGCTGATAATCCGAGACACACTTGATCGTTGGTCAAGCCTACCAAACAATATCAAAGCATTCAGTTCCCAGTGAGCAAATTCATAAATTCAAGATTGAACTTGGTTTCCAGTTAACAGACGATAACAAGAAAGTTATTTGGATTCTGACAAAAGATGAGACAAACATCAAACTAATGAACTCTCATAAGAAAACGTCGACTGTCACATTCAATCTCGGCCCGAGCTCGAGGAAGGGTCTGTTAACTGTGGTTCATGGAAGCAATTCCCGTAACTATATAAGACTTCTTTGGGATCACCTCCTTTCGCTGCAGGAGGACCACGATACTCCGTAGGCAATATGGGGAGTTTTTAATGCTATCATGACTCTGCCCTATTAGTCTATGCAACTTCATCAGTAATGTCTTCTCCAAGCTTGTGGCTAATAGATTAACGGCGATCCTCCCTTCCATCATTTCCTTTGAAAAAAGTTGATTTTTCAAAGCTAGAGAGATCCTTGATAATATTCTTCTTGCTTAGGAGATCATATCCACCATCGGTCGATCCAACTGGGGAGGCAACGTCGCTATCAAAATTTATATAGTAAAGGCATATGACACACTCGACCGACAATTTCTTACTTAAGTCTTAAGAAGGTTTGGGTTTGGCGAAGGCTTCATAAATATCATTTGGAGGCTTATCTACAACTATTGGTTATTTGTACGTATCAAAGGAGAAGCAAAGGATTCTTCCATTCCTTCCCGAGGTGCGGCAAGGCGACCCCTTCTCCATTATATTATTTGTGATTGCCGCTGAGGTGCTAAGTAGGCATCTCAACATCTTGGGCCAGTTGAAGAGTTTTGAGAGATTTCTCACTCCTTCGGGTTGTCCCCTCTGGTCACACACCTTGCCTACGCCGATGACATCATGATATTATCTGCTACAGACAAGCCCACGTTTGCCCTGATCAAAAAATCTTTGGCTGGGTACAAGTCCTACTCGGGCTAGGCTATTGTCACGCCCCAGAACCAGAATACTAACAAGTGGGGACGGACAAGGCCAGCTACGTAATACGGAAGTACGCCAGTACTCTCAAATCACGTATAAGTTGTCAAGACATGAGGGTTACTTCTACAAGCCAACAGTCGATCCTAGGACAAACAATCCTAGGTATCTCAATCACAGACAATTACATAAAGAGCAAGAAGCATGATCATCGGACATATAATAGTAAAGCATCCCAAACCATATATACATGGATGATCATGAAGCTAGTAATACGAAATGGATAACTATCAAGAGTAATAGTCATACATGATAAGCTCTAGCTATAGTCTAGAATACGCACATCATGTTTAGGCCCGTAGGCTAAATATCAAGAACCAAAATACGAGCTAAATACGTGCTCGGAGGCTAAACGCCACAAATGACTAATGTACATATCAAGTGGGAGAATGAAACAAGAAACTCACTCAGGTACTCTGGTTCTCCGGATAGTCACCGTCGAGTAGATGGTACGGAAGATCCTCTGGGCTTCTCTATCAGAACTGGCCAAACAAAACCAATGGGATCAGACCCCCAAATAGCAAGTACCACAAAGGAATCTAAACTATGAACTAAAATCAACAATAGCTAACATAGCAATGGTTAGAGAAAGCAATAAGTAAATGCAGATCGAGACTCGTGCACTACCAATGCACTCATCCCGAGAAATAAAAAAGATAATAAGTAAGCCACTTAGAACATAAGTAATTAACATATGACATAATGTAAACTGTGGACTTGTGAATTAAACAGAGGACTTGTGACATAGCTAAACCATGTAAGAGAAATGGTACATGCGAACATGTACGGTAAGTGAAACATGTGAGCATGTTAGATATCTGAGACTTGTGAGCTTGTTATGTAATTAGGGTATGAGAGCCTGTGATAATTATATAGAACGACAATGGTAAGATGACTTGGGAACTATTCCAGAAGCCCAGTTACAACCCGAAAATCAAACAAGGGCCGGGGTTGTAACCCTTCTCCTGAACAGAACTTAATCTCTAATCAATATTTAGCATAAGATCATGTAGAACATGTGAGTACAAAAAATGATAAGATGACTTGGGAGCTATTCCGAAAGCCAAGTTACAACCCGTAAACCAAGCAAGGACCGGGGTTGTAACCCTTCTCCTGAACAGAACTTCATCTCTAATCATTTATCAAAAAGTAAAGCATAAATAATGATGTACTGAAATAAACATACGGACACTGCCTAGACAAAACTAGACTGGACTGGACTGACTCCATCCATTAAACATGGCCAAGCAATGAGTACGGCCTGATACATTAGCTAACTAGAGTTATCACAAGCCTAGTTACTAGAAAGATGTAATAAGATATTCCCATAGTCACTGTTTGCCATTGATTATCAAAGAACATAATAGTTTTGTGGGAGGACTGGACTTTAATTCATAATTACAAACTCGATTGTACAAAAGAAAGCCTAGGAATAAAACCTAGGAAAAGCAATCTAAGTACAATTGTTTAATTTGGATTCTGGGACATGACGGTAGAGACTCGGGAAAGTGCTATCAACTCTACCTTACTCCTTGGACGATCGAACGCAACCTCGGCTCCGGCGAAGAAATGCTCTATGTGTATCTCTCTGCTTCACTCTGTGTGTGTGTAAAGGAATAATCCCATGCAATTTATAGGAGTTTATGACGAGTGGGGTGTATAGCCACGTGGCCACATCCTTGTAACTGTGCCTTGAGAAGTGGGCAGTTGGAGATTGGTTAAGATTATTCTTGATCTGTTTGTTACAAATAAATCTGGACTGTTATGTCGGTTACAATAAATCTGAACTGTTATGATATGTTGGTTGCAATAAATCCGAGTTGTTTAAGACTTAGTCAACTTCTGTCACGTGTCCCAACTGCCGCTATATTGCGAGCCGTATGAATGGTGCATCCTGGCTGAGCCGCATAAAGGACTGTCCTTATGATTGAGCCATATGAGAGTGGTCTTATGACTGAGCCGCAAGAGGGTGGCCCCCATAACCGAGCCGCATGAGGGTGGCCTCATAACCGAGCCGCATGAGGGTGGCCTCATAATCGAGCCGCATGAGGGTGGCCTCATAACCGAGTCGCATGATAATGGTCTCATGACCGAGCCACATAAGGAGTCTTCTTTGGAACCGTACACTGTGCTGGATATCATGATGATTTTTTTATCTTTTTAGGAGCCTGTCACGTCTCGTCTTCATGTCAGAGCTGTCAGCCTTGTCAGAGTTGTCACTTTTTTGTGTCAGAGTAATTATGATTTGCTTCATAGAGAGACATTTATTGCTTTGGCGGATTTCAAACGTATAAGGCTTCATGCTGCTTTTTGGGTCGCATGAAGCTTTCTGAGCCGCATGAAGATTTCTGGGTCTTTTTGAACCGCATGAAGCTTCCTGGGTTTTGTGAGCCACATGAAGCCTCCTGGGTTTTGAGCCGCATGAAGCTTCCTAGGTTTTGAGCCGCATGAAGCTTCCTGGGTTTTGAGCCGCATAGTCTCTCTTTATTGCATTTGTGAATGATCACATCTCGCAAGTCATGGACATCTCGATCAACCTTTGCACTCGTTTTGTGGGCCCGGGTATCCCGAGCATACGAGTGCATAGGCATCATGCTTGCTCCCTGATGCGGGGCTAGTAAAAGTACTTTCCCTCGATCAGTGTTGGAAGGATTTTGAGAACCACCCTGTCCATTTGCCGTCGGGGGTTGGACACGGGCGATTCTGTACAACTTTCTATCAGAGGCCCGCATAATAGTTAGCGGGGTTCTCTGATGGTCAGCAGTGGGGACAGCTGTCTGAGCTCGACGAGCCCGTGCTGTCCTGGACTTCTTCGCTCTAGCACCCGAGGGTGCCTAGTAGGAAGAGTCCAAGTTGGAAGGAAGGAAGGGAAGTTGGTGCCCTTTTCAAAGGAGGCTCTATTTATATAATGGAGTGAGCCCTTTCTTCTTCTCCTTTCTGATGTAGCACTAAAAGTAATATTTTTCATGCTTCTACAAGACCTCCTTCAAAGTTTTCAAATTGCAAATTTGGAATACTTTGAATAAGAAGCATGGAAAGTAGAGTTATTTGGGTATGGCAATCCTATCAGAGGTAGCAGGGACGTGATAGGATTGGGTACTTCCGCTGGAGATTTTATGTAGACTTATCATCCTTGGCGTACCTTGGTATTAGGTACGGATAATAAGTTGAGAGAGGGAACCATCATATTTACTCAGAGGTGGTGAGAACGTGGTAAATATGGGGTTGATGGTAATGAGGACGCGGTGGGAGTGGACTCAGATGATGATACATAGTCAGAGGTAATATGGACGTGGAAGTCCTACGTAATGGGTAATGAATGCCATGGAACAACTGGGTTCCAGAAGCATATGATTGTGAAAAAGGAGTGCATGTACTAGAGGACCTAATACGACATTTGTGGTCAACAGAGGACATTTGTGGACCTATTATCCTTTTTGTGTACTGGCGGTACGAGTACGGATAATAAGTGGAGAGAAAATCAACATATTTACTCAGAGGTAATGAGGACGTGGTAAATATGGGTCTAAAGTAGAGCCTTCCTACTCAGAGGTAATGAGGACGTGGTAGGATTGGGCCTAATGAGGATACACAGAACAACTCAGAGGTGCTATCAATGTAGAAGTTCTATGTATTGGGTGGTTTGTTTGTGATGGACAGGAAAACAACTCAGAGGTAATATGGACATGGTTGTTTTTCCTGTTGAAAAATTTTATGGACCTATTACCCTTTTTGTGCACTGACAGTGCGAGTAATAGATTAGGATAATTTTTATGGACCTATTACCCATCTGCGCACCAGTGGTACGGGCAATAGATTTTGAGGCGAATTCTTGGCGGTAGAAAAGCTATGACCAGGGGCTACATAGATATGACTAAGAGAATTCATTCGGAGTAATCAGAGAGTAAGTTCAGTGGTACCTGAGGGTACGTAACTCAACAATCTGGGAGATTTGAAGTCGGAGTGTCAGTTCAGCGATACCTGCGGATATATGACTCACAATCTGAGAGATAGTTGGAAGGTGTCGTTTAGACAAAGTACTTCTTGAGGAACTTGTCGTTGTTGTTGTTGGTATTAGGGCGTTTGCCCTTATCCTCTCCATCTGAGATATGCATCCCCAGTTGGCGAGCCTTCTTCAATTTTGCTTCTGTTCTAGTGGCGCTGATGATGAAGGCCTTCCAATCTTTTAATTGATCTTTGGCCATCCAGAGGCTGATCGTGGGGAGCAGCCTCTTTTGGCAAATCTCAATCAAAGAAGAGTCCGGGTTCCCAGAGGACAATTTCATCGCGGTTTGGCGAAACCGCTCGATGTAATTTCTCGTCAGTTCCTTTTTCCCTTAAACAACGTCCATGAGGGTTGACATTGTCACATTTTGTCCCACCTCGTAGAACCTTTCTAAGAACATATGTTTGAAGCCGACAAAAGAATGGATACAGTTATCTGGCAGGTTGCGATACCAATCGAATGCGACCCCTTTCAATGCCCCAATGAATAGTCGTGTGAGGATGGCGTCGTCATGCGGCAAATGGTCTATTGTGACTTCAAAGTAGGTCATGTACCGGCTCGCCAAGGTCTTCCCGTCATAGGAATTGATATTGAATGGTTTGTATCGTAGAGGGAAGGGGACATCTCTCCATGTAGCTGGATACGACTGTCGTATCTTGAGGTCCTGAGAGTTTTCTCGAGCGTGAAACATTGCCCGGAGCTCCTGGACTTCTCTCCTCGCCTTCCTGGCCTCTTCTGCAGCAGTGGGAGCCGACATTCTGGGTGGATTATCGCCCGGGGTTGGTGCGGTTGTGTTTGAGTCCGTATTGACGGCGGGACCCAAGCTTGTTTGGCCAGGTGTCCTTCCTTGGAGAGCCGGTAGGGCCGCCTTGATCTCGTCTACCGACTTAACCAAGGTATAAAGTATGGCCTCAAGAGTGTCGAGGCATTGCCGATCACTGGGACCGTCGTAGTCATTCTCAGTTATGAATATTGTTCTTATATCGAGAGCAGTGGAAGGGACTGTAGAAGATGTGCTCTCCGAATCATACCCTCGAATAGAGAAGTCGTCGGGGTATGTAGGAATGTTCTCCTCTGGTTCGGACTCAGAGGATGTGCCACCCCCGCATTGGAGGTTGCCTCATCTTGGAACTTGTGGACGTCTTCAGGGACGTCAGAATCTGCTGCATCTGTTGGGGGGATTATCTCCCCAGGTTGATCTTCTTGGAACACCGGATTGTTGTGGATGTTCCGGAGAGTGCTACCCCCAGCTTCGTCTACCACCAGGGATGTAGATGACGAATTTCTAAGTGTTAAAGATTTCGTCTTCGAGCGGGTGCCTTGATAAACTCCTCCTGTGGTGGTTGTGGACAATCGCTTGGATGAAAGTTTCTTAGCCGTGCTAGTTGAGATCATCGGGCTGGAGACATTTATTTTCTTCCCTCCGTTACCGGTAGGGACCTTTCGGGCAGAATTGCAGGAGGCGAAAGGAAGCGCCTCGTCTCCCGAGCTTTGTTCTAGGACCGGTCCTGGCTGCTGCAGTCGTTGGAAGATGGACTGTCGGTCCTCTTGTACTGTTGTCTTGTTGCAGCAGCAGTTGACAATAACTTGAGTGCATTGATGTCCATGGAAGGACTCTCTGCACACCAAGGTTTTCTCTTTTTCCTTGCGCTTGTGACGGATCACATCATGCAAGTCAAGTGCATCTCGAGCAACCTTTACACTCGTTTTGTGGGCCCGGGAGTCCCGAGCACACGAGTCCGTTGGTATCATGTTTCCTCCATGATGCGGGGCTAGTAAAAGTACTTGCCCTTGATCATTGTTGGAAGACTCTTGAGAACCACTTTGTTTGTTGGCCGCCGAGGGCTGGACACGGGTGGTTTTGTACAACTTTCCATCAGAGGCCCGCATAACAGTTAGCGGGACTCCCTGATGGTCAGAAGTTGGGACAGCTGACTGAGTTCGACGAGCCTGCGCTGTCCTAGACTTTTTCGCTCTAGCACCCGAGGGCGCGTAGTAGGAAGAGTCCAAGCTGTGCCGCCCAGAGTCTGGCACATCCTCATAGGAGCTTCTGAGGTCAGGACCGCATGAGAGGCGGTCGAAGACTGAACCCGAGCCGCATAGGACGGATGGTCTGCGGCTGGGATTGGGTGCCGCATAAGCCCTCTCCCTACGGCTGGGCTTGGCGGCCGCATAAACATTCTGCAAGCGGCTGGGATAGGTGGCCGCATGAGCAGTCTGCATGCGGCTGAGATTGGAGGCCGCATGAGGCTTCTGTATGCGGCTGGAATTTGTAGCCACATAAGCCTTCTGCATGCGGCTGGAAGTTGTGGCCGCATGAGCTTTCTGCATGCAGCTGGCAGTTGTGGCTGTATGAGCTTTCTACATGCGGCTGGCATTTGTGGCCGTATGAGGTTTCTGCATGCGGCTGGCACCCTTATGCGGCCTCTTTTTGGACCGCATAGAGTTCCCATTTGCCCCTGCAAGTCCAGCATGGTAGTATTTTCCTTTGCCAGACTTGGGGACAGCAGGGTCCTCTGCAGCCTGAAGCGGGACAGTATGCGAGTCTTCTCCGCCGTCTTGGGCAACAGAGAACACTTCTTCCAGAGCTTGAAAAGGAGCAACGGTCTTGGGCCTCCACTTTCTACGGGCCTTCTTTGAGCCGGCTCGCTTCTGGGTCGGGCTAGCGCTCCCCTCGGAGAGCATTTCTTCAAACGCTTGCTGGTCGAAGCGAACAACCAGCATCTGTTGCGTGGAGCCGAGTTTGGCGACGTCCGATTGCGTCACCGACTTCTCAGCAGTGGAGAAGTTAGTCCCCAGCAGAGTCGCCATCGTGTTTGCCATTGATTATCAAAGAACGGAACAGTTTTATGGGATGACTGAGCTTTAATTCATAATTACAAACTCGCTTGTACAAAAGAAAGCCTAAGAACAAAACCTAGGAAAATTAATCTAGGTACAATTGTTTAATTTGGATTCTGGGGGGTGACGGTAGAGGCTCGGGAAAGAGCTGTCAACTCTGTCTTACTCCTTGGATGATCGAACGCAACTTCGGCTCCGACGAAGAAATGCTATATGTGTATCTCTCTGCTTCTCTGTGTGTGTGTGCAAAGGAATAATCCCATGCTATTTATAGGAGTTTGTGATAAGTGGGGTGTACAGCCACGTGGCCACATCCTTGTAACTGCGCCTTGAGAAGTGGGCAGTTGGGGATTGGTTAAGATTAATCTTGATCTGTTTGTTGCAAGTAAATCTGGACTGTTATGTCGGTTGCAATAAATCTGAACTATTATGATATGTTGGTTGTAATAAATCTGAGTTGTTTAAGACTTAGTCAACTTCTGCCACATGTCCCAACTGCTGCTATGTTGCGAGTCGCATGAATGGTGCATCCTGGCTAAGCCGCATGAAGGACTGTCCCCATGATTGAGCCACATGAGAGTGGTCTCATGACTGAGCCGCATGAGGGTGGCCCCCATAACCGAGCTACATGAGGGTGGACTCATAGCCGAGCCGCATGTGGGTGGCCTCATAACTGAGCCGCATGAGGGTGGCCTCATAACCGAGCCACATGAGAGTGGTCTCATGACTGAGCCGCATGAGGAGTCTTCTTTGGAACTGTGCACTGTGCTGGATATCATGATAATTTTCTCGTCTTTTTACGAGCCTGTCACGTCTCGTATTCATGTCAGAGCTGTCATCTTTGTCAGAGTTGTCACTTTTTTGTGTCAGAGTAATTATGACTTGCTTCATAGAGAGACATTTATTGCTTAGGCGAATTTCAAACCGCATAAGGCTCCCCGCTGCTTTTTGGACCGCATGAAGCTTTCTGAGCCGCATGAAGCTTTCTGGGTCTTTTTAAGCCGAATGAAGCTTCCTCGGTTTTGTGAGCCGCATAAAGCTTCCTGGGTTTTGAGCCGCATGAAGCTTGCTGGGTTTTGAGCCACATGAAGCTCCATGTTGATTTTTGGACCGCATAGTCTCTCTTTCTTGCATTTGTGAATGATCACATCTCGCAATTCAAGGACATCTCGATCAACCTTTGCACTCGCTTTGTGGGCCCGGGTATCCCGAGCACACGAGTGCATAGGCATCATGCTTGCTCCCTGATGCGGGGCTAGTAAAAGTACTTGCCCTCGATCAGTGTTTGGAGGCTTTTGAGAACCACCCTGTCCGTTTGCCGTCGGGGGTTGGACACGGGCGGTTCTGTACAACTTTCCATCAGAGGCCCGCCTAACAGTTAGCGGGGTTCTCAGCAGTGGAGACAGCTATCTGAGCTCGCCGAGCCCGCACTGTCCTGGACTTCTTCGCTCTAGCACCCGAGGGTGCGTAGTAGGAGGAGTCCAAGTTGAAAGAAGGGAAGGGAAGTTGGTGCCCTTTTCAAAGGAGGCAAGGAGGCTCCATTTACAGAATGGAGTGAGCCCTTTCTTCTTCTTCTTTCTGATGTGGGACTAAAAGTAATATTTTCTATGCTTCTACAGTCACAAGTCCTGCAGCTATCCAGTTATACTTCCGCAGTTTGAGAGTTGTATTAGGTGGATACGTCGTCCAGGAGAAAAATGTATCCCATGGTGACTTGGGGGTGCAACACATGACAGTGTGCTGGAAATGCGCCCTACTCATCGGCAAGCTACAAGTCTAATTAAAGCGCCCAGATAAAGGGATTGCCTGTGAATGAAAAATCTCTCTGTATGAACTACTTGATCAATCTAGTCATTAACCTAGACAGATTTAATATGAATCCCTGACCGTGGTAACCAGGTATCCATGTCCTAGACATGATACAAGACGAGACATATAGTATGTGCACGCAAACACAATACATTCAACCACAGTGTCCAAAAGAGTTGTATTAGCAAGAAGAATAGCCGTCGCAACAGCATCTTGATTATACATGTCATGTTAGGTTTACTTGTCATATCAAGGGTACGCTACATCGGACCACTAACAAGAGTTATCATGTTAAGGGTACTTGTCAAGAGTGCGCCTCTATGGGCCACTATCATATAAGCAAGAAAGACATGTTCAAGAGTGTACCACGACGGGTCACTATCATGTAAGCAAAGAAAGACATGTTCAAGAGTGCACCACGATGGGTCACTATCTAGTATAAGCAGAGAAGTAATATGTAACATGAGTGTACTACAATGGGTCACTATCATGTAAAGCAAAGAAAAGACATAAATCATGGGTGTACCCCAACGGGCCACAATCATGCTAAGCAAAGAAGAGAAATGGCAACAAATATAGCATGTAAGTAAGAAATTATCCTAAAAGGGGTATCATGACATGGAAAAGGGAATAAATAAAGTAACTACTTGGTATAAAAATAATAATTGAATCTGTGCTAGTGTTAGGTGTACAAAGGGTGTACAATCATTTTATAATTGTACAAGGTCATCAAATCATGTTAAAAAATTTATTGCAATCGAAGAAACCTCAAAACGTCAAATACAGAAAATATGCCAAAAGATCAAAACTATGATTGAAGTCATCAATCGCATATGAACTCTAATTAAAGTGAAACAAGAAGATTCTTGAAGCCAAGATAAAGATCTACAACTTTTATGCTGAGAGTTGGGAGAAATTCTGGCCACAAATCAGCCAAATATGGCATAAAACAACCAAAAACAGCTAAAATAGGTAATATGCATCCATGCGGACTGGCACTATACGGCCAGCACTATACAGCTATACGGACTGGCACTATACGGCCAGGTACTATGCATCCATGCGGACTGGCACTATGCGGCCAGCACTAAGCATCTATGAGGACTGGCACTATGCGGCCAGCTCTATACAGCTATACGGCCAGCACTATGCGACACTATGCAGCTATGCGGACTGGCACTATGCAGCCAGCACTATGCATCTATGCGGACTGGCACTATGTAGCACTATGCAGCTATGCGGACTAGCACTATGCGGCCAGCACTATGCATCTATACAAACTGGTACTATGCGGCCAGGCACTATACATCTATGCGGACTGGCACTATGCGGCCAGTACTATGCATCTATACGGCCAGCACTATGCGGCACTATTTATCGTCCCTGCCAGAACCAGGTCAGATGAACATAGAAGATGTCTCCAAAACTTATTTTTGCCATAACTTCCTCAAAACAAGTCAAAATTTAACTTTTTACATGTCAAAATTGTGTAGAATCAAACTCTCTAGAACATGAAACAATTTGTTTTTGAAAACAAGTAAGTTTGATAGATCAAAACCAAGAAAAATCAAAAATGAAGTAAACTTAGATCTACCAGAATTTATCCACCAAAATAAAAAACGGTAAGTTCTAAAGATGCTTAGAATCATGTAAGAAAAAGTTTAGAACAAACAAAATAATATTTGTCCAACATTTGGCAAGATGTACTTGCCTTAGGTTGGAGGAAAAAAATAAAGAGGAAGAAGATGAAAATAATGAAAATAATGGAGGAGAGAGAGAGAAGTTGGTTTTATAAGAAAACCCTTCTCATCTAAAACCAACCCAAACCAAGTCATGCCAAGTTGAACCAAACCAAATTAAACCAAGTCAAAATTAAACCAAAGCAAGGCTAAGAAGACAAATCAAAATACGAGTCACCTAAGAAGGGCCAGAATTTCGTATACGTACACTGAAAATACGTATAACAGAAAACGGGAGTGACAGGCATGCCGTCGACATACAAGGGTACACTGACGATATGCCGGTCAAGGAGAAAATCTATAAGTTGGAAAAAATTAAAATATTCCGAAAATCAAGAAAATACAAAACACAGTACAAAAATATGTATTCGTATATAAATGCCGATACAGTGAGACGAGTCTCACAACTCTCCCATCCTTAGAAAAAATTCCATCATCGGAATTTCCTAACGCTAGTCGAGCATGATAACCAAAACAAAAGCTCAAGAAAATGCAACTATCATAATCAACAAGGCATGGTATATCAGTAAATGAAGGCAATATTATTATAAATAAATGCGTAAGCAATAACACAACCACAATAAAGAAGGGCTGGAGGCATTTGAACATTATGTCTCCTGAGTCAGTTGAGTAGGGACCAACATCCTCGTTGGCCTACGCTGACTCCAAAATAGATAGGAGTCAAGTCTCAAAGTAAGTCGGTACCAATGACTTAGTCTAAGACATGACACTACCCAGGACGTATCGTCGTAGTCGAGATACCTGATATTTATCACATGTCTCAACTATGAGGACAGAAGAGTGGGACGAGAAACTCGTCTTCACTCATCGAATGAGTCAAGCTGACCATTGTATTCTATATATAGAAAGAATACAAATTTGTCGACAAGAACCCAAGATATACTGCCACTACCTAGCCTGCTACTGAAAGACAGATCCAAAGGTCATAACTGAAGGAAGACCATAAAGATAGTACCTGAGACTCCCAATGTATTATCTTTATACTGATACTACAGCTGCTCCTGGTACTGCGCATTCAATCGCGCTCTGAGCTGCCTGACCCTCTGAGCTCGTGATGGCGGTGGGTATTATGCCAATGGTTGAATATATAGTATTAGCCCCAACTGCTCGTCCACTGTTAGAGGTGATGACTGAGGCGACTGAAAGGACTGCAGTGGTACATCTGGTGTAGATAGTCGTCCTCGAGATGTTGGATAGGGGTAAGTGCTAATTGAATGGTCCTCTGCTCCACAGCGGAAGCATCGCCTATTGGCCGTCCGGCAAACTGATATGAGATGCCCTATATTGTCACAATAGGTACAAGCTACTTGTTATGCTTGATACTGCTACTGGTTTTGCTGCTTCTGAGCTTGCTGCTGTTGAACCAGCGCTAGTGCCTGCTGGTTGAAAGGCTGGAAGGATGATGATCCATCTTGACTCCTCTGGGGACAAATTCCTATCATGTGGTCTGGTGATCCACACGCTAAATATAGAAGGTTAGCCCTCCGACAAGTAAGACAAGTGTGCCCTTCCTTTCCATAGAAGGAACATACGGTCGATAACTCCTGGTGCTGGTATGGACGTTGGTCTGCTATTACTGGTGGTGGACGTCGGGATGAAAAGCCTGGTACGGGTTAATGGTACCTCTTAGGACCCTCAGTTCTGGATATGGTTCTTCTGGCTATAGGCTCCCGCTTTCGTACTGCCTCCACGGTAGGTCGGGCTCGATATGCTGACTGGCTGGATGACTGGTACCGCCTGGCTCCAATCTGTACTTATTTTGGCTATAAGTCCTCGGTTTGAAATTTCTCGGGTACTCCTTGCATACTACGGTCTATCAACATCTGGATACTCTGTTGGAGAACGAGATCTCATCATTGTTGTGCCTCCATTATTTCCTTGACGATCCCTATGAGTACAGGTACATCAGACTGATATGGAACTACCTTTGATCGGACTGCTGATTGTACTGGCACAGCTAGCTGATCGGGATGGACTGACATCTCTGCCCTCGAGTCAACTCTCGACTCTGCACCTGAATGCTGAGACTGATCCTCCACAACTGGCCTAACAAAAGATTGCTGACCTGCCATCGGCAGAACACAAACAAGATAATCGGAAGGATTAGGAACAGTACCCCTGAAAGTTAAAGGGCACAAGGATCAAATCGAGAAAACATAAAAGGTCAACGATAAAACCAGATATCAGGTCAAAGGATCAGAGATAGAGAAAAATATGAAGGATATCAATAAAGATAATTGTGACTGAGATAACTAAATATCATTAACCCCCACATATCTGATAAATCAGACCTTCATGGGGGCACCACTAAAACCTGTGTCACGCCCCATAACAAGAATACTATTAAAGTGGGGATGGACAAAGCCAGCTACGTAATGCCAGATACACCAGTACTCTGAAATCACGTATAAGTTGTCAAGACATGGGGGTTACTTCTACAAGCCAACAGTCGATCCTAGGACAAACAATCCTAGGTATCTCAATCACAGACAATTACACAAAGAGCAAGAAGTATGATCATCGGACATACAATAGTAAAACATCCCAAACCATATATACATGGATGATCATGAAGCTAGTAATACAAAATGGAGAACTAGCAAGAGTAATAGTTATACTTGATAAGCTCTAGCTATAGTCTAGAATACGCACATCATGTTTAGGCTCGTAGGCTAAATATCAAGAACCAAAATATGAGCTAAACACATGCTCGGAGGCTAAATGCCACAAAAGAATAATGTACATATCAAGTGGAAGAATGAAACAAGAAAGCTACTCAGGTGCTCTGGTGCTTCGGATAGTCACCATCGAGTAGATGGTACGAAAGATCCTCTGGGCTTCTCTATCTGATCTGTCCAAACAAAACCAGTGGGGTCAGACCCCCAAATAGCAAGTACCACAAAGGAAGCCAAACTATAAACTAAAACCAGCAATAGCTAACATAGCAATGGTTAGAGAAAGCAATAAGTAAATGCAGATCGAGACTCGTGCACTACCAATGCACTCATCCCGAGAAATAGAAAAGATAATAAGTAAGCCACTTGGAGCATAAGTAATTAACATGTGACATAATGTAAACTGTAGACTTGTGAATTAAACAGAGGACTTGTAACATAGCTAAACCATGTAAGAAAAATGGCACATGCGAACATGTACGGTAAGTGGAACATATGAGCATGTTAGATAACTGAGACTTGTGAGCATGTTATGTAACTAGGGCATGAGAGCCTGTGATAATTATATAGAGCGACAATGATAAGATAACTTGGGAACTATTCCAGCAGCCCAGTTACAACCCGCAAACCAAACAAGGACCGGGGTTGTAATCCTTCTCCGGAACAGAACTTAATCTCTAATCAATGTTTAACATAAGATCATGTAGAACATATGAGTACTGAAAATGATAAGATAATTTGGGAGCTATTCCGGAAGCCAAGTTACAACCCGTAAACCAAACAAGGACTGGGGTTGTAACCCTTCTCCTGAACAGAACTTCGTCTCTAATCATTTATCAAAAAGTAAAGCATAAATAATGATGTACTGAAATAAACATACGGACACTACCTAGACAAAACTAGACTGGACTGGACTGACTTCATCCATCAAACACGGCCAAGCAATGAGTATAGCTTGATACATTAGCTAACTAGGGTTATCAGTACAAGCCTAGTTACTAACAAGATGTAACGAGATATTACCACAGTCACAAGCCCTACAGCTATCCTGTTATCCTTCTGCAGGTTGAGAGTTGTATTAGGTGGATACGTCGCCCAGAAGACAAATGTATCCTATGGTGACTTAGGGGTACAACACATGACAGTGTACTGTAAATATACCCTACTCGTCGATAGGCTACAAGTCCAATTAAAGAGCCCAGATAATGGGATCGCCTGTGACTGGAAAATCTCTCTGTATGTACTACTTGATTAATCTAGTCATTAACCTAGTCAGATTCAGTATGAATCCCTGACCGTGGTAATCAGGAATCCATGTCCTAGACATGATACAAGACGAGACATGTAGTTTGTGCACGCATACACAATACATTCAACCACGGTGTCCAAAAGAGTTGTATTAGCAAGAAGAATAGTCGTCGCAATAGCAACTTGATTATACATGTCATGTTAGGTTTACTTGTCATATCAAGACTGTGCCACAACGGACCACTTTCAAGAGTTATAATGTTAAGGGTACTTGTCAAGAGTGCGCCTCTACGGGCCACTATCATATAAGCAAGAAAGACATGTTCAAGAGTGCACCACGATGGGTCACTATCATGTGAGCAAAGAAAGACATGTTCAAAAGTGCACCACGATGGGTCACTATCTAGTATAAGCAGAGAAGTAACGTGTAACATGAGTGCACCACAACGGGTCACTATCGTGTAAAACAAAGAAAAGACGTAAATCATGAGTGCACCCCGACGGGCCACAATCATGCTAAGCAAAGACGAGAAATGGCAACAAATATAGCATGTAACTAAGAACTTGTCCAAAAAGGAGTATCATGGCATGGAAGAGGGAATAAATAAAGTAACTACTTGGTATAAAAATAATAATTGATCTGTGCTAGTGTTATGTGTACAAAAGGTGTACAATCATTTTCTAATTGTACACGATCATCAATTCATGTTAAGAAATTTATTGCAATCGAAGAAACCTCAAAATGTCAAATACAGAAAATATGGCAAAAGATTAAAACTATGATTGAAGTCATCAATCGCATATAAACTCCAATTAAAATGAAACAAGAATATTCTTGAAGCCAAGACAAAGATCTATAACTTTTATGTTAGGAGCTGGGAAAATTTTTGGCCACAAATCAGCCAAATAGGGCATAAAACAGCCAAAATATGCACTATGCGGCACTATGCATCCATGCGAACTGGCACTATGCGGCCAGCACTATGCAGCTATGCGAACTGGCATTATACGGCCAGGTACTATGCATCCATGTGGATTGGCACTATGCGACCAGCACTATGTGTAAAACCCCTAAATTTCTACTATTATTTTTTTTAATTTTTGGTACTGATTTAAAATTTTGTATTTACGTCACGTAGTCGTATTTTACGTCGTGCACGAAATTTTATTTTCGTGAATGCTCGACGAGTACGAATATGTGCGAGCGAACATATTTTTGGAAAAACATTTATTTTATTTTTAATATATAAAAAAAAATTATTGGTATTTATATATTTTTAAAATTATGAAAAGTATCGGGATGGCCAAATCTTATTATTATTTTTATTTAATTATAAAAGGCTATCATATTTAATAGTAGCAATTTAGAAAACTATTTTATGCAAATATTCTTAACGTGAGGTACATAAATTTTTTATTCATATAAATAATTTCATTTTCGAAATTATTATATTAATATTTTATTATTCAAAAAGTTATTTAAAAATATTATTATTTTTAAAATTATTATTATTGGTATTTTTTGAAAATATATTTGAAATCTATTGTGGCTATTTTAAATCTCGATTTGATTTTATGAAATTATTCTAAATAGTTAAAGGATAGAATTTATACTTAAATTAAGTTAGATTATCTAGTTTTAAATTGGAGTTTAATTTGAGTTTGGATTTGATTATTGATTTAAATTAGGTTTTAAATTAATCCTAATATTTATCTAACTGGGTATTCCTACCTCCTATAAAAGGAGAGGTACTCCTCCAGAAATTTCCATCCACAACCCAAAATCCGTGCACCGTGTCTGTGCTTCCCATCCACTAATATTGTTTCCCAATACAAATACATAATATCCTGTCCGACAAACCGGACGATCACCTCGCGTTGGGACACACCCCCGACACGACAAAACCCCATCTCCATCCTCCTCCACGTAGCTCGGCACCACTCCTTCACTATGGTCAGCACCACCGCCTGCAACCCGGCCTCTCCTCCCGGCCATTCTCCATGGCCATCGCCACCAGCCCTACGCCTCACCCACAACAATCAGAACACCTACGCCTAAATTCTCGATCGCGGCAACCACATCACCGTCACCGGCACCCACACACCACCACCCTCGCCGTCGTCAGTATCCCGACAACACTTTTGCAACCAACTTCACCACCACCATGACCACACCACTCCTGACATCTCCGCCAACACCCCCGACGCCATCACCACCGTCATCCCCACCACGAACCACCACAGAAAGGAAAAAGGAGGGGGGAGATCCCGTACCTCGCCTGACCGTAGCGCCTCGCTCCTGGCCGAGCGCCGCCACCGTCGAGATCCTCCTCCGCGCCTCCTCTCTCATTCCGCTCCGCCGCCTCCGAATCCCAGCCCTGGACTCGCCGCCAGACCTGACGGGATCCCTCCGCTCCGCCTAGATCCGTCCCGAGCCGCCTTCTTCCCGAGTGCTCCGTCCAGTCGCGCCTCCGGCCACCGCGTGGGGCGCGCAGCCTCTACTGTGCGTCACACGCCGGAAGACCCGCCACCGCCGGAACCCTCGCGGCCAGGGTCGGTGCGCCGCCTCTCCGCAGCCGTCAGCCGCGACCAGAGCTCCGGCTTCCTCCGCCGCGCTTCCGCGTCGGCCGACGAGCGGACCGCCGACCCCTTCCTCGGTGAGCGCCTCTTCCCCTTTCTTCCTCTCTCTCTCCCTCTCTCGCTCTGTGTCAAGGAATTGGGGGAGGAGAATGAGCAGAAGTGCTCTTTTGGGTTTTTAATAGATTATTATTATTATTATTATTATTATTATTATTATTATTATTATTATTATTATTATTATTATTATCATTATACTGTTATAAGTATTAGTTAACTAAGATTATTATTACTATTATTATTTAATAATTTATTATTCCTATGATTATTATTATTATTATTATTATTATTATCATTATTAGCATCTTATTATTATCATTATAATTATTATTATCATTATTATTTCTATTAATTATTAGTATCATTATCATTTTGGTGTCATACTTATCCATTATTATTTTATTATCATCATTATTAAATCATTATTTTCAAAAATTTTGTACTATTATAGAATAAATGATAGAGTATTATAGGTAACTTCAAATATTCAAAGTTTTCCTAAAATATTTTTCTAGATTTATATATATTTATTGAATTATTTTTGACTAATAACACATAGATGTCTACCAAAAAAATTCTACTTTTACAAACTTATATCTAAATACGATTTTTTTGATTTACCAAAGTATTTAATAAAAGTATTTCTCAAATTTAATTTATATACATAACTAATTTCAAGTATTTACGTAAAAATTATTTTTAACTCATAAATTGTACTTTTCAAACATTATAAATATATCCTAAAATAATATACGTATTTACCCTCCGCAAATTATCTTCGAATTATCCCCATTGCTCATGACTAATTGTGTGTCCTATTTCTCGTGGCTTCGAACCCCTCACCTACTGGCCTTGGCAATTGGACGTAACAGGACTTGTTGAATCATTGCACCACTCCAGGCAACACCACCAGGCAAGACACCTTGTCTTTACTATTTAATTTCTTGCTCAATATCATGCATGTTGTGTTTATTTTCAAGATTGTTTCTTTCTAAATTATATATAGATACAAATTATTATATTTTATAAAATTGGCTTAGAGTTAAGAGACTACCATCAAATTTAGTGTGTCTCATTGACTTGCCACGATTATACACGAGTTGTGTGTGAGAGTTGTGAGTGTCATACAGAGGCCACTTGCGTGTGGGCTGATCCCCCGTGCGCATGCGTAGGAATAACTGTCAATAGATGTATGATTAGAAGACTTGAGAGTTATCTATATTAAAATAGTGTGGTGGAAACGACACGTGTTTGTGTGTCATGGTTATGACACACGTATAGTATCATTGGGGGGGAGGGGACAGCTACTAGCGTAGGGGCTACTTTTTACACACATTTTGGGAGATAGTGTCTCGGATGAGCGCTACGTGTTACCCGGCCGATAGTGTCTCGGATGAGCGCTACTTGTTGGCCACTCTTTATTACATGCTTGAGACAGCCCCTGCGTAGAACGTTGTCCTCTAAATTGAATCCACATAGAATGGTTAGGAACCTTTACTCATGCATATTTCTGTTGAGCTTTATTATTCAGTTTATCGGCATGATATTATGTGTCTTGTTACGTCCCTCTGAGGACCTGGTGATCTCTCCAAGTGTGCGTTTCATGATTTCTTGCAGGTGCCCTAGCTAAGGCCATTCCTTCCTTCGTGATAATCGCTCTTGGACTCGCCATTGCTCTCGCTTGTTAAATTCTTTCCTTGTATATTTTTTTTTCATATTTAATTTGGTTGGTAGTGGACTTTGTCTCCACCCAACTGTTGTGTACATGACAAACTCAAAGTTGCTTTATATCATTATTTATCTTTGTGGATGAGATTTAGTTGTCTTGGATTACTACATTTACAGCTTATGTATATATACGAGTCGTATATTTACTCGTATATATACAGCTGGCATGATACGTATCTGGTCTCAAGTATTTGAGACTGGGGCGTTACACTATACAACTATACGGCCAACACTCTGCGGCCAGCACTATGCATCTATGCGGACTGGTACTATACGGCCAGTACTATGCATCTATGCGGACTGGCACTATGCTGTACTATACAGCTATGCGGACTGGCACTATGTGGCCAGCACTATGCATCTATACGGCCAGGTACTATGTATCCATACGAACTGGCACTATGCGGTCAATACTATGTATCTATGTGGCCAGCACTATGCGGCACTATTCATCGTTCCTGCCAGAACCAGGTCAGATGAACATAGAAGATGTCCAAAACTTGCTTTGGCCATAACTTTCTCAAAATAAGTCAAAATCTAACTTTTCAAAGGTCAAAATTGTGTAGAATCAAATTCTATACCACATAGATCAATTAGTTTTCGAAAACAAGTAAGTTTGATAGATCAAAACCAAGAAAAACCGAAAATAAAGTAAACTTAGATCTACAAGAATTTATCCACCAAAATAAAAAATTCCAAGTTCTAAAGATGCTTAGAATCATATAAGAAAGAGTTTAGAACAAATAAAATAATATTTGTCCAACATTTGACAAGATGTACTTACCTTAGGTTGTAGGAAAAACAATGAAGAGGAAGAAGATGAAGAGAATGAAAATAATGGAGGAGAGAGAGAGAGAGAGAGAGGTTAGTTTTTATATAAAATCCTTCTCATCTAAAACCAACCCAAACCAAGTCATGCCAAGTTGAACCAAACCAAATTAAACTAAGTCAAAATTAAACCAAAGCAAGGCTAAAAAGATAAGTCTAAATATGAGTCACCTGATAAGGGCCAGAATTTTGTGTATGTATACTGAAAATACGTATAACATAAAACGGAAGTGACAAGCATGCCGTCGACATACAAGGGTACAATGGCGATATGCCGGTCAAGAAGAAAATATATAAGTTGGGAAAACTTTAAAATGTTCCAAAAATCAAGAAAATATAAAATACATTACAAAAATACGTATCCGTATATAAATATCGATACAGTAAGACGAGTCTCACAGTTATCAACAGGGGGAAACCACTGCATATGTGTACTATTCCTTCTCGGAAAGCCACAAACAAGAGCTGAAGACTCTTCTCCTTTCATCTACCAGCTGGGTTGTCCCATGTCATGTGGGCGACACAAATAGGCTTATAGTTATGCCATAAAATTGATCCTAAAACAAGATTAGAAAGACTACTAAAATTATAGTCGCACTCACTAAATGAACATGTTGATTTTTTATGGGTGGGCGAGAGGCTTCCCCACTAGTGCATTCAATGTATTGATAACCATGTAGTTTGTTTGTAGGTTCCAGTGGCAACTGTTCGGTATGGAGCTCGTTTGGACGTGTCAAGGTATGGAGTTCCTTGACGTTTTGAAGCGTACGGCCTTGCTGGAGTATTCACTTATACGAGACATAATATATGGATATCGCCTTCTTCAAGTTGTAAACCTAAGGGCATGATCTTTTGTATTGAGAGATGAGAGAGATATGAGTGATTGTACTCAAAAAGAGAGGGCGAGTGAGATTGAGCGATTGTAATCTTGTCCTCGTGCCTTTGTAATTCTGTTGCGATATCAATAAAAATATATTTTATCTATACATCTTGTGTTATTCAACTTCTTTGCTCAGAACTTCTATGCAATGACTCCGTCGCTAAGCCGCCCAATTGGCTATTTTGGTATTCGCCTTGTGCGAGCACAACTTAGACTTGCACGTTATCATACCCTAGTGAGGGCGATCAGTTTTACGAAACCGGGATGTGACAAAGTGGTATCAGAGCACAACTTTACGTCATTGGACTATGATTGAATTCTTTTGAAATCTAATGTTACATTCGTACTTGATGTGAATAGCGCTCTCAATCAACGTTCCGTGGGGTGTTATATACAATAAGTCTAGATATTTTAAAAATATCACATTTTAAAAATATCACATGGGTGTTTATTTATCAAAAAGATAGTTTCACGCAAGGCCTGGTTGGATGAGTTAGGCTGAATAATATACATCTAGATTTCATATATATTAGCAAGTTGTGTACGAGATCAAAATAGTTCAAACAAATATAAGTTGGAAACGATTCATAGAAGTAGGATAACTATCTTTAGAGATGTTATCGGACGAGGATATTATCGATAGGAATATATATAGAATGTGCTTGGATCTTGAGGAAGGGATTGTAAGCCCCTGATTTTCAAAAATTTATTAAACTACTGTTAATTAATTATTAAATGTCATTATTGGTTTTAAAATAATTTAATATGATTTTAGGAATTTTCTAGAATTTTTTAAATGAATTTTTAATGAGTTTTACATACAAAAATATCATTTTGTAATTTATTTTAATATTTTAATAGCATTTTGTAATTTTTTGAATTGTTTTAATAGTGTTTTGCAATTATTAGAATTGTTAGTATATTAGTTTGTAATTTATTAATTGTTTTAAATTTTGTTATGCAAATTATAATTTGCATTTACTGCTGTTTGGACCTATTTGTAAATCCTAAGTTCCTAGGGGACCTAATTGCAAATTATCAAACACCCCCCCCCCCCCCCCGACCGACAGCTCCCCCTCTCTCTCCTCTGCCCACCTACTCCCCTGCCCCGACCGACTCACCGCCCTGTCCCGCCTTTCCCGGCTGCCCCCACCGCCACAAACCCCTATAAAGCTCCCCCTCACTCCCAAGACCCAAACCCTAAACCTAAATCTCCTCCACGACCAACCGCTGCCCTCTTCTTCCCCGACGAACCCCCAAACCCTAACCCTACTCCGGCGAACGCTGCTCCGCCCCAACCGACGACCTTCACCGCCAACCACCACCACCATTCGACTCGCCCTGTCACGCCGACCCCAGCGCCACCGGAGCGCCCCGATCCCGACGCCTCCTCCGCCGTCCCCGACCTTCGAATCACCCTTCAACTCGCCGGACACGTGAGTGTCAGTGTTCCCCTGTGTCTGCGTGTCTCGTATTGGGTCGGGAGTGTTCGCCGTGTCCTGGCGAATACTTTGATAGAACTAGACACGCGTTCTAGCCTTCGTGCGTGTCGTGCATAGCACGGACACGAGAAAATCCTGTGTCCTAAACTGTCTGGACACAGGACAGTTTTATATTTTTTTTTATGCATAAACTACCCTAACCTAAATAAAAGAAAGAAGACCCTAATCCTAATAGTCGGGCCAACTGGCCCATTGGCCAGCGCGCAGAGCCTAAACCCCCCCCCCCCCCCCCACGCTGTGTTGGCCTGGGTTCGAGTCCCCCTGGCTGATTTTGCTTTCTTTTTTCTTTTCTTTTCCTTTTTCTTTTTTCTTTTTTATATATATATATTTATATATATATGTATATACATTTATTTGTGTATATATATATGTATTACTATATATACTATATTTATGTATATATATACTTGCTGTTTATATATATATATATATATATATATATATATATATATATATATATTTATATATATATATATATATATATATATATATATTATGTATATACTTCATCCTTTATACTTTATTATTTTATGTATATATACATATATATATGTATTATGTATACGTATATAGTTATGTATATATATATATATTTCCTTGTGTATATATATATATTATTATATATATACTATTATATGTATATGTATACATTATTTTGTAGATATATATATATTATATAGTTGAGTATTTTCTTATATGTATGTATATATACATATATTTGTATATATATATATATATATATATATATATATATATATATATATATATATATATATATATATATATATATATATATATATAATATATAGTTGAGCATTTTCCTATATATATAAATATCCCTATATTTATATATATATATATTATTTTCTATATGTATTTTACTTAGCTTAGTGTAAATTATTTATATAAAATAATGTTCATACTTTTATAGTTACTATGTAAAACTTTACCTTATTAAAATATTAATATTTATTTTGCATTTCTACCACTTAGTATTTTTTGTATATTTAAATTACTGCAACCATTTGGAGTCCAAGCCTAGCATGGGTATTTGGGTTCGAATGTGTTTTCACACATTCAAGACCTGTACAAGTCATATTGGACTTGATTCATGGCCTTGGGTCCTGTATTTGAACTTTGGTTCAAATTATATACATGGACAAAATACGCAGATAATTAATTATTGTGTGCAATGCTGTTTTTGATTTTCTAAAAATACTTAAAGTATTGCTAAAATTATGGAAAAATAGTTTTTAGATACTATGTTAAGTTAGCTAATTTAGTATAATTTTTGTAGTATTTAATTTACTATTTTGCCACTAGTTTGGCATATGAAACCAAAACTCATTTTCTGTGCACTTAGGAAAACTGATTTTTATAAAATATTTGTACTGGTTAATCAATTCCAGAAAAATTATAATAAATTTCTATAGTTAGCAAGGATCGTTTTGGTACTTTGTTTTATGCAAAACTAGGCTTTTTGTCTATCTCTAAAATTGTTAGAACAAAATGATCTTTTGATTTATTTATTGATTAATTACGACTTGTAGCTTTTTGTGTTATTTGGAGTTTTAGTCGTGTTGGACCCCATCCCTCACTAGTGTAAAGACCCTAGAAAGTTAGTTAACATAGTGTGTCACCCCACATTGGTCTCCTATGCCAAGTCATCATTTTGGCTAGGTACCCAGTCACAAGTCGTGTTTCACCAATTAGTGTCCTAGTGTTTTAGCTTAGTGTAAAGCTAAGTTTATGCATTTATTTCTACAGTGACGAGTTACCGGACATCCATAGCACATTTATCGCAGCTTGTTTTGCTTTGCTAGAGGCAAGTACTTTCTACGAACTTCACATACTGCTAGAACAATAAACTGCGACTTACCAACCATGTTAAATGCTGATCCTTGAGGTAGGAAGTTAGAACTTTACATGTTGTATTACTTTCAGTCTCTACCATGTTTAGGACAGTATCTCATATCTCTCATATGCTTTATATCGTTCTCGTATCTTCCACATGTTTTTACTGTTCTCATATCTCTCACATGTTTAAATAACGGGTTAAGGGAAAACTGTTAGTATTGTACGTGAATATGACCCCCTTCTCCGTATGTACTTACCACGCTCGGTGACATTCTATATGTACCCTTGCCGTATGTTCTGATATCGCATTTGTGTATGGATATACACCGATGCCGTTCGTGCACGTATGTGCATACCAGAAAAACTTGATATGTACCACAGTACATCCTGAATCACCTATTGACCGATTCACGTACATGCTACCGTTTTAAACTTTTAAACTACATGCGGTTATCTATAAAATAACCAAATTAAACCATGATATGCCAGGATTCCAGTTTATTACATTCTTGTTCATGCTTCGTATACTTAGTTTGCTAGATTCAGTACTTGCTCCCGTCCTGACAGGATAACGTTGTAGGTATACTTACTGAGGAGGAGTTGCTCTGTGATTCGTATTATGGAGTCACTGCCGAGGACCCGGTTTTGCCATACGAGGATGTTGATGCGGGGAGACTCGTCTAGTTTGCTTAGCTGCTTGGGATACTTAGTGTAGTCATGTATTAGACTATATCATTTTGTAACTGGACATGTATCCAGTTTTACATTTCAGTTTACTTGTACTTGGACATTTTACTATATACGACGACTTTTGTGTTTAGAGCATTTATGATTCTTCTTCACTTATAGAACTATTAGCACATTTCGTCTTATCTTGTTATCTCTAGAACAGCTTACTGCGCTTTATCTTAAGCGTAGGCTAGACATGGCTCGGCCCGGCCCAACAATTTGGGTAACGGGTCGTGACATATTTTTTTGGCGGCCCATGCAGGTCCTGACTAAACTGTTTGGTTACGTTATTGTACCAAGCATGCCTGCAATTAGGAACTTAAGGTAATTAGACAACAATAGGAAAGACGCTTAGAACACTTAGAGGAATGCTAGGATTGTAACATAGGAAATACATCACATGTTTGCTATTATAATTAGATTTTTTTGCATATGATTGCTTACTTTAAACAAGTCCTTATAAGTCTTTTTATGTAATTTAGATGGTGCTTACTCGTTCGTCCCAGTATGTTACCCCCGAGAATGGGGCCCTTCATATCCAGTCAGCTGACCGGTTGACTGATACACCTCCACCTACCACATTCCCCCACTCCACAGATCCACAGACCCAGATACCACCTTCCACATCCCAGGCCCGGCAGGACCCGATACCTCCACCACCCCCTATCACTATACCCACCCAGGCTTCCGTCACACTCGACGGGACCCAGCTGCTCACACTGATCCAGGGGTTCCTAACAACCCATCAGGAGCAGACTACCCTACTCCGCTAGAGCATGAAGCATTCTGAGGGACGTCCCGTGGTCCCACCACCTGTAGAGCCACGGCAGAAAGCGGGGACGATCAAGGACTTCATGGGTCTGAATCCCAAGGAGTTCTCAGGGACTGAGGGCATAGTAGTAGCTAATGACTGGCTAGATTCTGTAGAGAGGAAGCTTCTGGGAGTTAGGATGCCGGATGACCTTCAGGTCGAGGCAGCAGGATTTCTGCTGATAGACTTAGCCGGAGTCTGGTTCAGGAATGAGCCGTTGTTCGTGAGAGGTAGAGCCACCTGGGACCAGTTCAAGACCCAGTTCAAGAAGAAATTCTTCTCGACCACTGCTAGAGTAGCCATGGGGCTACGATTCCAGAACATCCAGCAGGGGAACCGTTCTGTTGATGACTATGCGGGAGAGTTTAGTCGCCTGAACCGTTTTGCTCCTAGTCTGGTTGCTGATCCAGAGGAGATGACCCGTAGGTTTTGCCATGGTCTAGTTCCAGACATTGGCATTCTTATAGTGGCGAACGGTACAACTGACTACTACCAGAGCCTAGAGTTGGCCCGGAGCATTGATGAGCGTCTTCTGTCTAGCAAGAGGCCGGCTTCTGTACATCATGAGGGACCGTCCAAGCGTCAGGCTTTCCAGCAGAGAGCACCGACGCCACCCCAGCAGACTTACTATCCCCCTACATCACATCACCCGACCCAGCCAATTAGAGCCCCGGGACCCCGACAGCAGCAGCAGAAGGGAGCTTTTTGTGTATACTGCAAGAGGCAAGGCCATGACTCTCTCGTCTGCCGGAAGAGGTTGGGTCAGTGTTTAGCTTGTGGGTCTGCCATCCATCAGATTCGGGACTGCCCAGTAGCCAAGGGACCCCAGGAGAAGACTTATAGCCTAGTCCTTGAGCCGGAGCCGGAACAGGTTTCGGAAGATTAGTTTTGATCGTAGCCTTAGTCATTTGTTGCATTGCTTGCTATGTTAGAATATTGTCGGGTCTTCAATCCTTGTGAATTTCGAGGACGAAATTTTTCAAGGAGGGAAGACTTGTAAGCCCCTGATTTTCAAAAATTTATTAAACTAGTGTTAATTAATTATTAAATGTCATTATTGGTTTTAAAATAATTTAATATGATTTTAGGAATTTTCTAGAATTTTTTAAATGAATTTTTAATGAGTTTTAAATACAAAAATATCATTTTGTAATTTATTTAAATATTTTAATAGCATTTTGTAATTTTCTGAATTGTTTTAATAGTGTTTTGCAATTATTAGAATTGTTAGTATATTAGTTTGTAATTTATTAATTGTTTTAAATTCTGTTATGCAAATTATAATTTGCATTTACTGCTGTTTGGACCTATTTGTAAATCCTAAGTTCCTAGGGGACCTAATTGCAAATTACCAAACACCCCCCCCGACCGACAGCTCCCCCTCTCTCTCCTCTGCCCACCTACTCCCCTGCCCCGACCGACTCACCGCCCTGCCCCCGCCTTTCCCGGCTGCCCCCACCGCCACAAACCCCTATAAAGCTCCCCCTCACTCCCAAGACCCAAACCCTAAACCTAAATCTCCTCCACGACCAACCGCTGCCCTCTTCTTCCCCGACGAACCCCCAAACCCTAACCCTACTCCGGCGAACGCTGCTCCACCCCAACCGACGACCTTCACCGCCAACCACCACCACCATTCGACTCGCCCTGTCACGCCGACCCCAGCGCCACCGAAGCGCCCCGATCCCGACGCCTCCTCCGCCGTCCCCGACCTTCGAATCACCCTTCAACTCGTCGGACACGTGAGTGTCAGTGTTCCCCTGTGTCGTGCGTGTCTCGTATTGGGTCGGGAGTGTTCGCCGTGTCCTGGCGAATACTTTGATAGAACTGGACACGTGTTCTAGCCTTCGTGCGTGTCGTGCATAGCACGGACACGAGAAAATCCTGTGTCCTAAACTGTCTGGACACAGGACAGTTTTATATTTTTTTTTATGTATAAACTACCCTAACCTAAATAAAAGAAAAAGACCCTAATCCTAACAGTCGGGCCAACTGGCCCATTGGCCAGCGCGCAGAGCCTAAACCCCCCCCCCCTCCCCCCCCCCCCCCCCGCGCTGTGTTGGCCTGGGTTCGAGTCCCCCTGGCTGATTTTGCTTTCTTTTTTCTTTTCTTTTCCTTTTTCTTTTTTCTTTTTTATATATATATTTATATATATATGTATATACATTTATTTGTGTATATATATATGTATTACTATATATACTATATTTATGTATATATATACTTGCTGTTTTATATATATATATATATATATATATATATATATATATATATATATATATATATATACTTCATCCTTTATACTTTATTATTTTATGTATATATACATATATATATGTATTATGTATACGTATATATTTATGTATATATATATATATTTCCTTGTGTATATATATATATTATTATATATATACTATTATAAGTATATGTATACATTATTTTGTATATATATATATATTATATAGTTGAGTATTTTCTTATATATATGTATATATACATATATTTGTATATATATATATATATATATATATATATATATATATATATATATATATATATATATATATATATATATATATATATAATATAGTTGAGCATTTTCCTATATATATAAATATCCCTATATTTATATATATATATATTATTTCCTGTATGTATTTTACTTAGCTTAGTGTAAATTATTTATATAAAATAATGTTCATACTTTTATAGTTACTATGTAAAACTTTACCTTATTAAAATATTAATATTTATTTTGCATTTCTACCACTTAGTATTTTCTGTATATTTAAATTACTGCAACCATTTGGTGTCCAAGCCTAGCATGGGTATTTGGGCTCAAATGTGTTTTCACACATTCAAGACCTGTACAAGTCATATTGGACTTGATTCATGGCCTTGGGTCCTGTATTTGAACTTTGGTTCAAATTATATACATGGACAAAATACGCAGATAATTAATTATTGTGTGCAATGCTGTTTTTGATTTTCTAAAAATACTTAAAGTATTGCTAAAATTATGGAAAAATAGTTTTTAGATACTATGTTAAGTTAGCTAATTTAGTATAATTTTTGTAGTATTTAATTTACTATTTTGCCACTAGTTTGGCATATGAAACCAAAACTCATTTTCTGTGCACATAGGAAAACTGATTTTTATAAAATATTTGTACTGGTTAATAAATTCCAGAAAAATTATAATAAATTTCTATAGTTAGCAAGGATCGTTTTGGTACTTTTTTTATGTAAAACTAGGCTTTTTGTCTATCTCAAATTGTTAGAACACAATGATCTTTTGATTTATTTATTGATTAATTATGACTTGTAGCTTTTTGTGTTATTTGGAGTTTTAGTCGTGTTGAACCCCATCCCTCACTAGTGTAAAGACCCTAGAAAGTTAGTTAACATAGTGTGTCACCCCACATTGGTCTCCTATGCCAAGTCATTATTTTGGCTAGGTGCCCAGTCACAAGTCGTGTTTCACCAATTAGTGTCCTAGTATTTTAGCTTAGTGTAAAGCTAAGTTTATGCATTTATTTCTACAGTGACGAGTTACCGGACATCCATAGCACATTTATCGCAGCTTGTTTTGCTTTGCTAGAGGCAATTACTTTCTACGAACTTCACATACTGCTAGAACAATAAACTGCGACTTACCAACCATGTTAAATGCTGATCCTTGAGGTAGCAAGTTAGAACTTTACATGTTGTATTACTTTCAGTCTCTACCATGTTTAGGACAGTATCTCATATCTCTCACATGCTTTATATCGTTCTCGTATCTTCCACATGTTTTTACTGTTCTCATATCTCTCACATGTTTAAATAACGG
The DNA here is from genome assembly GCA_029216955.1 of Iris pallida. NCBI lineage: Eukaryota > Viridiplantae > Streptophyta > Magnoliopsida > Asparagales > Iridaceae > Iris > Iris pallida. Next base: position 8,139,305 of record JANAVB010006993.1, on the reverse strand, counting down.
GTTAAGGGAAAACTGTTAGTATTGTACGTGAACATGACCCCCTTCTCCGTATGTACTTACCGCGCTCAGTGACATTCTATATGTACCCTTGCCGTATGTTCTGATATCGCGTTTGTGTATGGATATACACCGATGTCGTTCGTGCACGTATGTACATACCAGAAAAACTTGATATGTACTACAGTACATCCTGAATCACCTATTGACCGATTCACGTACATGCTACCGTTTTAAACTTTTAAACTACATGCGGTTATCTATAAAATAACCAAATTAACCATGATATGCCAGGATTCCAGTTTATTACATTCTTGTTCATGCTTCGTATACTTAGTTTGCTAGATTCAGTACTTGCTCCCGTCCTGACAGGATAACGTTGTAGGTATACTTACTGAGGAGGAGTTGCTCTGTGATTCGTATTATGGAGTCACTGCCGAGGACCCGGTTTTGCCATACGAGGATGTTCCTGCGGGGAGACTCGTCTAGTTTGCTTAGCTGCTTGGGATACTTAGTGTAGTCATGTATTAGACTATATCATTTTATAACTGGACATGTATCCAGTTTTACATTTCAGTTTACTTGTACTTGGATATTTTACTATATACGACGACTTTTGTGTTTAGAGCATTTATGATTCTTCTTCACTTATAGAACTATTAGCATATTTTGTCTTATCTTGTTATCTCTAGAACAGCTTACTGCGCTTTATCTTAAGCGTAGGTTGGACATGGCTCGGCCCGGCCCAACAATTTGGGTAACGGGTCGTGACGGGGATCAAGGGGATACACAAGTGATTGGTCATGATTTGAATCATCCTTTCGAGGATTTATTGAGCGACTCAATCCCAGAGCGGTGTATGGGGTAGCCGTGGAGATGTTTAATCAATTAAGGAATTTGGGGTATGAATGAGTCTACCAGCAAGCGAAGGGATAATGTAAAGCCCTAGAATGAGTGTTTCTGTAACTACCTAAATTCGAAAGAGGGGTATTTTTGTCAATTCATATATATTTTTTTCGGTTAGTGGCTAGCCTACTAGTTAGAATTGTGTTAGTGAACCCCATTACACTAGACACTAAATTAGAACCCAATAATTAACATAACATGACTCATAGACCAACTCTTTTGACTACGCTAATTAAGATCATTAGTCATGACCAATTAATTAGAATATGTTCAAACCCTTCCATTCACTTAATTAGCTCTCATGACAAGTTTAGAGGGCATATTTAACATTATGGATTGGCAAGCCCTAGCTACTTGTGGCCGACCTTGAATGGAAGGGGATCCCATTATCTCATTCCATTCATTAAGTTTCTTCCTTCCCAATTTGGTGTTCTTCCCTATTTGGAACCATTTCTCCAATATTTCCTCTCAAAATCTCACTCAAATACACATCAATCCCTCTTAATCTCTATTAGAAGGAGCCTAAAAGCTTGGAGACTAAGAGAACAAGAAGAGGAGTCCATTTGCTAGGAGCTACGTGTCTGGAACGTGTCTACTTGACTTTTCAATAGGAATCCATCTTCCAATAGGTATACACCTCATTTTACTTGCTATTTAGACTCTGCTTGTGTTATTGAACCCTTACAAATTCATCCATGGGCTAGGACTACCCAATGAAGAGTTTTGAGACTCTAATGAATCTCTATTTGGAAGTTATATCTGATTTTGTGCCATTTTTGGGAGAATTCCGAGAATGGTGTACCAAATGTTTGTCATTAGGTTTGTTAGACCTATTTATATTAGATTTTGTTGTGTGTGTCTAGATTTGTGTCCACAAATAGATACGTGTAGATCTTGTCATGATAGGTAGGACACGGGATCAACTTGGGGTTTTTTCCTTCGACGCAGGTGCCACACATATGTGGGATTTTGCCATGACATTTGGATTGATGAACTAGCACTTAGAATAGGCTCTAGTTGCAAATTAGAACTTGTGGGTATGCTTTGCGATGAGTTTGGATAGGTTTAGGGTGCGTATCGTAAGCGTATCATGGCGTATCGTGATATGTACACCAAGTGTTTGTCAAAATGACAATGTGGTCATTATTTACTTTAACGTCAGTTTTGCACTTGTTTTTAGATTGGTAATAATCATTAGAGATTAGTATATATAAGTTCAAGTGTTGTATATATATATATATATATATATATATATATTATATATATATATATATATATATATATATATATATATATATTTATATATTTATATATATATATATATATATATATATATATATATATATATATATATATATTTTTATATATATATATAATATTTTATATATATATATATATATATTTATATATATATATATATATATATATATATATATATATATATATATATATATATATATATATATATATATATATATATATATTAAAATATATATATATATATATATATATATATATATTTTTAATATATATATATATATATATATATATATATATATATATATATATATATATATATATATATATGTATAGTTTTGTGTTTGAATATAAACATATAGGTGTACTAGTTTCATGTCTATTGTATCAATGTATATATACATGTGTCATATACATTAGTGTGTGTGTGTATGTGTGTGTGTGTGTGTGTGTGTGTGTGTGTGTGTGTGTGTGTGTGTGTGTAATTTGATAGATAGGTAAGCAGTGTAAGTGTATGTATAGGTGATATATATGTATAGTTTTGTGTGTGAATATAAACATATAGGTGTACTAGTTTCATGTCTATTGTATCAATGTATATATACATGTGTCATATACATTAGAGAGTGAGTGTGTGTGTGTGTGTGTGTGTGTGTGTGTGTGTGTGTGTGTGTGTGTGTGTGTGTCTGTGTGTGAATAGTTTTGTGTGTGAATATAAACATATAGGTGTAGTTTTGTGTGTGAATATAAACATATAGGTGTACTAGTTTCATGTCTATTGTATCAATGTATATATACATGTGTCATATACATTAGAGAGTGAGTGTGTGTGTGTGTGTGTGTGTGTGTGTGTGTGTGTGTCTGTGTGTGTGTGTGTGTAATTTGATAGATAGGTAAGTAGTGTAAGTGTTTGAATAGGTGTGTGTGTTAAGGGGAAGACATGTATATGTGCAATAGGATAAGTGAGGGTACAAAGGGCTAACTAAATGAACCTATGTGTACTGTAGCATCTGCTACCAGAATTTTCTATTTTGATTAATGAATAGAATAACACTAGGACTTTTGTGAGAATTTAGATAATTTTATTATAGTATTAGTATTATTTTGAAGGACTTTTAGGATTTTGTGAGGGCACCCAAGTTCAATATAGTGGCTAAAAGTATTTTTATAAATTTTCGGGTAATTTTCTGGAATTATTTTGATAATTTTAATATAGAAAATCTATTTTCTAGGACTTCTGGAATTTATTGTGCCAGTATATGAGTAAATATTGACCCCAAATATTTTTATAAGGTTCATTATATTATTTTATATTTTATAGAATTTTTCTAGATTTTTTGGCTATTTTTAGTATTTATTATGAGTTTCTGTAATTAAAACTAATTAAAAACTAATTTTTGGTAAATAAAACTCTTTTCCTAAATTAAATACCCAGTCAGCCAGAGCGGGGCCCATGCGTCAGCCACCCAGGCCCAACCGTGGGCCCCAGCTTTCATCCATTGTCATGGTGTGGGCGAACTCATAATTGGGTTCCGAGCCAAAACCCGAGTCGAGCCGCGCTTAAGCCAAGCCGGCTTCACCTCCACCGCTCGATTAGAGCGGGGGGCAGCAGGATGCCGCCACGTGGTAGCTTAAGCCCTAATGTCTCACCGCCTCACTTTTTCGATATATATATAGTTTTCGAAAAACCTAAAAAAATCCAGCAGCCTTTTTGTGCAAGAGTTCATCTAAGGTTTTTTGTGCAAGAGTTCATCTAAGGTTTTCAACTTCCGTAAGAGATTGCCGCCAACCCCGACGTGCTTTTCATGCACCGTTTTTTTTTACTGGAAGCGTATTGAGGTATAATTTCTAAATATCTAATTTATTTTTATAAATTCTGAAACTTAATTTCTGTAAAATTCGTAGAGTGTTAGTTGTCTGAAATTTGACACGGTTTCGATGTTTTCGAGATTCTGGGATAACCAGAAATCAAAATAATGAACCGTTTGAAGTTTTGGAAAGCTAACACAAAGCTCTACGACATATATTTTTCCTAGAAATTAGTTAGTTCATCTAGTATTTTTAGTAATTCGTAGAACTCAATTTTGCCGACAAATTATCGATTTGGTCATGGCTAGCCATAACGGCACTATCTTTTGACCAAAGTGTGATTTTGTTGCATGGTTTATTCCAGTGCACTCATGGCTCTGAAATCTAATAGGGTGCACACTCGAATCACCAAGTTCATATCGTTTGACTAATTAGTCATCGCTATGCCTCAATTTTTATGCCACGGGTTTCAAATTGGAAACCGTAATTATCGTTGACTAAAAATTAGTATTGAATTTTAATTTCAGAATTATATTAGATTAAATTAGGTTTTACATGATTTATTTTAGAATTAAATAGGATTAGTTATGTTAAACCGTTAGCCACTCTCTAGGATTTTTAGAGTGGGATTTCATAATCTAACTTATGATTATTTGTGTGATTGGATAGATCAATCTACGATGTTTGAGTTGTGACTTCATCATCTGGCAGAGCAAGGCAAGTATCACTATGATCTATGTTGCCTTTATTTTATGCTGCATGTTATTCTTTTTCTTAAACTGTTAGTCTTATCGTTTTCATTACTGTGCATGAGAGTTATACCTAATATCATGGTCATACATGTTCACTTACTGCTTTTGTCTAATATTTAATATCCAATGTTCAATGTTTAAAGTTAAAGTTAATGTTGAAGTGATCATGTTTACTTATGAGAGAGTCGGGAGGGGGAGTACAACTAGTATGCTTGTGGTCTATGCAATGTACAAATTATTCCCCAATGTCAATGTTGATAGCAATCGTTGCACCTCACGTACCGACTGTCGGATGTCCTAACCTATCCACATGCGGAATACTTGTATTCTAAAACACACAGTACACGTGATTTATTTCATGTTGACATTTTGCCCAAAGTTTGTCTTATATTCATCTCTTATATTGTCTTGTGTCTTAGTTATGTCTTCAATTGCTCCGAGTCATAATTGTACTCTCAGACTATTTTCCAAGATATAGTGGTCTCTTTTTATATTATGTTATATTCATCCTCTCCTTATTGCTATTCTACGTGCTTGTATATTATATTGTGTAGTGTAGTGTTATGGTGATCTTGCTTCAATCTTGACTGGATAACTGTTTTTCAACTTTAGACGACGTGATTTGCCACAAGGTTTATGGTGCATATCTTGGTGACACTGACGTTACCAATGTGCCAGTTACTTCTATTGATGCGGAGTAGCATATTTCTTTCTTATGCTTTTTTGTGTTATTCTTAGCTAGTGAGCTTTACGAACTTTAGTTTCAGTGGTTTTATATTTATTTTAGCGGGTTTGTTCTCGAGACTAGCTGAGTTGTAGTGGATCTTTCTTTAAATTATTTATTGAGACTTAAGTTTAATCTTTTGTTATAACTTAGTTGTGGATGATAAATGTGAACTGTGTACTTGTATGGATAATGCTTATCATAGACAATATACTAACGTCGACACTGCGATGTAGGCTGGGCTTGGACACGTCTCGTATTCGAAAAGAGGGTGCGGGTCGTGACAAGTTTTTATAGTGGCCAATGTAGGTCCGATTTCACATAAGGTTGCGAATTCACGGTTAGTACTTCAACTTAGTAGTACTAGCTGTGAGCCTGCGAATATAATTGAAGATAGGATTTAGATTAACTTCTATGAGAGCTATATCATCCACAAATAAGATTTCTAACCCAATAAGTCTTCAATCATCGTCTCTCTTATGCATCATGCTTGATTCCGCTCGTGACTCCTTCATTATGTTTGCATCTATCGCTCTAACCATGTCCTTTACGTTCCTTTCTAGTTAGCAATGGTTGATACAAGGCGTAATGTGATCCATTAGATTTAGAGGATAAGCTTAGTTGGTTAGATGTTATTGATTTAGTTTCTTTTAGATATGACTAACTATTTTCTCTATGATTTTGCCTAAGAGTTATCGTTATATTCCTTATAGGAGTTGTTATTATATTACCATAGAAGATTGCTTGCATATATATATTACTATATTTATATATAAACTTGTGTGTTGAATTTTTGAGGACAAAAATATATTAAGGGGGTAGGTTGTAGCATTCACTACCAGAATTTTCTATTTTGATTAATGAATAGAATAGCACTAGGACTTTTGTGAGAATTTAGATAATTTTATTATAGTATTAGTATTATTTTGAAGGACTTTTAGGATTTTGTGAGGGCACCTAAGTTCAATATAGAGCCTAAACATTTTGTTTGGCCTCTAAAGGGCTAAAAGTATTTTTATAAATTTTTGGGATATTTTTTGGAATTATTTTGATAATTTTAATATAGAAAATCTATTTTTTAGGACTTCTAGAATTTATTGTGCTAGCATATGAGTAAATATTAACCCCAAATATTTTTATAAGGTTCATTATATTATTTTATATTTTATAGAATTTTTTTAGATTTTTTTTGCTATTTTTAGTATTTATTATGAGTTTCTGTAATTAAAACTAATTAAAAAATTATTTTATGGTAAATAAAACTATTTTCCTAAATTAAATACCCAGTCAGCCAGAGCGGGGCCCACGCGTCAGCCACCCAGGCCCAACCGCGAGCCCCAACAGTCATCCATTGTCATGGTGTGGGTGGACTCATAATTGGGTCCCGAGCCAAAACCCGAGCCGAACCGCGCTTAAGCCAAGCCGGCTTCACCTCCACCGCTCGATTAGAGCGGAAGGCAGCAGGATGCCGCCATGTGGCAGCTTAAGCCTCAGCCCTAGTATCTCATCGCCTCACTTTTCCTATATATATATTATAGTTTTCGAAAACCCTAAAAAATTCCAGCAGCCGTTTCATCTAGGGTTTTCAACTTCCCGAAGAGGTTGCCGCCAACCCCGACGTGCTTTTTGTGCTCCATTTTTTTTGGAAGCATATTGAGGTATACTTACTGAATATCTAATTAATTTTTATAAATTCTGAACCTTAATTTCTGTAAAATTCGTAGGGTGTTAGTTGTCTAAAATTTGACACGATTTTGATGTTTTCGAGATTCCAGGAGAACCAGAAATCAAACTCACGAACCATTTAAAGTTTCAAAAATCTAACAAAGAGCTCTACAACATATATTTTTCCCAGAAATTAGTTAGTTCATCTAGTATTTTTAGTAATTCGTCGAACTCAGTTTTGTCGACAAATCATCGATTTGGTCATGGTTAGCCATAACAGCATTATCTTTTGACCAAAGCGTGATTTTGTGGCACCGTCGATTCCAGTGCACTTGTGGCGCTAAAATCTACTAAGGTGCACACTCGAATCATCGAGTTCGTGTTGTTTGACTAATTAGTCATCGTTGCACCTCGATTTGCGTGCCACAGGTTCCGAATTGGAAACCGTAATTATCGTTGACTAAAAATTAGTATTTAAGTTTATTTTCAAAATTATATTAGATTAAATTAGGTTTTATATTATTTATTTTAGAATTAAATAGTATTAGTTATGTTAAATCGTTAGCCATTTTCTAGGATTTTTAGAGTGGGATTTTCATAATCTAACTTATGATTATTTGTGTGATGGGGTAGATCGATCTACGATGTTTGAGTTGTGACTTCATCATCTAGCGGAGCAAGGCAAGTATCACTATGACCTATGTTACCTTTATTTTATGCTGCATGTTATTCTTTTTCTTAAATTGTTAGTCTTATCATTTTCATTGCTGTACACGAGAGTTATACCTAATATCATGGTCATACATGTTCACTTACTGCTTTTGTCTAATATTTAATGTCCAATGTTCAATGTTTAAAGTTAAAGTTAATGTTAAAGTGATCATATTTACTTATGAGAGAGTTGGGAGGGAGAATACAACTATTATGCATGTGGTCTACGCAATGTACAAATTTTTCCCCAATATCAATGTTGATAGCAGTCGTTGTACCTCACGTACCGACTGTCGGATGTCCTAACCCATCCACATGCGGAACACTTGTATTCTAAAACGCACAGTACACATGATTTGTTTCATGCTAACATTTTGTCCAGAGGTTTGTCTTATATTCATCGTTCTCTTATATTGTCTTGTGTCTTAGTTATATCTTCAATTGCTCCAAGTCATAATTGTACTCTCAGACCGTTTTCCAAGATATAGTGGTCTTTTTTTATATCATGTTACATTTATCCTCTCTTTATTGCTATTCTACGTACTTGTATATTATATTATGTAGTGTAGTACTGTTATGGTGATCTTGCTCCAATTCTGACTGGATAACTGTTTTTCAGCTTTAGATGACGTGGTTTACCCTAAGATTTATGGAACGTATCTTGGTGACACTGACATTACCAATGTGTCGGTTACTTTTACTGATGTGGAGTAGCATATTTCTTTTTTATGCTTTTTCGTGTTATTCTTAGCTAGTAAGCTTAGCGAACTTTAGTTTCAGTGGTTTTATATTTATTTTAGCTGGTTTGTTCCCGAGACCAGCTGAGTTGTAGTGGATCTTTCTTTAAATTATTTATTGAGACTTGAGTTTAATCTTTTGTTATAACTTAGTTGTGGATGATAAATATGCACTACAACAAAAAGACCTATTAATGACGCTTGATAAGTGGATTTCATGACGGCTGATAAAGAGGCATCATCAAAATTCGAAATACCTTTTTTTATGACGGTTTAGGCTAATTCTGGGCTTTTTATAACGTTTATAAAACAAAGCGTTATTAATAATTTAGAGCGGTGGCAAACTTGTAATATTTTTTAAGTTTAATTGTTGGCAAAATTTTTGCTATAGCCCGCCTCTCCCCCAAAACATTCTGGTCTTCTCCTTCTCCTCCTTTCTTCTCCCTTCTCTCCCCCAACTCCAAAACCCTAACCCTAGATTCAAAATCTTCGAGGAGGGCCTCACGCTCCTCGTCGCCCTCCAGGACAAGCTCGAGGTCGTCGTGCACGCGATCGACAAGAACGCGAAGGAGGAGCGTTAGGGTTCTGCTCGTCCTCTTCTCCGCGCTCTCCCTCTCCTTCCTCTTCCCCTCAACCGCCTCTTCTTCGTCTTTTTTACGACAAAAACGCGAAGGAGGAGCGTTAGGGTTCTAGCCATGCTATCCGACAACCCTTGGTGTATCTCAACCGTCCATCCAGCCCCATCTCTTCATTCTCCACCCCCATATATATATATATATATATATATATATATATATATATATATATATATATATATATATACACCACTCCTCTCTCCCCCGAACTCCAAAACCCTAGCCACCTTATTCTCCTTCCATTCCTCCTTTCCTTCGTCTCTGTCAAAGCGAGGCCGAGCGGAGTGAAGGATGCCAGGTCCGATGCTCCTCCACTCGCTCTGAAAGCAGCAGTTGACGCTGCTACCGTGGTTCATGACGGGTGGCTCGACATGAGAGGCAGCTTCCCGTCACCTCGAAGTCGGGGGAGCTTTGAATGACTCCCAGTTTTAGTCGAGATCGACTTCTTCCCTGTCGAACCCCTTCACCAGAGCCGAACCTGCTTCCAACCTAGGTGAACTTCCCACCATATATTGTCTTCCTTTCCTTCTCCACTGTTCGATCTACTTTAGTTTGTGAAAACTCCATTGTGTAGATAGAGAATATATATATATATATATATATATATATATATATATATATATATATGTATGGGCTGCTCTGTGGGTTATGTTAGGAACTGTAAAAAAAATTTTACGTGCAATAACAGAGGAAGCAATAATAGAGAGAGTGCATAGATGGATTGGTCTTTTTTGTTTATGCTTTTTCACGCTTATTGATTGGTCTTTTTTGTTTATTTTTTTTGTCGATTTGACCGAAAAAAGAGACCCCTAATGTCGGTATTAGTCGGTATCGGGTATCGGTCGCTATCGGATCGGAACATGCCAAACCGTATCGTTATCGGCCGTATCGGATTGGTATCGGCTGATACTTTAAACTATGCTTCCAATGCCTTGTCTGGTTTTCATATGGGTTACTATGATATGGAGTAATTTTTTGCTTAGTTGATACCCCCTAATTTCCTCCTCCTTTCTTCTTAGGTTATGGACGCTAAAGGCGTAAAATTGCTTGCTCTATTCCCAGCCAAATTTCAGAGGAGTTTTTGGATTAAAAGAGGTGATTTTGCTTATCATCATTACAATACGATACGTGGCTTTGCAAGTTTTACTCTCACAAGAAAATAGCAATGGTAGCTCAGAAGCATATCTTAGCTTTTCTCACAATTTAAAGTTATAACATTATTGGTTTTCCGTTCTCTCGCCTATGTAGGAAGTTTTGTTGAGGTAGATGAGAGTGGCAGAGACGAGTCCCTCAAGTCAGGTAGCAAGATAGCATGCATGGTTTCACAAGTTCTCTTTCATGACCAAATTCGCACTCTTGAGAAATCTTCAGACTGGTAAGTTATTCTAATGTCCCGTGCTTTAACATAACCCCATAGAGTATTTTGATATTGAATTTAATGTTGTTCTGGTCATTGGTGTGAAAGATTTTGTGTACGATGCAATTACTTTTGTTTTTCTTGTTGCACCTAATTCTTGGTTTTGAACAAAGCAAAGCAGTGTGTCATTGTTTATGTATGTTGCACAGTCATGGATATAACATGACACAGGAAGGCCACTGTGACACAGATACGGCACCCATTTTGATGTGTTCTAATATATTTTGGAGTTCCTGGATTGCATCCAATACATGTCCGACATGATGCAGCTCAGACTGTTGGAATGTATGTGCTTCCTACTTATTTATTAATGCTATTGCTCTCATCAAGAAATTGGTGATAGGATGGGCCTACAGTATTGTCAAATATAGTATTTTCAGTATAAAAAAGGGCCATATTGGATGGGATTTTTTTCCTTCCTATTTTGAGATATATGGTAGAAAGATCCATTTGGGAAGGAGAAACAAATTTAAGTTATCTATTATGTGATAGTTTTACTTTCTTGGCATTATTGCTTCCTAGTATCTATAACAAGTCATCCAACAAAAAGTAAATTTAGTTTATTACCAAGCTGGGTAATCAGACTAGTGAAGCTCAACTTAGTTGAGTTATACAATGCCTGTCTGTACATACCTAAATGCAAAATGGATTCTTATGTGGTTATCTTTTTGTGAAATGATTATGTTCCTTATTCAGTTATTCCATCTCAATGATTATGTTCATCCTTATCTGACTTTGTCAAAAGACTTCCATTTTTCCTGCTCTTTTCTTATGATCGTCATTAGGCTTACTCTTTCTTTAAAAACATTTTTTTGTCTTGTTTTAAGAGTACAGGAAGGCGTGACCTCTCTTTCTCCTTGAACCAAAATCCCAAACCCTCACACCTAACACACACTTCGAGTGGTATCATAGTAGTGGTGTTCATTTGCAAATTGCAATATAAGTCATAATCTTGTTGAGATCCATTTGAATAATGTTCTGAACCTGATTGTCCACCAATAGAGATAATTTTCAAGCCACTTAACCCTCTCCAAAGCATTCTCTTTGAAGGTGGATGCATAGCTGAAGGTGATAGCGAAGATACCAACAAATTTGAAGTTCCTACAACTGTGATTGGATTAACTGTTTCTAATGTTACCGTCAATTCTGGAACTGCCTCAACGACAATCATACGATTAGGAACTTCATATCATAATTAACTGGATCCTTAAAAGTATTTTTTGACATCAGACATTATCCGTATTCGTGAATCGTGTATTAGTGATTATATTAAATGAATATAATTGTTACACTTCATTCTAAATTGAAATGGCCACTGAAAAGTTTCACATTTCCTGTACAAGGTGGCCTGATTATGGAATTGGCTATTGCTCAGTTCTGGTCTAGCGGAATTGGTAGCCATGAAGCCACTATTGTTGAATTTGAGGTAATTATTACATGCTGAGGTCTTTAGATATTATTGTTGCTCATCTAATTTTTTCATTGGTGCAAGCCCTAAGTTTTATTGTGTGTTAACCTATGCATGGTCACCACTACAAAAAAAGAGAGTGAAACAACATGGATTTGAAAAAATGTTGAAGTGATACTTTGGGAGAGGGACCAAGACTATTGCTGGAACTGATGCTATGAATCTTGCTTATAGCTTTAAATATGAATTCAACAATATTTTTGTTAGTTCCATGGAGTGAAACTAAATGTTCTTATTTATCCCCTCTACTATACCTATCTACTTTCGGACCCAGGCCATCATCTGATATGAGGATCCAACATCTTATGATACTCATATTTGTTTGGACTTTGGAGGCAATTAGGTGAAAGTGGAACTGCAAGTCAATTTGTACTTGCACTGGTTGTTTTCTTTTAATTTAATCGAAATCAATACCAGTAATTAGTCATTTGAAGCTCTTACAATCAAAGTTGTGTTGGAATATTTTGGTTTGAGGGACTCAGTATAGTTTGCTTGTTATGGTTCAAGCTTTTTAGGTTCAAGCTTTTTACAAAGCCTTTTAGAGCATGCTATGTTTGAGTTATGTAGGGCTTTTTACTCCTTTCTCTTGATATTTCATGATTAGATTTGATTTTTAGGCCTGACAATTATATGGACTGATTTAGTTGTCTTCTCTTTTTCTCAGGATTATTTCACTGGTGTTCCGGCTGTCGTTGATCTTTCATGATTATTGGTTATGTGGCCAAGTTTTGATGTGGACAATTTTGGTAGTTGTAAATATATATATGTATTTGGATATTCTATTTTGAGAATGTAATGAAGATGTTGATATGTACTCTATTTTAAGAAATGTAATAAAGATGGTGATATATAATGTTAATTTGATTTTTAGGCCTGACAATTATATGGACTGATTTGGATATGCTAATTTGAAGAGTATAAAGTGTTATAAATGTGCTGCATTGAGCCTATACATATTATCTATTCATGACGCTTTAAAATTGTTCTGAATTGAGCCTATACATATAAACTATTCATGACGGTTTCTTTATGACGCTTTTAAAAAACATTTATAACACCCGTTTTCATAACGGTTGCTTTGAAAAAAAAAAGCGTCATGGTTTGTCATTAATGACGCTTTTTAGCCGTCATTAAAAGGGTTTTTTGTTGTAGTGATGAACTGTGTACTTGTATGGATAATGCTTATCATAGATAGCGTACTACCGCCGACACTGCGGCGTAGGCTAGTCTTGGACATGTCTTGTATCCGAAAAGCGGGTGCGGGTCTTGACATATACATGTACATATACATATATGTAATCATTATATAGATGGATAGGTAACTAGATAGGGAGAGTGAAGAGAAGCAACTGCATGTGGACATGAGTGCACAGGACTTGGGGGTTTGTTGGTGTGTGTTTTAGACACACACCTTGTATTAGTAGTGCACCAATTATAGGACATGGGGCAGTCCCTGTGTGGACCTGTAGGGCAAGGAGGAGCCTGGGCTGCCTAGTGCAGGCAGATGTTGGCAACAACTGGCAATGATATTGGACATCACCTACCTGGGCAGTAAAAAAGGGAGCCTAGTTATTGGCAGTGTAGGGGGAGCCTTGCCTTGTAGAGTGTGCACTGATCTGTGGGGCATTATCTGCATATAGGGGCTCGAGCACCTATACAATTGGTGTACAGGCCCTACAGGTAAGTCTCTGTGGATGTGAGTGTCTGTGTAGTTTGGAGTGTGTTGTTAGAGCTTTGTGCAAGAGTTAACACAAGAACAACAGGTTTAAGAGAATGTGGATAGGTAGAAGGGTGTTAATGGATAGGTATGGCAGTTAATTGAGAGGGGGTTTTGTATAGTTGGATAGGTAGATGTAATTGATAGAAAACTAGATAGCGAATGACAGTAGATAGCTTATAGATAGATAATTAGATGGCTAATTAGTAAGGTAGATGAATAGAGGAAGGCTATTCAGTTGGGTATATTTTAGTACCAATTATGAATGCATGGATAGATAACGATATAGATAGATTGATAATTAGCTATATATGTGGATAGATTGATAGGTAGTTAAATAGCCAAATAGATAGAAATGTAGCTCGATAATCAAATAGATGGATAGATAGTGGGATAGTTGTGATAGGATAGAGGGAAGGCAAAAAGTATGTTGCTGCCCTTGGCAGCAACAGGTATAGAGGAAACTTGTGCAGGAATAGGAAGAGTTAGACAGGTAGCAGTAGTTTTTTGAAGGGAAGAAATGGGTGTTGCCTATACAAAGCTTGAATAAGCTGTGGTGGTAGTGATTCATTGCTGCAGGAACAGAAAGATGGAGAGGCAAGCCTGTGCAGGAAACAACCACAAAAGGACTGTTGCAGAAAATGCAAACAGTAGAGAAATAGGGAGGAGCAGTAAAGCAACAATAGAAGAGTGTACTGCAGATAGCAAGCCTATGCAGGAAAGAAAATCTGTAAGGTGAGGTACAGCAGTTATTAGAAAGACTTGTGCAAAGAGAGTTAGACACTAGCAGTAGGGTATAGGGATATGGAAGTGTTGTTTGCACAGTAATGAGGGCAAGAAATGAGGGGCAGTAGTAGTAGATTAGGGACTGTTGTAGCGGCAGGGGGAGTCTAAGTGCAGGGGACTTCATGTGCACAACAGAGTAAACCCTGCATAGGGGCAGTATAGGACATCTATTAGGCAACAAGTGTGTACGGATGATGAGTGTATGTGTGTGATTGTGTTAGTGTCATTCGTGAGTTTGTGTGAGGGTATTTTGTGTAGAGGTAAATGTGTGTGTGAGTGAATGTGAGTATATGCATTGTGAGTGTATAAGTAGATAGGTAAAGGAAAATATGGCAAGTACACGTGGACGTAGAGTGTGTGTGGTTAGCAATGGTGAGTCTCCTAGTATCTAAGACGTAGGTAAATATTTAGATAAACATATAGGCATAGGTAATGACATTACCTATATGGCAGGAGTAGGTAAATTGGTTAGAGTCTTGGACATAGATAATGGGATTACCTATGTGTTTTGTCAAAGGGTATTAGGGTAATAGGCTAAGGTATGGTATCATAGAGGGTATATATCTAATATAAAGGTAGATATATAAGGATATGGCCTAGTATAGCCTAGTATAGACTAGAATACCGTGGTATGGCAATATATGGACCAAAAAAACCTAGATATGATCTAGATTGACCTAGTTAAGCAAAGGATGGACTTCGTTAACTTCGTTGACTTAGTTTGACTTAGAAATGACTTGGAGACCCAGTATTGAGCTACTATAGCATGTTTATGTTTCCAAAACACAAATTGACATTGATATTACATATTTAGGTCTTCGAGATACCGGATACTGTTAACATTTTAAATTAGATCACGAACAAGTACTTTCTCTAATAATTTTTTGTTTATGATATATTCTATGTTTCTTGTATTTAGTGTAGATATCCTTGACTTTTTGACACATTAGTTACACGAATTAGTATTTCTTGGATTCTTTCAGAAGATGTTATTTGTTATATGCCTTGGTATATCCTGTGCAAGCATTGTTCTTATTCTTGTGCATTGTATTGACACCAATTCCTGCGAAGGCTCGTGACCTTCCCAGGGAATCCCATGTCATAACGTACTATGGTTGGATCTACTGTACCAGTCGGGGGCGGGGAGTAGTAGTGTACATATGTGATCATACCCTTCCTGTGCAAGTCATTGTTCTCTATGAGTATTAATCATACATCATACTTATGATTAACCATGCCATAAATTCCTGTGCAAGTTCCTAAGCCGATCACATGTTGAAACTGGTGCTCATTCAGTTAGACAGATAATTCTTGATTTATTATACATGATGTTTCCTGCTCACATGTTATTTACAGCTTTTCCATATATATTACGTTTATGTACATGTTTACTTTATCTTGTATATTCTCTCTATTTACTGTTAAATAGTTTTTATCATTTATTGGAACTGTTCTTAGAGGTGTACTTTACTCCAATCCTGACTGGATATATTTTTTAGACAATTTAGATCACAATTGTCCTACCTACTACGACCCATATGATGTAGTAGGCGTAGACCCGGAGACGCTGATTCGGGAGGGCTTAGATCTAGCTAAGGGGACTTTAGTAGTGACTTAGTCAGACTAGGATTGGTACTGGATATGTCTCCAGCTTTGACTCTTAGCCTGTTATTATTATAGACTTGTACTTGAGATAGTGACTTTTAGACTCTCTTAGACTTGTGTTATGTTATGATAGATTTTCTCTGGATATTTCATGTTATGTTCTATATCTTTATCGTGCCATTTATCTTGCTTTAATCATTGTGATTGAGTATGAGTATATTATTATTTTGTCCTTCGATTGGAGTTGTGATATCTTGACAGGTTATGATATATACTGCTAGTTAACATAGTAGAACTAGACAACATTCTACCGCCGATGTTGTGGCGTAGGCTGGACGTTATCTCGCACTCGTGATCCTACATCGGGTGTAGGTCATGATAGTTATCGAGTTAGTTGTGATCTTGATATTTCGAGTGAGATCGGTTTGGACAAACAAGAAATGATGCACATCGGATTAGGATTGCACGGTGTTATGAAATACAAAAATGATAGGTATATAGATAGATTAATCGATGAAAAGTTAATCTGCAATGGAATAGATGACTCGGTCGTGGAAATCGATATGGATCGTATAAGAAATGTTGGTATAGAACTGAATGGAATTATTTTCGAATTTGACTAAGGAAATATAGTGCAATTGGAAGATAGCGTGTATGAAAGTTTGGATTGCAAATATGAAGATGACTCTAAGAATTTTAGATAAAATTGCTCGATGACTTGAGTTAGTATAGAATGCTTCGAATGAAAGAATTATGATGTGTTATGGCCTAAGATAGATAACAAATGATGTGAATTTTGAGTTTGGACGAATTGATCTTGTAACTAGTACGGAAGATAGCTTAGTTGCACGACTCGGAGTTTGTTGCAAAAAAAATCTTTTAGTTATGTATATCATTGATGGTGTTGAGGTATAACAAAGATTGATATACGATAACTCGAGGGTACTCTGATTCGATTAATGATGATTGTGTCAAATGTTATTATTTGTATGGATTCTATAGTTTTGGAAATTGATGTACTAATTAGTAGTATTGAATGTTTGTATGACGTGATTTGATGAACTTGAAGTGTGCTTGAATGGATAGTGGTCGGACTATATAGAATTAAAATGTTGACAGATTTAGAGATGAATGAGTCGACGTGATTCGGTTGAAATAAATTTGTAGGATCAATGATATAAGGATTGTTATGACTCAAAAATTTATAGTAAGCGATCATGCGAGTTTACGATGAGATAGATACACGAATTGAGGACTAGTGGAAGTGAAATTGAGGTAGATTTTAATTGACGAAGTTATCATTGAGATGTTACGAGCTGAGATTTGAAATCGATATTGCGACTTGTGATCGATAGATTTTGACCTTCGATTGTGTAGTTCAGGTATATGAGTTTGAATTGGTGGATTTTATTGCGTAGGTTTAATTACTTGGACTGAAAGAATGTCTTAGATCGATGTTGATCGATCATGTTATATCAAGGATATTGAGTGTAATGAATTTAACTTAGGAATGGATTTGCGGAACAAACTCAGACCCGTAGAACTGAATATTGCAAAGGCGGATAGAAAAAAAATCTATGGTCGGTGTTTAGAAATCGGAGTGAAGCATGCTCGGATAGAATATCCTATACTACCGACTATAGTTTGACCTTAGGATTGTGGGTGTGTGTTTTGATGTTGGTTGCATAAAAATGGTGGTAATGACTCTGACTTTGACTTTGGCCTAGTGAATTAACGTAGCAGTTAGGCAGATGCTCGTATGTCGAGAGATATAATTGGTGCAATCGACCTTAGTGAGAGTTGTCTGGGTAGAGTATAGAGCTGGGCTAGCTAGTTTGAAAATTGATTCATTTAGATTATGTCCTTTGGATTTAGAATAGTTGAGAGTTGGAATTGGACAAGTGTTCTTGAAAAGTATGATTGATAGTATCAGATTGGACGATGATATTAGGTATTGGTGTTTGATAGCTAGATGACTTACGATCAAAAGAACGAGATGGTATCGAGGATTAGTTAGATCAATGAAATATTGATGGTTTACCTCGGTTGTGCTAAAAAATAAGAGTGATGTACGAAACATCGATGACGAGTCAACGAATGATCATGTACTATGAGGAAATATTGAAGAAAGTGCTGAATGAACTTGAATTTTGATTGAGCTGGTTCATGGTAAACATATTGAATTTGCATAGGCTGGATACTTGGAACATGGACGTTGATATAGTAAGGATTAATTGGTAGAATTGTTATTGGTTGAGTAAATGAATTAGATATATTACACTAGATTTTCCAGTATGTAAGGAAATTGACAATTAGAGATGAACTTGTTTTTCAAGGAAGTCAAAATTATTCTTGAGAATGGAATGAAACTAAAATTTACTTGGACAAATTTGAAACGATATTTTTGGGATTGAGATCGTATTTGGAAGAATGTAATCGAGTTGCACATAATAAGAGATTCAAATTTGATTGGTTGTTCTAAAGGTTTGAAAATTCGGAAGATAGAACGTAGGCGATACGAACGATGACTTCAGAAGATAGTAAAATTTACTAGCAAAACTATAGTATCGATACATGTGATTGTGATTGAGCCATTGTTGCAGTCAGGTTTGAAAGATTGGTTGGAAAACAAAATTGAAGACTTGAAATTTTTATGTTTGTTTGGATTTGATTGCAGGGTAACACGGGGTTTCGGTTAGAAAATTATGAGTGGTTGACTTGTTTATGATTTGGATTTGAAGTAAGTAAGGAATATCGCTCGGCTGGATTTGTCCTAGAACTAAGTTACTTGTGTATGCGGCGAGTTATTGAAAATATAGTAGCATAAAGCGCAGTATGGATAGTGGTAGAGAATTGATGGTTAAGTTTTGGGATATAGTCAAACTTTTGAAATGGTATAGTCATTCGATAAATTGGGCTAAGTCTTGAGCATGTCTTGGATTGAGGAAACGAATAAGTTGTGTCGTGAGAGATCTTTAATGTATGCCAGGTGAGTGCAACTTGAGTAGAGTGATATAGTTAATTAGTTTCCTCGGGAAATTTTGAGTACAAAACTTTTTTGAGTGGTGTATTATATATGTAGTATCCCACATCACTCAGTTCAACATGATAAATCAATGGATGCATTGAACTTTGCTATTCAAAGACTTGTTCGTAGTCCCGCTTGATTACGGCAACTTCTCGTTCAGGTTGGTGGCTTCGATGAACTCGTCTCTGTTTCACCTTCACACTTAACAAATGGATATTTTCTTACGCACTGAGTAGGTATGATAATAAATGAGACGAACCCACATAGTTAAGAGAATAATCCCATTATGTATCAGATTTATATAGAACTTAGAAATATTGAACATGATGCCTAGATAGTTTGGTTTTCACACTGGCAGTCGCCTATATAGTTAAGAGAATAATCTCGTTATTTATCAAACATGACAGTACAAACAAAAAAAATCTTTAGGGCTTTTAAAACAAAAGAAAATATCTTTAGGCCCAAAAGAATACATGTTTTATATTTAACGTTTTTCCGTACGTTATGTCCTTTATAAACAAAAAAAAATATCTTTTGTTGCACAACTTTAAGTTGTCAATCTGAGCTCCAACGCCTCAACACGTCCAAGCAAATTTTTGCACATGTGGAGGGTTGATATTCTGTACATTGTTGTGTATTGATGAGTGGCCTCTAGTCAACCCAATAAAAACTAATACGTTGATTAAATGAGTACAAGCAAATATTATATGGCCTATTTAATTTTTTTCTTAAGATCAGTTAACAATTCATGAACTTAAATGTGTCCATAAGCATAAAAGTGTCATGCAAAAAAGTTGATTATATCCAATACTTACTATCCTTCCTTGTCAATACAATAGTATCATTAAAAAAAATAAAAGTGTGCCATAAGCATTCCCTATAGAAGACAACCATTAGCCTTTATAAAATATAAGTGTGTCGTGAATTCGCCCCTACAAACAGATAGATAGACATGCAAACAGATTGATGTCATCATGTAGCCTAACTATATGACGGCCAATAGCTCCATAAGCCATCATGTACTATGCTTGGTAAGATGGTGATCCTTTTGTGTGCAAGTAGCTAGACTCACCGAAGTTCCTGAAATACCTATGTCAAGAACTTATTAACCTGGTTCTCACTAGGTCGACATTGTTTCGGTAGACAACCATTCAAAGAACCAAATCTTGTGCACAAGTTGTCCAATGACCATGCATATGTGTGAACAGTTAAACTATATAACATATGTATGGTACATAAAAGAAAATAACTATACAACATCTTCTTTCCATTGCCACACTTTCTCGAGCCATCGCCTGCATCATTCTTTTCTGTTCATGGATTCTACCTTGGCGACTGGATGGATCCAAGCCTTTCCATGTTTCCATTCCTCTGTAACCACACCACTCTACTCCATAAAATTACATAACCACAAGGCTGTATTATACATGATAACGTAATAACAGAACTATACTCTACATGGTACATAACTATAACCGTACAAAATTCATGTTTATAACAGTGGTACGAAATCTACATCTACCGCAACAAGTTAATATTCCATATTCTATACAACAAGTTGACAACATGATAATTTTTTTATCTTTGTTCTTTTCTTTTTATTATCATGCAAAAAAAAAACTCATTGCACAAAGAACTAAACATGCAATATCAGTCCATTAAGTATGAAGGTAATTGAAAGAATGATCAAAACCATTCACCTTGAATAAACACTTATCTGTCTCGACCGAACAGGTCTCTGAATACATCCTCTGCATGAACCAAAATCCAAATGGCCCTTTAAGCCATCAACCATCTCAATGCACCATGCGTAGCGGGACATTACATCAAATATAAAAATTCATCTTAGTTTAAGAACTTTGAACTTGTGCCCATGAAATATATCTTGAAGTCTTATGTGGAAAGATTTTCTTACAAGGCCTAAACCATCAAGCAGACAAACTTATCTCAATCTTCGGAAGTTTGAGCGTGTGGAATCTACCCACGAAATATATATCTTGTAGTCCAAAGTATAACAGGCAAGAGATGTAGCTAGAAACTTTATTCCACTTACAAAACGTTATAGCATAAGATGTGATACATCACATATCATCCACAACAAGACTGCTATATAATTATAAAGACACACATCGCACACTCCCAATCCAAATACATGCAAGGAAGGAAATGCATAAGAGGTTTATTACACAAACCAAAGCATCTCGGATGATTATTCGCAGTATGTAATCGTGCAGATTTCAGTGATATATCTCGATGATCGAACGCAGTCCCAGTGCAGGCAGTATCTTGTACTCTTTGAATCCGGCCGCGTCGAAGAGCCTCTTCCATTCAGCTTCGGTTCTCTGCTTCCCTGTGGTATGAACCATCATGACAATATCGAAGTGAAGCTGTGTCTCGGTCTGCTTGGGATGCACACCGTCGGAAGTATCCATAACTTTGTCGATTATGATTGCTTTTCCTCCTTTTTCCTTTGTCGGAATGGCCTCTTTGCAGTTCTTTAGTATCTTGACACACTGCTCGTCGTTCCATCCGTGCAGTACCCACTGCAGGTGATGATCAATTTTAGAAAGAGATTGTTGAGACGGTGACTCGTTTATAAATTCGTTTAATATGATTACGGTCCTATCGTGTCCTATTCATGTTCGTGTAAATCTCATAATGAGTACCTACCTTAAGTATGAGGGCATCCGCGGGAGGGATGCGCTCGAACATGTCTCCCCCCACATACTCCACCTTGTCACTCTTCTCGAGGGCTTCAATCATATGCGGGAGATCGAAAACAGTGCACTTCACGTCCGGAAACGCGTCGGCTATTGCCAGCGCAATCGTCCCCGTTGCGCCCGCCACCTCCACCAGAGTCTTCACCCCTAGGAACTGATCACGGCAGTCCTCGATGAGCACTTTCGCGACCGAAGCTGAGTCGCTCGCCAGCCCTTCTCTTGCCAGCTTGCCAAACCCTGGAATCGTTTTTGTCGCCTGCCAGACGTATGTCCCATGTGCCTTCTCGAACGCGGTCGACGGCTCCTCGGTCCTGAACCACGAGCTCAAAAACTGCCACGGTAGCATAAGCGACTCGTCGAGCTCGAACTCGATGAATGGAGTGATGCAAGCACCCTTCTCCTTGATCAGCGGAATGGAGTTGGTGGTGATTGCGTAAACATCCTCATTGCTTGTAGATGTCACCGTGAAGAAACCGTTGTGGACGAGGAGGGTCATGAAGCGTTGGAAGTTCGGAATTCGTATAGGCGGAATGGAGAGTTTGGTTGCGAGCTCGGTGAGGGTGATGGGCTTCCCGTGGCTGTGGACAGCGTCGGGAATGCCGAGCTCGACTGCGGTCTTGAGGGACAGGGAGTTGATGAAGCTGAAGATGTGGAGCCAAAGGTGGGATTGTGCTTCCAGCAGCTCTTTGGAACTTGCTCCTTCGGTGGTGCTTGAAGCCATTGTTATTGTTCTTGGTGCGAATTGGAGATGCTCTTCCACTCCCAATAAATAGATGCTGAAGTGATGATGGATAAAGGAGGTACGTGGCACTATAGAAGTATCCGCATCCCATGAGTTACTTAGCACATTTCAAAATAAATAAAAAATATTCTATCCTACCCCTCCTCCCATGAGCAGCTGCTTAACACACCCTACCTCCCGCTCCCCTCCCGAACCCCCCTCCGCCCGCCGACAGGGGCGGAGCCAAGATTAAAATTATGGAGGGACCGTGCTACTACATAAGAAATTCTTAAAGTTGTCATATTAATTGGAGTTCAAAAATATACTAAAATTCAAACAAGAATGAGCAAAAAAATAATGCGAACATATTTAAATTGTTACAAAAGAGGAAGAAAAATATTATACATCAAATATGTAAAATATTTGATTATGTGAGAGGTGATATTTAAACTTAAAACCTGTAAAATGAATGCCCAAAACATTACCTCCTGAGCTAACTTATTCTTTGTATATTAAAGGGTCAAACTAATATATATTGTAAACTTGTAAAATGTTCTGTATAATAATCAACATTTTTTATAAAAATTGACGGGGGACGTGGCCCCCCTTGGACCCTATGTAGATCCGCCCCTGCCCGCCAACCCCCCTTCTCCTCCCGCCGACCCCCCCCCCCCCCCCTCCCCTCCCGCCGACCCTCCTCTTCCTCCTCCTCCTCCCGCCGACCCCCCTGCTCCCCTCCCATCCTCGGAGGAGGAGGAGGAGGAGGAGGAGTCGGTGGTTGGGGGAGGAGAAGGAAGAGGAGGGTCGGCGGAAGGGTAGTAGGGGTTGGGTGGAGGAGGAAGAGGAGGAGGAGGAGGGGTCGGGGGAGGAGGAGGAGGAAGATATAGGAGGGTCGACGGGAGGGTAGCAGGGAGGTTGGGTGGAGGAGGAGGAGGAGGAAGAGGAGGGTCGGCGAGTGGGTAGCAGGGGGGTTGGGTGGAGTAGGAGGAGGAGGAGGAGGGTCGGCGGGATGAAGAGGGGGTCGGCAGGAGGAAGAGGAGGGTCGGCGGGAGGAGGAGAGGGGTCGGTGGATGGATGGAGGGAGGGGGGGGTTGTGCTAAGCAGCTGCTCATGAGAGGAGGGGTAGGACAGAATTTTTTTTATTTTGGGGTGTGCTAAGCAATTCATGGTGTGCGGATAGCCGCACCCTTTTATTTATTTGGTGGAAGTTGGGACAGTGGGTCCAACAGACAAGTATTGCAGCATGAATAAAGTTCCGCGCGAATCGTCAGACATCTCAAAAAAATTACAATTAAAATTAAATTAACGTTATCGATTTTCTGGGATATGATGATCCGAACATAGTTTTTGTCTAGAGAGAATGGAAGACAAATATCTTTGTGAATAAGGAGAGAAAATAATTTCTTTTTGAGAGCTTTTCTTTCTTTTTTTCCAACCCCATACAAGTCAGAAAAGACGTAGTATATATATATATATGTAACCCATATCCCAATTAAATTTAATAGAGTTTTAATGAAAATACTGATTCTAATGGACTGAATAATAATATGGCCGTTAAGGATGAAATATTGACTGCTTGGTAGATAAATTTGTAATAGACAAAATAATAAAAGCCCAAAAGGTCAGGAAAAAAAAAGAATAGCAAATGAAACATATTTCGGATCTCTACCCGGACCCAATAATAGAATTCGGATTGTCATTCGATATCCGCAGATGTAGACGTGTACCCACACGCAATACGCGTGCTAAACATAACCAAACCGAGTCGAGCAGGGCAGGGCCAGGTGGCGACGTTGCCATGTGCATGTGTACCACAGGCCCAACCCATAACAACTAAACAAGAAAAAAGGGGAGAGGATTTAATATAAATACAAGGAAGTGAAGAGGTGCGGCTGATGTGGGACAAAAACTAAAGTTAAATTTTTTTTTTTTCATTCGTTGTATACAACAATCTCTACCCTATAAACCAAGTTTAGATAACAGAGTTGAACAATATTTAAAAGAAAAAGAACTTTGACAATAAATACTTTGCAATAGGTGAGATTGGGGCAGCCTTTAATCTTACTTAGTGACTATTATCTTTATCTGAAGAAGCACGTGATGAACTAGTCTTGAATCAGACTTTTTGAATCAGATTCAGAAAATAGCACATACAGTGCGCTAGAGGTTCTTAGGTCTATCATGTTGGTACTTGTGATTGGCCATGCGCATTTTTTTCCTCTTTCATGAGAGTTGTCTGGGATCACTTTGTCCCATAGTCGCAGCCTTTATGACCTCCCATATAGGTATGTCCTCAAAGGATTGGTGATTAATGTCAACCCTACATAATTATGCTTGGATCTATTAAGAGTTTTTTAAATCCATCATAACCATATTACACTGGAACATTGTCGTAATAGGGATGGTGTAAAGTAAGATGAGTAACATGTAAAACAGAAGAAAGACTCTAAAGTGTTGAAAATAATGGAGCTATATCAAGTAATAACCAACTGAGAACCATCAGCTGTGTGTAAAGCGAGAAAATGGGATGGTAAAGGTGTAACACTAGATTTAATGTCCAAAGTCATATAATGAGAGTAGACGTACAAGTAGAGATAAAAAAAAGTAGAGGATCCAGACATGTTGGTGCTGGAGTTAGAGCTTTACCTGAGTTAGACGGTATCTAATATTTGTCGATGTCTGTGTACTACCAACAATATGAGCTTGGGGTACAGGAGAGCGAGTCGAGGAGGACCCTTTGTGTTTATTATTTGCCGAGGAATTGAGTTTTTAACTATGGATGAAGCAGAAAACAATCACCTACAGAGTGACCAGGCTTTTGGTAGTGAGAAAAAATCAGACCAGACCATTAACGAGCATAGTACGTGCTAGCAGAATAACCAAGCTTCCCGCAATAAGTACATAAAGGACAAGGAGAGGTTCTCGAGGTGGGAGCATGAGCCTACTTGCAAATGGATGATATTAGTAAATCTCGAAACTGTTTAGATAAAGACATTTTTTATTATTTTTTGTAAAGACTGAAGAGAATCAATAATATAATTAACCATCACATCCATCTGTTTTTTTTTCTTTTTTATTTCCTCTTTGCTCCCAAGGAGAAGAAGATGAACTAGCTAGAGAAGAGAATAAATGATGATGACCAACTTTTTTTAATTTGTCCCACATTTCTTGTATATCCTTAGAAAAAATGCTCGATGCGAAATATGGATTGCTCGAGCTGGACTTCTAAAGATAATCAACAATATTGATTATTTGAATAATCTTGTGATTGAAAAACATTAGGCTTTGATACATGAAACAAATCAACAATATTAATTTTATTAATGGATTGATCAAAATATTCATATAACTATGAATATATATAGTGGAGAACGAATCCATATCCGTATAGGAGAAGTAGGAGAAACGTAAAGATATACTTGAATCTAATTTTAAATATAATCATATCTTAACAAATAAAACAATAGCGATTATCATCTTTCACAATAATTGAGAGAGTAAAGTAATAAATAGGACCCACTATAAATTGCACCAGTTTATATCGTTGCAAAACAAAACAATTGCATAGAAGGCATAATAGTTTTCATTAATTGTGTAAAAGACACAGTTTGGAGAATTTCTACATGCAGCCCCAATACGCACCAAATTTGGGCGTAATTTTTGCCCATTTTAGGGCGTAAATTGTTTTTTCCTTTATTTCTTTCTCCGGTTTTGGTTTAAGATTAGAATTTTACGCCCAAAAGAAGGACGTAAAATGCATGTTGTGTTAATTTACGCACGATTTTAGGGTGTAACTTTAAATTACCTGGTTTAGGATTAGGATTAGTATTTCACACCCTTCTTTGGGGCATAAATTGCATATTTTGTTGGCATAAATTGCAATTTATTTCAAGCGCCTAATTAAAAGCGATTTGGTGGTGGTTGTGGGTGAGTTAATATCAGATTTAAATGGGTGGATGGTTGCTTGGCTTTTATATATATATATATATATATATATATATATATATATATATATATATATATATATATATAATGGAGAAGTAAAAAATACGCAACCGTAAAAAGATAGGAAAAGAGGAAGAGGTGGAATAACTAGTAGTAGTAAATTAAATAGTTTTTTTTTAAATATTATAATTTCTATGTTAGATAATAATGTTGAATTCTAAAACCATAAATATTAAGCCTAAAATATAAAATAAATGGAAGTAACGTAAAAATAGAATATTATGGCTTTCCATAAAAACGAAGAAAGAAAAACTAAATTTGTACAATTTTTGGTTCTTTAAACAATAGAATTGATAAGAAAAAACGGAATGAAATATAAAGTTATTAGAAAAAGAAATGTAAAGAAGAAAAGACACAAAAAGTCAAAAAAAAAATATAAATAACATAAAAAAATTATAAATAATTGTAAGAAACTAGAAAGATAAAAAAAAATGTAAAAAAGAAGAAAACACAATTTTTGGTTATTTAACAATAGAATTGATTAAAAAGGGGAATGAAATAAAAATTATTCGAAAAGATGGAATGTAAAGAAGAAAAGGCACAAAAAGCCAAAAAAAAAGAATATAAATAACATAAAACCGAAAAGAAAAAAATTGTAAAAAACAGAAAAACCGAAAACATAACCCTTGAAAACAAAACAAAAGTATAAAACCGAAAACGAGAAAAACAAAAATAAATAATAAATCTTAGACAAAAGACGAAAAAAGTAACCCTAATCCTAATCACATAATTTATTATAAATAAAATAAAACCAAAAATATGAACCTAATAAAAATATATAAATAATTTCTTATAAATAATATAATCCTAGCCCCAAACCCAAATGTTAACGATAACAAAATTATTAACTCTAAGAAATTCATTAAAATGAATTTTTACAATTGGATGCTCAAAACGACGGTTGTATACCTGGTGGTCCGACTAGGCAGGCTATTATCCAGGAGCGAGTGTCTCATGTCTCGAGTCTGGTATTTGCAGGACAGGTAATCTTAGTTAAGATGAATTATCATGATTAGCGTTGAGAATATTAATATACACTAACAAAATTTACATATTATATAGTTATATGATTATGATGAGGTAAAATTACGTGAACATGGAGATTGACACCACGGATGGGAGCTCACAGTTCGCCAAAATGAACTTGTGAAATCTTTTGACTTTTTCTATGTTGATGCTTTCCATTTTAGGCGTCACGATAGATATCTATTGCTGAGTTTGATCGAGCAATGCTGGTCAGAAGGCAACACACATTTCAGCTACACGTGGGTGAAATGACAATCACTTTGGCTGCTAAACCGGTTAAGGGTCACTTTGGCTACTAAACCGGTTAAGGCTACTAAACCAGGTAATTTAAATTTATGCCCTATTTTTGGGCGTAATTTAACGCAACATGCATTTTACGCTCTTCTTTTGGGCGTAAAATGCATGTCGTGTGCACCAAAACTATGCCCTAAAATGGGGCGGAAAAAATGAAATGCAAATTACCCACAATTTTGGTGCATATAGGGGTTGCATTTAGAAAATTTCCAAACTTTGTGTCTTTTACACGGAAATTATGCTTCCTATGCAATTTTCTGGTTGCAAAACTTAGAGAATATTACTACTGTGGGCTGCAAATGTGCTTGTCGGTAGGCATTCCTAGTGAAAGATGCAAAGACCATCAAGGAGAAAATCGATCATAAATGACAATAGCAATGGGGGCATGCATGGATCACTAGATCAGGATGGATTAATGAGAAAGCTGGAGGGAGGACAAGGTTGTTGGCCCATTGCCATAAGGATGCATGTACTCTATGTCGATATATAATTGTTGTTGGTGAGAATGTTTATGACCAGCACGGTTCCCGGACTGTCAAATGAATTTTGGTGGCGTGTCAACCCTAGCTAAAGATGATCAACAAAGCAACCGAGTATTGATAAATAACTCTTTTTGATATTAGTCGACATATATGTTACACCAAGTGACACAATTATTAGTAACTATATATATGAAGCTAGTGAGTAATTTGTTAGGAAATCCTGTAAATCTGACACTATACGAAAGGCTGGGGCTCTCTGGTACTTGACCTAATTGACAAGGCCAAACATAATGCACTCTTTAAGAGTTACTCAGCAAATATATGTAAGAGTTCTCAGCAAATATAGGTATAAAAGGCACTATATAGAAAGGATTTTTATCGTCATTTCAAGTGTAGCAGACCAAGGCTAGTCCGTCGGTTACATAGACAATAACTATGGAGGACTAGGCTTAGATAAAGGTGTTGGAATTTCTCCAATAGTTTTCGATTAAAATTCTGCAAACAAAATAAAATATGTAAATGTTACCGGCCTCCGGAAAATTGTCGCGTACGTAGCACTGCCCTAAGAGTTAGTCCGGGTCTATGTGCAGACTGTATCCGAACGCTCCTAGTGGTAAAATTTTCGCTCCACCGGAATCTTCTTGTCGCACACGAGAGAGTGACCCTCGACTTAGCTCTGCCCAGAGCAAAAATGAAGAACGGAGGAGGTTCGGAATGATGAGATTTTCAAGGAGTCTTTTTTTTCTTACGATTTTTCTATATTCTTAGAAGAAAAAAACTAAGCATTATATAGGCAACCCTATACCCAATGAAATGAATGGGGTTAAATGAGACATTGATAGCTAAAAATTTACGAGGAGGCGTTTGCAAATTGAATGTGCAAATTGAATGTAGTAGCCGTTGGAATATGTAATGGACAAAGAACATAAATTTTTGAGCTTTTGCTAGCATACAGCTAACATTCCCCCCCCCCCCCCAAAAGGTCAAAATCCAAGATAATAGAGAGAAGGAAAACAATAGAAAAATAGGAGAATTTCTGGGCAGTTGTATACTATGCATAAATGAGATGGACTACAGCTTTGAATCTCACATAGTGACTATTATTTTTGTCTGAAGAAGAACTTGATGGACTACGCCTTGAATCAGTCTTCTTGAACCAGATTCAGACAATAACACACATAGTACGCTAGAGGTACTTGGGTCTATCGGGTGGCACGTTTGGTTGGCCATGTGCACTTTTACACATTCATGAGAGTTGTCTAGGATTGCCATGTCCTATAGTCGCGACCCTCACGACCTCTCATATAGGTAAGTCCTCAATGGTTGGTGATAGGAAACAACCCTGCATATCTTGCTTGGACTTATTAAGAGTTTAAACTCACCCTATCCATATCACAAAAGGAACACTGTCACCATAGGGATGGGGTATCAATGTAAACATGTACAGCCTCCTGGGATTTTATTTTAAAGAGAAATTAATCTCAGGGTCAGTGTTCCATAATAGTCACCTAGTCCAGCTTGTTTCTACCCATTAAACCGGCTTCTTGGGATCTCCAGTCAGACTCGGTTGGGTTGCCACTGCTGGTGACTATACTATGGGCTTAACCCCTGTCACGAGCCGCACCCTGAGGAAGGGCACGAGAACATGGATACGTCTAGCCTACGCCGCAGAATCGGCAGTAGAACGATGTATAGGTCGTCTATAAATACTACAACTAGACAATTATAAGGGTACCTGTCATCTCCGCACGGAGGTATAATATGGCATAACTCAATCACAAGAAAATCTAAGGAAGATAGCACGAATTATGAAAGATAAGATAGAAGAAAATAACTAGAAATATATACAAGATCCCAACACAAGTTAGAGTTCAAAACATAACACAAAATTCCAGAATAATAAATATACTACAAGTCTCAAGTACTAGCTGGATCGCAGTCCAATCAAGCCTAACAAGCCTAATCAGGGGGTAGTCCTCTACTGAGCTAGGTGCTCCTCAGGCTCCTGAGTGTCATCCTCATATGCCCCATAGAAAGTAGGGCAGTCACCCTCATCATCATCTGTAATATTTGTCAACACATCCAGTCAGGATTGGAACGAGCACATCATCTAACAGTTCAAAATAATTGACAAACGCTATGAGTCATGATATAATAATGAAATTTTTGATGATCAAGTTGTAGAGGTAATGTATAATAAAAAGACGAGTGTACAAGATCATATGAAAAACAGGAAAATATGTAAAAATGAGTAAACCTGTCATGCAAGATATGTTGTAGACAACTCAGACAAACTGTGTTAAGACCAGTGATTTGAAATACCAAGTTTGACATGTGAACGGCTAGAGGGATATATCCGGCAAACCATACACATACGTGTGTGGCCGCTATTATTCACGAAAGATCAATAGAATAGAAAGGGTATGTTCACATGTCTCCTTGGTATTTTCCCTCCCGACTAGTACACATGGAATCCGGGTTCTTTGACACGTATTTCATTAGTCACGAAGGATGCATTAGTCATAATTATATTATTCAAGATAGGCATAAAACTATGTATCTCCAATCAAGGAATCCATAAAATACGAATCCGTGAGTCCATCGTGTCAGAATCTAGATAGAACACTAATATAACATGCATCACATGATATATCAACATAATAAAACTATCAGAAAATTTACTCACCTATCGTCCTGAGCAATAAATGTGAAATGAGCCTCAAGGTGGAGTCACAAAGCCTATAGATGAGATACATGAGTTAAATGGGTGTTAGATAGTATTAAACATGGTTCTCTAGTGAGTGACATGCAAGCTAGGTCCATTTCTAGGTCAACATTGACCCATAGTTGTCTTTCAGTCAAAATAATCAACCTTGGTCAACCATGGCTATTCTAGGTCTAGTTAACCTATATCAACCCATATCCTACCTATACATTTTATAGCCCCTTTATATATTACCCTATACAAGGATATACCTATATATATAGTATACCAATCTATCCTAGGCTTTTAGGTAAATCCTACGTTACCTTAGACTATAGGCTAAACCCTTACTAGGCTAATATCCCTACACCACCTTGATACATTTCCTATATGTGTATTCTTCCTTGTCTAGGTCTCTTTCCCTGGTAAAGACCCTTAACTATGTATGTATATAAACATACATAGTCCTAATGTATTTATATGTATATAATGTAGTGGTATCTACTAACCTATAACTTAAGTAAAGCCCAACCCCATACTGCATTAGTAAGATACAGTTAAAAATACTGAAATTGAATCAACCTATGTGCCTTATACTATCCTTCTATCAACCACATCCCTAAATGCAATAGACATGCAACTATATTTATATATACTTATATATATACATGTTCTTATATACAATATAGACACATACTAAGATACATGGACTAGGGCTCCCTTCATCTTCCAAAACCTTATCCTAAACTAACCCGAGCCCATATTCCAAATCAGTTCTTGCAACTGATACAATCTAACACCATTAGTTGCTCTTAGCCATAGCAAAACAACCCTATCCACAGTAACCCGAGCCCTCAAATCTCATGTACAAACCATTGTCTAAATGATACACAAACCCATGACACTAACTGATACATGAAGACACTCTTCTAACACACACAAACCTATAACTCAGGATACCACTGTCCCCTTATACTGATACTTCCTTCCAACTCTCAAAACCAATATCTGCTACTCTATGAGGCTTGGGACTGAACAAATAGGAATTTGGGACTGGATTACATGCCAAAAGAGATGGACTGTCATAAGGGGACTGATACTCTAGTACCAACTGAACCCTTCTCACTGTCCTGCTCTCTTCCCATAGGGCTTGCTGTCCAAGTCATTCCTCCATGCTGTGGCCAATATGGCCTGGCCATATAATGTCACATCATGATAGTGCAACCCCACTTCTTACTTGCTAATCCAAATCATCCTTCTCTGCCTCAATTCCTTTTTCAAAATTGATGCCAAGTCAGTCAAATGACTGAGTCTATCAGTGAATAACTGATTACAAGTATCAGTTGTTCACTGATACATTCACTCTTCAAATCCAACTCCCTCTTACATCTGAATTGCTCTCCCTGCCTCATATGTAACTATTTCCCATATCCCTTGGCCCCTCACATACATTCAACATAATATCCACATCCCCTGCTTCCATTCTCCTCTAATCCCAAATTCGAACGAGTGGTGTGCACCAAGGGATATCTCACCTCTGATACACACCACTGCCAACCAATTTATTTAGACACTCATGCATCAGTCAATGCATACCCTCACAGGACTGAAACTAACATATTCACCCTATATCTGACACAAACACATACACACAACTAAACTCACACCATGTAACCTATCTAACAGGATCCCCTACTGCCCGACCCCACACTCTCTGAAATTCAACTATGACCTCACTAAAATCCATGTTCTCAGTGTTGCTGCCTAGTATCATAGGTAACTCTCCTATACATTACACACACAACCCTCACATACACTCAAGCCTCTTTCACTCACAAACTCACATACTGACACTAACACTAAACACTTACCTGGCACTAAGACACATGCTCACTAAAATTTACTTACTCAGAAATCTAAAACCACTAATGTCAAGGACCATAGGCCTAAGGCCAAGGTGGCCAACCCAATATGCCAATGGCCAAACAGATGTGCCAATGGCCAAACAACAGTCCAACCCAAAACCTGCAGCAACCCATCTCCACTGCAACCTGTCAAGGGGCCTTGCCCTGGGCTGCCACTGCAGCAGGCCAATGACCCTGCTCGAGTAGTGGTCGAGCCAAAACCCAGAACAATGCTCACTGCAATACATTCTAACTTCTGCACAGAAAGCCCAATGGCCTGAGGCCAATTGCTCGACCCCCCCTCTCTCTCATACATCTGTAAACTCACACTTACTCTATCAGGTACTCTCACATGCCCCTTTCTAACTACCTCTGATACAAAGCCTCCTAGCACTCACTCCCACTAGCCATCTCTGATACATATACGCCCATGTGTATCCATCTATTTGTAATTATCTATATACACATCCATTACCTATTATCCACCTGTCCTGACCTCTACACAGGGAAAATATATTGTCAAATGATAGTATATTACTCCAAGGCACAACCACACAGTGAACTCATAGGCCTATAGGCTAAAACATACATATATATCCATCCCTATAGAGTTATACATATATATAAATACAAATTCATTAAAAACCATCACATGCCTAATCTAAATGAGGAGCTAAACTAATCATGGCTACAACTTTAAGAAAATAGAGCTAAATGGTCATTGTGACAATTTCACAAACACTTATGGGGTCAAATTCGTAGTCCTCATTGGATGGACACAAAACTCTATGAAACCATCACAAATAGGCTCACTAGGACCTCAATATACTTCCTATGAGTCATGGGGTGGGTCTCCTATATTAATGCATGAAATTTGATCATAGAAATACAAGTTTAGGGAGTTATACCTATGTAGGAAGGAGCCTCTACCAAGTTGCACGAAAATAGAGGAAATGAATGGAGATGGAGCCTTTTAATCCTTGCTAGAGCCTTCTCCTAGCCTCCTTGAGCTCCCCCAAGCTTTTGCCCAAACAATGGAGGAAAAAGGAAGAAATTTGGGGAAGTTTGGAATGGAGGAAATGATGGAAACCCTAGTTTTATGGTGGCTGCTATTTTAGGTAAAATAGGGGTTAAATAGGCTCTAAACTACCCCTAATCCTCTCCTTACACTTAGTATTAAGTGGGTCCTTAAGTAGGCTGCTATTTTAGGTAAAATGGGGTTAAATAGGCTCTAGACTAGCCCTAATCCTCTCCTTACACTTAGTATTAAGTGGGTCCTTAAGTTGGCTAAGTGGTTTGGCTTTAATTAAGGCATGTATTCAACCTAACCATGAATAGAGTCTAATTTATCAACTAGTTGGTCAAGTCAAAAATAAATGAGGTCTACTATGACTAATGATTAATTAGACCACTAGTAATTACAACTATCATATTTAAAAGAAAACAAAAGACTCAATTTATGAAATGACAGAAATACCCTTGTCCTAGAAAAGTGGTAGTGACAAATCTCTCCCCCTTAGAAAATTTCGTCCTCGAAATTAAGATGGCTATACTTCTTCTAGGTTAAACCCCCAACAATCAAGGTCAAGAATACTATATCTAAAACATGCAAATTGTGGTCCTACTGGTCGTGATATTGCAGTCTTGATCAGGGTCACTATACTATCTAGCACATCATAAAGTATCCTGACAGGTACTAATGGAATCATACAACAAGATGAAAAAGAAAGACGGAAAAGACAGACCTGCTATCCCATCACCTGCAGCATCGGTCTCCTCGACCGCCATCGCAAAAGCCCTACCCCTCTGGTGCTGGGCATGGTGCGGTGCCACAGGTGGCCTATCTCCACCTTTTTGGCCCTACGCTCCGCCAGATGGAGGTACATTAGGACAATCCCTCATCTGGTGCGCAACTGACCCACAAAATAGGCACACCTTCAGCCTCTTCCTGCAGATGTCCCATGAATGACTAGGCTTCTTATAATAGTTGCAAAGAGAAGCCCGGTCTCTCTGCCTCTGCTGCTGAACATGAGCTTCAGCACGCTGAGGGTACTCCTTCTGAACATGGGGACGATTAGCCAGTCCTGCACTACTGCTAGCTCCAAGAACATCGCTGCCCTACTTCGGCTTAAGGTCGAAGTCCTCCTCTGCGATCTGTGCCTCCATCAGAATTTGCTCGAATGTCGCATCACGTCGCCCGGAGGTACGAGTGCGAACTGCATGAATAAGACCCCTCCGAAACTTGCGGGCCTTGTACCCCTCATTCTTGATCAGATCTGGTGCAAACCTACTCAGGCAGAAGAACTCCGCTGCATACTCGTCCACCGACGAGTTCCCCTGCACCAAACCGACAAGCTGCCCTTCCAAAGCTGTCAAGGCCACATCAAGGTAGAACTTCTCCTTAAAGAGCCGTCTGAAGTCCTCCCATGCCAAAACACTCACCGATGCACGAGGATCCGTGCGAAACTAAGTCAGCGCTATATCGAAAAACTGGCTCGCTGCAGACATCATCCAAAGCCCTTTCGGGACCTCTGCTAACTCCAGGCTCCGCTGGACATCCTCCAACCAGTCATCTTCATATAGGATACCCTCGGTACCCTTGAATTCCCTCGGGTTCATCTTCCTAAAATCTAGGCATATGTCAGGCCTCCCCTGACCCTGCTGCTGAACTGGGGCACCCTGAACTGCACCCTGCACAACCCTCTCTACTGCTGCCATCGCCAGCTGGTGGGAGTTCTCCATGCTTTGTCGTAGCACATCTGTCTGGCGTTGGATGCGTCAGCCTGATGCTGCTGTGACTCTGCTTGGGCCCTCTGGGTCTGCATCATCTGCTGCAGAAGGGCCATCGTCTGTTGTGTATCCGTCTGCTGCGGAGGCGGCGGTAGAAGAGTCTCAGGAATGACTATGGACGGTCCCACAGCTGGAGGTGGAAGACCTCCTGGAACTGTCGCTGCTACTCCCGCCTGAAGGGCAGGAACTGAGGTGGCAGCTCCCTCAACTGCCGCTCCCGTAGCCGGAGGTGGAGGTACTACCGGATCGGGCCTCTCTGGAACAGCACTAGGTCCTGCTGCCTGAGAGCGAGTAATCGTCATCCTGAGGACAGATTGAAACAAGGAGGTCAATATGGCACATGATAATAAAAATCAAGGAAGGACAATTGAATTCAAATGCAAGAAGATTTGTCATGGTAATCAAAAGATCAGAAATTTCCTAAAATGTGATTGAGTAACTCCTATCATATCCTAGATCCTACATCCTATTTGCAGGCTCGTAATTAGTACTCTAAGTCGAGCACCATTACGTGATTGCACTAATTGCGATACAGACCTGCATGGGCCACCACAAAAATGTGTCACGACCTACACCCCGAGGAAGGACACGAGAACGTGGGTACGTCCAGCCTACGCCGCAGAATCGGCTGTAGAACGCTGTATAGGTCGTCTATAAATACTACAACTAGATAATTATAAGGGTACCTGTCATCTCCGTACGGAGGTATAATATGGCATAACTCAATCACAAGAAAATCTAAGAAAGATAGCACAAATTATGAAAGATAAGATAGAAGAAAATAACTAAAAATATATACAAGATCCCAACACAAGTTAGAGTTCAAAACATAACACAAAATCCCAGAATAATAAATATACTACAAGTCTCAAGTACTAGCTGGATCGCAGTCCAGTCAAGCCTAACTAACTAGCCTAATCAGGGGGTAGTCCTCTACTGAGCTAGGTGCTCCTCAGGCTCCTGAGTGTCATCCTCATATACCCCATAGAAAGTAGGGCAGTCACCCTCATCATCATCTGTAATATTTGTCAACACATCCAGTCAGGATTGGAACGAGCACATCATCTAACAGTTCAAAATAATTGACAAATGCTATGAGTCATGAAATAATAATGAAATTCTTGATGATCAAGTTGTAGAGGTAATGTATAATGAAAAGACGAGTGTACAAGATCATATGAGAAACAGGCAGATATGTAAAAATGAGTAAACCTGTCATACAAGATATGTTGTAGACAACTCAGACAAACTGTGTTAAGACCAGTGATTTGAAATACCAAGTTTGACATGTGAACGGCTAGAGGGATATATCCGACAAACCATACACATACGTGTGTGGCCGCTATTATTAACGAAAGACCAATAGGATGGAAAGGGTATGTTCACATGTCTCCTAGGTATTTCCCCTCCCGACTAGTACACATGGAATCCAGGTTCTTTGACACGCATTTTATTAGTCACGAAGGATGCATTAGTCATGATTACATTATTCAAGATAGACATGAAACTACGTATCTCCAATCAAGGAGTCCATAAAATACCAATCCGTAAGTCCATCGTGTCAGAATCAAGATAAAATACTAATATAACATGCGTCACAGGATATATCAACATAATGAAATTATCAGAAAATATACTTGCCTGTCGTCCTGAGCAATAAATGTGAAATGAGCCTCAAGGTGGAGTCACAAAGCCTATAGATGAGATACATGAGTTAAATAGGTGTTAGATAGTATTAAACATGGTTCTCTAGTGAGTGATATGCAATCTAGGTCCATTTCTAGGTCAACATTGACCCACAGTTGACTTTCAGTCAAAATAATCAACCTTGGTCAACCATGGCTATTCTAGGTCTAGTTAACCTATATCAACCCATATCCTACCTACACACTTTATAGCCCCTTTATATATTACCCTATACAAGGATATACCTATGTATATAGTATACCAATCTTTCCTAGGCTTTTAGGTAAATCCTACATTACCTTAGACTATAGGCTAAACCCTTACTAGGCTAATATCCCTACACCACCTTGATACATTTCCTATATGTGTATTCTTCCTTGTCTAGGTCTCTTTCCCTGGTAAAGACCCTTAACAATGTATGTATATAAACATACATAGTCCTGATGTATTTATATGTATATAATGTAGTGGTATCTACTACCCTATAGCTTAAGTAAAGCCCAACCCCATACTGCATTAGTAAGATACAGTTAAAAATACTGAAATTGAATCAACCTATGTGCCTTATACTATCCTTCTATCAACCACATCCCTAAATGTAATAGACATGCAACTACATTTATATATACTTATATATATATATATATATATATATACATGTTCTTATATACAATATAGACACATACTAAGATACATGGACTAGGGCTCCCTTCATCTTCCAAAACCTTATCCTAAACTAACCCGAGCCCATATTCCAAATCAGTGCTTGCAACTGATACAATCTAACACCATTAGTTGCTCTTCGCCATAGCAAAACAACCCTATCCACAGTAACCCGAGCCCTCAAATCACATATACAAACCATTTTCCAAATGATACACAAACCCATGACACTAACTGATACATGAAGATACTCTCCTAACACACATAAACCTAGAACTCAGGATACCACTGTCCCCTTATACTGATACTTCCTTCTAACTCTCAAAACCAATATCTGCTACTCTATGAGGCATGGGACTGAACAAATAGGAATTTGGGACTGGATTACATGCCAAAAGAGATGGACTGTCACAAGGGGACTGATACTCTAGTACCAACTGAACCCTTCTCACTGTCCTGCTCTCTTCCCATAGGGCTTGCTGTCCAAGTCATTCCTCCCTACTGTGTCCAATATAGCCTGGCCACACAATGTCACATCAATATAGTACAACCCCACCTCTCACTTGCTAATCCAAATCATCCTTTCCTGCCTCAATTCCCTTATTCAAAATTGATGCCAAGTCAGTCAAATGACTGAGTCCATCAGTGAATAACTGACTACAAGTATCAGTTGTTCACTGATACATTCACTCTTCAAATCCAACTCCCTCTTACATCTGAATTGCTCTCCCTGCCTCATCTGTAACTATTTCCCATATCCCTTGGCCCCTCACATACATTCAACATAATATCCACATCCCCTACTTCCAGTCTCCTCTAACCCCAAATTCGAACGAGTGGTGTGCACCAAGGGATATCTCACCTCTGATACACACCACTGCCAACCAATTTATTTAGACACTCATACATCAGTCAATGCATACCCTCACATGACTGAAACTAACATATTCACCCTATATCTGACACAAACACATACACACAACACAACTCACACCATGGAACCTATCTAACAGGATCCCCTGCTGGCTGACCCCTCACTCTCTGAAATTCAACTATGACCTCACTGAAATCTATGTTCTCAGCGTTGCTGCCTAGTATCATAGGTAACTCTTCTATACATTACACACACAACCCTCACATACAATCAAGCCTCTTTCACTCACAAACTCACATACTGACACTAACACTAAACACTTACCTGACACTAAGACACATGCTCACTAAAATTTGCCTACTCAGAAATCTGAAACCACCAATGTCAAGGACCATAGGCCTAAGGCCGAGGTGGCCAACCCAATATGCCAATGGCCAAACAGATATGCCAATGGCCAAACAACAGTCCAACCCAAAACCTGAAGCAACCCATCTCCACTGCAACCTGTCAAGGGGCCCTGCCCTGGGCTGCCACTGCAGCAGGCCAATGACCATGTTCGAGTAGTGGTCGAGCCAAAACCCAGAATAATGCTCACTACAGCACATTCTAACCTTTGCACAGGAAGCCCAATGGCCTGAGGCCAATTGCTCGACCCCCCTCTCTCTGATACATCTGTAAACTCACACTTACTCTATCAGGTACTCTCACATGCCCCTTTCTAACTACCTCTAATATAAAGCCTCCTAGAACTCACTCCCACTAGCCATCTCTGATACATATACACCCATGTGTATCCATCTATCTATAATTATCTATATACACATCCCTATAGAGTTATACATATATATAAATACAAATTCATTAAAAACCATCACATGCCTGTAGAAGCATGGAATTTCAGGACCATAAATCCTATGCGCCTAACATTACATGCGCCAGAAAGCTCAGATGAAGTACTTGGAACAGCAAACAGCAAAAGCATAGACATTAAAAGAAGATTTTTTATTTCATATAAAAGTCTATTATATGTCTAAAAAAGGCTGTACAAAGGAGAACTTCTACAAAAAGAAAAGACCCTAAGTCTACAGCCAGGTGCAGCAACCGCCATGCGCTCTCAAACAGGCGTATCTCTTCGTCGTCTCAGTCAGGCGCATCTCTTCAAGAGTCTCAGTTATGTGCATCATGAAGTCTCAACATATGCGCCTTACTTCGACCCGATCAAGTGCTTCGACTAATGAAGCATTTATTGAGCAGAACCAGGGTGGACAATCAACCCCTAGATGGAAGAGAAGAGCACCACAAATCCGTGGCTAAAGGAGCAGCTATCAACACAACCAGAATGGGAAACACCCACTCTAGCAGGAGGAGGAGCTCTCCTAAAGCCCAAGAAAGATGATCGGAGCACCGCAATTCTGATCTGCGGCTCTTCCCGCATAACGGAGATGAGGCTCGAGCATCCCGATCTTTGGATATAACAGGCACCTTTCGCCTGCCTCAGAAGCCCTCGACTCCGACTTTTGGATGTAACAGTCACCTTCAAGTGCATGAACGAAGACAAGTCATCGCATCTTCACCCTCGGGAGCATCTCGTCAACAGAATGTGCTCTAGCAAACAAGTTTATTTCGGGAGGACGTAAGAGAACGAGAAGCAAACTCTCTCGTTGCCACTATTTATAGGCCGGGCAAATCAAACCCATGTGCCAAGTGGCTGGCTCTCCGAATCCCGTGTAATGAATTTGTATTAATGGTGATGAACCTGACGCTTCAAATTTAGCCAAGTCAAAAACGACTATTTAATGCACTCGAAGAACGTAACAGTCGGACCAATAAAGACGTGCAATGCAAACGGATGCGCAGGTCAGACCGCGCATCATACAGACGCGCCCATCAGCACCAAGTGCCTTATAAGGATGCGTCCTACGCGCCCCCATGCGCCTAGTGGAATGCAGATCGACGCGCCCACTCAACAGCCTATCACCCGTCAAAGAACATTAAATGCTGAAGACTGACACGACAGCAGCCAGTCCCCGAAGACTGAACAGTTGACAGCTTTTTTAGAAAACGAAGCATCGCTGACGTCAGCATCATCATTACTTTCCTCCGGCGGTAACAAGCCACGTGGCCGCCCAACCATTTTGTATGCGCCTCCGCAGCCATGCGCCTAAATCTCTGCATGCGCCTCAGACTTTTCTCTGATCCTTAAAAGACAAAAGTTAAGTCACTACTGAAGCCTCGCATGCACCTCAAAAGCCGTGCGCCTAGACTAGTTCGTGACTCCTAAAGGTTACAAGCCAAAGTCTCCTCATGCACCCAATCACAGGCGCATTCGATCAGATTACTCTCCACCAAATCTGAGATCTTTGAGCTGTTGACCTACGACATGTGTCCTTTGACTCAATTCAGCCTATGAAGGGGTGCTAATTACCCAAAATCTCAGCAACTGAAAGATCCTTTCTATTGCTACGTGTCAGCTCGGCCGCAGCCCACAAAGGTAACAGAAAGGGTTCAACTCCTCAATTAGAGCGCATCGGTCATGCGCCTCCATCAGCAATCACCACGTAGCATCTCCACAAACAGGCGCATCCTACATATGCGCGCATGAGCAGCCAGCCTGCAAGCTATAAATAGAGGGATCATTTCCTTCTTCCAGACCCACGAACAGACAGAGAGACATACTGACAGACAGAGACCTACACACAGTGAGAGACAGATACAGACACTCAACGTCTTCTTCCTCTCCGCAAGCTCCAGTACCCAGAGCAACTCAGACCTTCAGAGAACCGAGAACCGTCGTCAGATCGTCAATGGAGTCAATGTAT
The DNA here is from genome assembly GCA_029216955.1 of Iris pallida. Taxonomy (NCBI): domain Eukaryota; kingdom Viridiplantae; phylum Streptophyta; class Magnoliopsida; order Asparagales; family Iridaceae; genus Iris; species Iris pallida. Next base: position 8,097,403 of record JANAVB010006993.1, on the reverse strand, counting down.
TACCACTCGCTCCATCGACACAGGGACCCAGATAAACAAAAGTGTTCTCCTAGGACTACATCTAAGTCCTACATTGTAACACTGTTCTGTTTGTAATTAAAATTTGTAATCAAAATATTTTAATGGCAAACAAGCTGGCGACTCTGCTGGGGACCTCTTTCTCCTCCACCGAGAAAGCTGTGTCGTAATCCGACGACGTGAAGGTGGGCTTCTCCCACAAGACGCTGGTCGTACGCCTCAATCAACAGGCGTATGAGGAGTTCATCTCTGAAGACAGTGCAAGTCCTTCGAAGCGGCTGCCATAGCCGAAGAAGACTCGCCAAGTCTGGGTGCGCAAGGTCGAGGCCCTTGGCACCACTACTGAAGGGGATGCGCCGATGCAGTCCACCCTTCTCGCTGACGACCTCAGCAGCTAGGATGCGCCCACCGGTACAGCACATCTCTCGGAAAAGCGTGGTGCTGACCACATTCCCCAGCCATCTCTTTTTCAGACAAGGAAGATGTGCCGACGGAGCAAGGGTGCAGCTAATGCCCTGTACAACACCTCTAATGCGCCACAGAAGGCCTCTGTCTTTGACACACTCACTCGTTGTCGTGGCGAGGAGAATTTGGACTCTGAGTACAATACACCCCAGCGGGCTGGTATGAAGAAGTCCAACGCAGCACGGGCCATGCGCCTCAAACGTACTATGCCGGCAGCAAACCAGAAGCATGCGCTCACAATCATGCGTGCTGCTGATGGTAAGCTGTATAAGGTCGACTCGGGTGCTTCTGCGCCAAAAACGAGCCGACCTTCAAAGTCCTTGTTTCACTTGGACGCATCTGCTGCATTCGCAACCAAGTCGAGCAAGGCAAACCCTGTGGTCTTGAACTCCCGCACCTCCATTGGTTGTACGTTTGAGGCTCGTTCAAGTTACTATCAATGTTGTTCCCCCACTACTGATCTGAGCGCATGTTTTGCGTTGGATCAGGGGGCGCAGCATTCACTTGACCACCCCGGTGCTTGGCCTTGCCATACGCCTGATGGGGGTGCGAAGGTGGCACTCTCCTCCAACGATCTGCATAACGTGATCACTCACAAATGCCGATCAGGAGAGTCGACTGACAAGCACAATGCGCCCCTCACAGGGCACACCTGTGCTATAGTCACCATCAACTATTGTTGCAAGACAGCAGTCCCACCATCAAGGCAGTCGGTGTTCCAGCAGCTGCAATCATCAACACCTCTCCAACGTCGCCTCGGGAAGAAGGTGTCAACTGAAGTGGAGCCAGAACTACAGGTTGCTTCTTGCAATGTAGTCTCCAACTCTCCATCAATTCGGAAGGCAACTGGTAGCTCCTCGACTTTGTCCTCATCCAAGAGCCAGCCGAGGAAGACCAAGACAACTGTCCCATCATCAGGAGTGTTTGAGGGCACTCGGAAGAGAAAGAAGATCTCAGAGGAAGCTGGGGGTAGCCAAGCCCCTGTGAATCTTCATCCTGGAGACGAAGTCAGCCTCCCGGACATAGCTGGGGGTAGCCAAGCCCCTGTGGATCTTCATCCTGGAGACGAATTCAACCTCCCGGACGTAGCTGGGGATAGTCTAGCCCCTGTGGATCTGCGTCTCGAAGACGAAGAAGTCCTCCAAGACAGAACTGGAGGTAGTCAGGCCCTTGCTGATACTTCTCCAGAAGACGAAGGTGTCCTCCAGAACATAGTTGGGGGTAGCCATGACGAAGCTCCGGGGGAAGTTCCTCTTTTACAAGAGAGCGAGGCCGAAAGCGAAGCCTTAACCGATCCATCCACTTCCAGTCGCATCATGACGGTGTACATGACGGGAGCTGGCGATGCAGAGTTAGATGCGCCGCCAGCAGATCTCGTCCAGCACATGGATACCTTGGAGGGAGGACTCAAAACCCTCTCTGCCTCCATGCAAACACTGACTCAAGCAGTGTTCGAGATACGGTCAGCTTTGGCCAGAGCACCGTCTACCGATCCTGACCCAGGGGCCAATGGAGAATCAAGTGTACCCCTTCAACGGGTATCCTTGGATACAGATCACCGTGAAGCACCTCGGAAGTCGGAGCCATCAAATGTTCAACTCCAGGCTGTACCACCTTCCCCGACTCCCAACTCTATGGAAGACATGGTGGAGATGATCAGGGACTTACGCGAGCGCTTTGAGTCCAAGAACAGACAGAAGGAGCGCCAGAAGATGGGGATCCCGCAACCATACCCCCTCGAATGGAACAAAGTGGTTTATCCTTCCAAATATAAACCATAAACATTGACGCCATAAAATGGGAACGACTCTCCACGCCGCTATCTGACGTATTTCCAGTCTCAAACGGGACATCTCCCGAAGGAAGACGTGCTACTCACCAGCATATTTATCGGGACATTGAAAGGAGTGGCTTACGACTGGTACTGCAGTCTCCCTAACAACTCCATATCTTCCTTCGACGACTTGATGCGTCTCTTCCTCGATCGTTTCTACGACGGAAGGAAGGACATGACAATGGCGTCCCTCATAGAGATACGTCAGAAGGAGAAGGAAACAGTTCGAGCATTCATCAAACGGTTCCGACAGGCCTGCTTCATACTGCCCCCGGGCTTGCCAGAACATGCACTCCTCTCCTTCTGCAGCATGAACATGCTGCCTGCGATCAAACTTTGGCTCAACTCCACTCCTCCTCCCGACTGGAGTTCCTTGATCATCGAGGCCGAAGCAGCTGAAAAGAAGGCGTCCAATGCTCGTCTTCTGGGAGTCAGTTTCCCTGCCTTTGAGGACAAGGGAAAACGGCCTGCAGCCAACACCCTGGATGAGAGACAAAGGGGAAGCAGGCGTTGACTGTCAATGCCTCCAAAGGTGCACCAGCATCTACTAAGAAGCCGCTACTTGCACCAAGGCCAAAGGAGGTTTATTCTTTCAACGATGAAGACACCCTACAACTCTTCTAGATATTGAAGTAGGGTGACAAGATCAAGTTGCCGGACCCGTAGCGTCCCGACGAGGTTGGATGAGTGGACAATCCGAGGTACTGTTACTACCATCGGTTTGTCGGACATCCAACTAAGGACTACTACGTCCTCAAGAACTACATCCAGTGCATGATTAATGCGGATGTTATCTCCGTCGACTACGAGGAGAAAACGGTCTCGGCCAACCTGGTGTCACTCTAATTTGGCACCTTGCTGCCAACCACAACACAAGATGGCGTCGTCCCCATCCTAAAGGCGACAATGGAGGTGGTCAATCTACCACCTACTCGTGACAACGTGAGTGGACTCATCCCACTCACCATATCTCGGGGAGCGGTCTTATGGGTTCACCCTGACCTCGTCTCCGAAGTTACTCAACCGGAGGTACGCTCTGCCTCCAAAACCAAGGGCAGGAAGATCAAGTCTTGCCGCATGGTCTCTTCCTCTGCGGAAGAGGCACTTCTTGTACAGACACGTTCACATCAGAACGCCCAACCTGACGAAGCTGCCGTAGAGGTGGTGCCTCCTTGCAACGTCCCTGCTGCCCAGGAAGAGGGCCCATCCAGACCTCCAGCAGCCGATAAACAGAAGCATGTAGAGGCCCGTTTTGACAAGCCTTTGCAAAAGGAGAATGCTTCGGGGCTAGCCAAGCCCCACAACTTCGACATACTGGCACAACTTGCCAGTACTCCCGTCCACCTATCTCTGTTTGAGCTTCTTCGACTTTCCAAGGACACTCGTGAAGCTCTCTGTGAAGCCCTGAAGGATGCTGAATCCTTCATCGGTCAGGTCAAGCAGCTTGAAGATACTCTGACCACATGTGCGTACTGCCATTATACGGATGAAGTTATCCCGAATATAACCTTCACCCAACAAGACATGCTGCTCAAGCACAACCGACACAATAGACCACTGTATTATACAGGGTATGTCGGTTCTGTCAAGGTGAAGCGGATTCAGATCGATCCAGGGTCTTCCCTCAGCATCATCCCGAAGATGCTGCTCTCAACACTGGGGATCCTAATGTACCGTCTGGTGCCTTCCAACACCACAATTAGCGGTTTTAATGCTAGCAAAAGTGAACCGCTGGGTAAAATATGGCTAAAATGTCATATCGGTAACCTCCGAACCGTGGTGACTTGCTATGTCGTGGATGCTGACGTTAACTACAACCTCCTACTGGGTCGTCCGTGGCTGCATGAGTACATGGTGGTGCCATCTATACTCCACCAATGTATGAAGTACGTGTCCACCAACGACATCATCCGGACGGAGTTTGCAGACATTGACCCTTTCAAGGGGGTCGAAGCCTACTTCACTGATTCTATCCTATACAAGTCGCCTGACGAAGGGGAAGCCAATGATGCTGACGATGAAGCAGAAACGGCAGCAGAGCCGGACATGGAGCCAGAGATGATTTCCGACGCTCCTTTGAAAATTCGACTCAAAGGAAAACCGCCTCAGATGCTGCCTCCCATGACCATCAAGCTACCTGGAAAAGCACCAACTGCTCTAGGTAGAACACCCACTGAAGCTCCCTTGAAGATACGACTCAAGGGAAAGCCGCCTCAAACATCGGCTCCCCTTGTGGTAAAACTACAGGGGAAGGCACCAATCACTGAAGGCGCAGTTGAGGCAGCTCTGAAGGTGCGTCTTAAAGGCAGGCCTCCGCAATCATCCGTCTCATCCAAGCTGCCGGAGAAGGCCCACATAGCCCTCTCAGACCCCAAGGTCAAAGCTGCGGCGGACTCTCCCGATCCAACCCCAGTACTCACAGATGAAGAGCTAGGGGAATACATATCCGCTGATGTAGATGCCCCCCTCTCTGGACAATGTAATCCTACGGGATAAAATCTCGTATTTTATCAATAATAAAGTATCTTTTAATTATTCTAGTCTTCCACATTGGAATGCCATGTACACATTAGATAACGCTCTACGGTCGTTACAAACACAAATAATGATCGTCAATCATGTAAATCGAGTAGTCCCGTCCCAAGGGGTCTGTTTTATAGTCCTACCACGAAATCGAGACGAAGAATCCATAATCTTCGGCAAAGTCGAGCGTCATCAAGACCTTCCGCCACTCGAGCAAGAACCAGATACCGGCAGAATACAAGTCTATCGGTACACGGACAAGGCAAAGTACCTCATCCAAAAGATGGGTTACGACCTAAAAAACAACAAAGGCCTGAACTACGGCAAGGGTCGACGTCTTCCTCTCCGGCTCCCAACACCTAAAGAAAAGCCGCAGGACTACTATCATCGAACTCGACGGGGAGTGGGCTATGTCACGCCACCGGCAACACCAGAGAGTTCGGAGGCAGAAGAAGTAGAACATTCACATTCGTCCGAAGCATCAACTTGGGATTCCGATACCAGTATCGGCTCGGTCTTCAAGAAGGTGCTATCAGTCAACATGGCATCTGTGCAATCTCAAAAAGATGAAGGCGAAGACCAAACACCGAAATTCTTCGAGGAAGAACCTTGGGCTCAATGCCTAGGACAGCAGTGGGAGTCTTGCTTTGAACTGCGTGAACCCCCTACCAAAGACAAGGTCGAACAAGTTGACCTTGGGGACGGATCTCCTTCCAAACTCATCTTCATCAGCAAGAGTCTAAAGGGACCAGACCAGGAGTCTTTGGTCCAACTGGCCAAGGAATATATCGACGTCTTCGCCTAGAGCTATGAAGATATGCCAGGACTTGATCCCCAGATCGCAATGCACAGACTTAACATCTTGCCTGATGCTAAGACTGTAAAGCAACAACAGCGACGCTTTCGTTCGGACATCATGAACGCCATCGATAGAAGGTGGACAAACTCCTGAGCAGCGGGTTCATCCGTGAAGAGCAACATCCGGATTGGGTGGCCAATGTCATCCCTGTCACCAAAAAGAATAGAAAGATACGGGTCTGCATCAACTTTAGAGATCTCAATGCTGCTTGCCCGAAAGATGAATTCCCGCTTCCGATCATCGATGTAATGATCGACTATACAAGTGGCTTCGAACGCATGTCTTTCATGGACGGATATTCGGGCTACAATCAGATCAAGATGTTCCCCGATGATGTAAAACACACATTATTCAGGACTCCGAAGGGGGTTTTCTGCTACACGGTAATGCCCTTTGGCTTGAAGAACGCTGGTGATACATACCAACGAGCTATGAGTACCATCTTTCGTCAACATCTTTACAAGACAGTTGAGTGCTACGTCGATGACATCGCAGTCAAGAGCCGTCTCAAGGGCTACAAGACCCGAAGATAGTCTTCAGCCTCATACGAGCGCATCAACTCAAGATGAACCCTGCTAAATCCTTCCTTAGGGTTTCTAGCGAAAAGTTTTTGGGCTCCATTATCACAACGAAAGGCATTTATGTCGATCCCGAGAAGACCAAGGCCATCCTTGACATGTACCCTCCGAAGAACCTCTGAGAACGTCGAGGCCTGCAGGGGCGTCTGGCATACATCCGAAGGTTTATAGCAAACATTTTCAGAAAATGCCAACCCTTCACTCAGCTCATGAAGAAGGGAGTCTCCTATGTCTGGACAGAAGAATGCCAGAAGGCTTTCGATGATATCAAAGCCTACCTGACGAGCCCGCCAGTCCTGGTGGCACCCGTCTCAAGCAAACCATTTCTCCTCTACGTTCGTGCCATGGATCACTCCCTCGGCACATTATGGGCTCAGAACAACGATACGGGCTATGAGCAAGCTATCTACTACCTCATTAGGACACTGATCGGGGCCGAACACCGGTACAACCCCGTTGAAAAGGAGTGTCTGGCTTTGGTGTTCGCCATCCAGAAGACTCGCCATTATGTCTCGGGCCAGACAATTCATGTCATCTTCCGAGTTAATCCACTCAGGGTTCTCATGACGAATCTAGGATCATTGAACTCCCGGCTAGCTACATGGGCGATCCTGTTGACGCCATACAACATGGTTTTCGTTCTATAAAAAGCCGTCAAGGGTCAAGCTCTGGCTGACTTTTTGGCCGCGCACCCCATCCCAGAGTCCTCCAGACTCTATGAAGACATCCCGGACGAGGTCCAAGAATCAAATTTCACCGAAGAAAGCTCCGTCTGGCGGATGTTTTTTGATGGCGCTTTAAGAACAGGCCCCAAAGGCCAAATCATCGCCAGAGTGGAGGTAGTCTTAGTCTCCCCCGATCAGCTGGTCATCCAACGTGCTTACTCCCTTTCGAAGCCGTGCTCCAACAATGTTGTCGAGTACAACGCTCTTATCATGGGACTCCAGCTGGCACAACAGCTGGGTGTGGATCATCTGGAATCATACGGTGACTCCAAACTCGTCGTTAACTAGGTCAGAGGACAATACAAAGTTCGCCATGAAGATCTGGTTCCTTACCATGAAGTTGCATTGAACATTATTTCAACCTTCACCAAGTTCTTCATAGAACACGTACCCCGGTTACAAAACCTGGAGGCTGACGCTCTGGCTGGCCTCGCAGCCTCATTGGCAGCATCACGGTAGTTGGTCGAGACTTGGTCTGTCCTAAAAACAACCTATGCTCACAAAAGGCCCATGCCATGTCAACAAGTGCTGATATTAATATCCGAGATTGGAGGTTCCCGTTCATCGACTTTGCTGTCTACGGAATTCTCCCAAAAGACCCGAAAGAAGCCGTCTCAGTCAGGAGACGTTTCCTTCGATTCTATTACGATACAGCTACTAAAATGATGTACCGATGCTCCTATGATGGACTTCTCCTTCGATGCCTATCCAATGAAGAGGCAGCCGAAGCCCTTCGAGAAGCTCATGATGGAACTTGCGAGGCTCATCAACCTGGGCCTAAGTTGCAGGATCGACTGCGACGCATGGGTTACTACTGGCCAACCATGGCAGCCGACGCTGTCGACTATGCTAAGAAGTGCCATGCTTGCCAGCTTCATGCCGACTTCATCCATGCACCGTCGGAACCACTACATCCTACGGTCGCCTCTTGGCCCTTCGAATCTTGGGGCATGGACATCATAGGACCTATCACCCCTCCTTCATCAAGGGGACACCGCTTCATCCTAGCCATCACCGACTACTTTTCCAAATGGGCAGAAGTAGTTCTGCTGACGGAAGTGAAGAGCTCTAGGGTGATCAGCTTCATCAAGCACCATGCCATCTACCATTTCGGGGTACCTCGAAGGATTATCTACGATAACGGTCCACAATTCATCAGCCATGTTTTCAGCAGATTCTGTGACAAGAATCGCATTCAGAACGTGGTATCAACCGCCTACAATCCGGCAGCTAACGGATTGGCCGAGGCATTTAACAATACTATCGTCAAGCTACTCAAAAAGGTCGTATCATCCAATAAACACGACTGGGACGAAAAGCTCGGCGAATGCCTTTAGGCCTATCGCACAACGGTATGGACCCCGACGGGCAATACATCATTCTCTTTGGTCTACGGAAGCGAAGCGGTACTGCCTCTCGAGATCCAGATAACCTCACTCCGTGTAGCCATCACAAATCGACTCACAGAAGAAAACAATCAACGTCACCGTCTGCGAGAATTGGAGGCACTTGACGAAAAACGTCTCCTAGCTCAACAGTGCATCGAACTCTATCAAGTCCGCAGAGGACTTTCCAAGTAGGCGACCTGGTTCTAGCAGTCAGGAGGCCGATGGTGTTGACTCACAAGACACCAGGAAAGTTTGAGCCCAAGTAGGAGGGACCTTTCATCATAGAGACGGTATACTCAAACGGTGCTTACCGTCTCGCCAAACCCAATGGGGACTTGTTCATGATGCCCATCAAAGGCAAGTTCCTAAAGAAGTACTACTCTTGACATCCTTCATACATGTACTTCTATCTCCACCCAACAAGGGAGTCGGTAGACCTAATCATCAGGGCTCACGTACACCTTCTTTCCACAAAATCCTACGCTTCCGGAACCCAGCTGTTCCGTGGCGTTCTATCCTCAGTAGAAGAACAACCACGTCCACATTACCTCTGAGTTACTCTTTTACGCCCTGTAAAACATAATCTGACACCATGTAGGATTATGCTGCTTGTCATGTTTACCACGTCCGCATCACCTCTGAGTAAACATTCCGTATAGACAACCCCTGCGTTGTCGTACATTGATCGTAAAACTTTCATGTCCATATTACCTCTGAGTAGTTCCGCGTATCTCCCCAGAGTCACTCCTACCACGTCCATAACACCTCTGAGTAGGAAGATTCTGACATTTGGACCCCATATTTACGACGTCTACATTACCTCTGAGCAAATATGTTGGTTCTCTCAAACTTATTATCTATACCTAAAAACTAAGGTGCGCAAAAGATAATAGGTCCACACAAATCATCAAGTTCATGACAGCAAGAATGAACACACCACAAAACTCTTTATTGTTTATTTAAAAATAAAGGATTACATCTCCAGCAGGAGTTGTAAATTACACAAAATAACAAAAAAAGGGAGAGGCTACAATCCCTAAGCATCACCGGGATTGGCTGAAAGCTCTTCGATCCGACGCTTCAAGTCTTCCGCCCGAGTCTCTGCGGTCGCCAGGACTCGGCGTTCGACTTCTTGATGCATCATTTCTATGGCCTCAGGGGAAGTGTCATCCTCATACTTCTCGTCCAACTGTTGCCACTGCTGGGCCAGGGAAAGAGCCTGGCGGGTGAAAGCTGCTTCCTCCTCCTTAGATCCTACATGTTCAGCCTGGACTCGCTCAACATCTAATAAGAGTTGGGCCCGCTGGTCTTCAAGGAGGCGAATCTTGGCATTAACCTCTATACTAGCGTCCAACGCAGCTCGCAACTCCACCTTCTCCTGCGTGGACTGAGATAGTCTCTTCACCGCAGCCTCAGCTTTGGCCACCTAGCGTTCCCAGATAGCCACGGTGGCCTAATAAGATGACTCTGTTTCATTGATCAACTTCTCCTTTTCTGCCTCTATCAGAGCAGAGAGATCATTTTGCTGGATACTCTGAAACTCGAAAAGCAGCTGGTCGAGCTCGGCCACTAATGCCTCCAGAATCTCGGCCATATGATCATGGCCCTGGTGGGAACGTATCAGACCGATGTGAGGGAGCACCATAGTTTTTGCCATCGCAAAACTCTCGTTGGCATTCATCACTGTCGATACGCCCCTCTGCAGCATCTTGTACACCGCCTCAATGATAAACTTTACGTACTCATCCGCATCCGCAGCACTTGCGGCGTCATAGCAGGAGTTGGATGAGCTGCTCTTGACGGCGGACCGGAAGAAGACCCGCCGGCTTCAATCTGCGAGGCTGAAACCTCGGCATCAACTGACTCTTCCTCAATGGGGGCTTGAACTTCGCCACTGGCCCGAGGAGCCAAGAGAGCAAAAGGAGCCGACAGCGACGTCGATATTGTACCCCAAGTGGAAGGAGCAACAGGGGGTTCCAGCAAACCCTTACCCTTCTCAAGCTCGGGTGGACCACCAACGCCAGGAGCTATCTCCTCCACATCCAACACACTATCAACAGGCCGCACAGGACCTTCCCCCTCTGGCAAAGCAGCGAGATCAGCACTTGTTTCCTGACTCGGCTCCCCTGGAGTCAGGCTTGGCGGACGAGTCTCACCTTCCTCATCAAATCCCTCCGCGGGGATAGAATCTGTCGCTACCTCCCGGTTGGCAGCCACCTCAGCCTTCGCTGCTGAGTCTGGGGTAGGGCTTGGCAACGCTACAGCCGACCACCCCTCATCATGACAAGGAGGGGAATCAGCCCTCTCCTCTGTTTCAATCATGTATGTTGCTCCTGCAACAGGCCCACTCATCTCTGGAGGAACGTCATCCGAAGAAGACGAACTCCACTCCACTTTCTCATCTTGAAGCCCCATATCGGCTGGATCCTCAATGTTAGAGGCCCCCACGGCAGCTTGCACCCTCCCGAGAATTGCTTCATCTTCAGCTTCCCTTCTAATATAATCTAGAGATACTAAAATCTCCGCAGGAACGACATTGTCCGGATTCTCCTCCATGGGAGACATCACAATCGGAGGAATGCGCTCTTCAGATGAGCTCGCCACCTCCTTTGGTCTGCTAGCACCCGATTTTGGAGTTCAGGATTTCTTCTTCAACGGTTCCTACAAAAGGAAAGCATATGTCACAAAAATGACAGAAGAAGCCAGATTATGGAGGACGTCTTTACCTCAGCAGGAACTGATTCCATTAGCATGACAAGCGGTACTCCTGTAGCCCCCACCTTTGGAGTCGTCGCTTTTCTCGACCTTTTTTGTGCAGACGAAGTGGCTTCTGCGTCAGCACGCCTCTTCCCAGCTGGGGATCTTCCCGAATGCCTCTCGTTGACGCTGCAGTGGCAGCCCGATATCCCGCCAATTCTGGTGGACGATATGATCGGGCCGCCGCCAACATGTTCTTCGTAGCCTCTAGCTGAGTTCCAATGATAAAACTAGTCTTCCTATCATAATCAGGAGACACATTATTTATGGCGTAATACAGCTTAACGGCCGAATACAGGATCTGTGGCCGAGAGTTGTGAACTGGTGTATTGAAACGAACGCTAGTGCACCCGGCATTGTAATATTGCCAACCCCAGCTCCATTCAGTAAAATTCCAGCAAACCCCAGACTGTTGCTGGGGTTCCGTAACATTAGCTGGGTGTAACCAAACTGGCAAGCAAATCGGCTCGGCAGATATGGCTCCAGATAACACTTATTCTGGTTACGGTAGACCAAGTGGAAAGGCCGAATACTCTGCAACCAACGAAATCCCTATTTCGGCAGAGTGATCGCATCCTCACCAGAGTCTTCCAAATCTTGGTCAGCCTCGAAATCTTTGAAGATGGGACTGACCTTGACGATCTCCTACCCCTGAAGATAAGATAAGACTCTCCTACAGACGGGGACGCCGGTGTGCAGCCACTTCCTCTTGTAGAAGCGGCGGATAAAGGCGTCACCTTCAACGTGATCGTCTTCAGGACCCGGACTCATCACGTTCGGGTGATGCAAAATCAATCATCCCATCAGATATTGGAATGGTAGCTCAGCGCGGGGAAAGTTGTCTTTTCTGCCCCTCTCACGGACCACGTCGTCAGCAAAATCCCTCAAACCCTGCAGCAGGTTACACACCATCGCGGGAAGAAGAGCCAAAGGGCGACCAAAAACCAGTTTCTCTGTTGGCAAAATGAGGTTCCGGGTTACCCTCTCCACAGAGCCTGACCCACCTGAAAACACACAGTTCCGGAGCCATATCATCAAGTAGGTAGTCAACACTGCCTTGGACGACATCCGGTGCACGCAATGCCAGAAATAGCTGTACACATCTTCGCCACTCTCATTTGAATGGGGGGCCTTCTTGCCTAGTCGGCTCATTTCAGAGGTTACATCCGCGGGTTTCAGCCCCTGCGGAGTCGTAAACCGAATTTTTGAAGAATCTGCCAGGTCCTGCTTGAAGACGTAATCCTTCCAAGCAGTCACGTGAGGCTGTATCTTGCTTTTGTCCTTCCGTTGCATCAGATAATGATGACTCGCCACCTCTTTAAAAATAGCCATCATCTTCGGGTCCTTCTTTTCCAGAACCAGGATCTCTTCATTTGTCGGAAAATATTCCTCGTACGGTTCCGAGCCCCAGGGAAGCTTGGATACCTCGTATATCTCATGGAGCGCCAATTCCAACTCCCCTACTGGAGTAAAAAAAGTGCTAGTATGGGTATTGAACATTTCCAAGAGTGCAAGGAACATATGCTTGTTGAGATCCACGCTGGCCTGTATGGCACGGATAGCGACCGTCAGCCCAATCTCTTTAAGCTCAGCCTTGAACTTCGACAACACCCAAAGGGTCAACTCGTCCCACTTCGGCACGTGGTGACACCAACATTCAACCCTAAAGCCACCTTTCGGATACATGACCTTCGATGTTAGCATCCGATTTGCAAAGGTCGAAGCACCAAAGGCAAAGGTGTCATTAGGGACATCATTATGAAGGCTCCCAGGACGCAAAGTTCGGCAACTGAACGAGGGCCCGGCTCGTGAGGCGGCCAAGGTATCCCTTTGATTCGAAGTAACATCAATCGAAAGGGTACCCCCACCGCCCCTCCTTGAGAAGGAGTAAGTTCCCATGACATCCTTCTCTTGGAAGCCAAACGGTAGAAGGCCGTCAGCGGCAATTGGCGTTCAAGTTGCCGCATGTACAAAACCATGCCCGTCACAGAGAAGAACCAGTCTTCCTTGATCTTCAGTACCTTCGCCTCGGTGGAGGTCAAGCGGTCACCAAATAGAAAGGCAGGTTTCAAGAAAGTCGTATCCTCGGACTCGGCGGATTTCAGTTTGCCGCTCTCCATCATACTCTGGAGGAAAATAGGCGACTGATCCCGGATTTACAGCAGTCTCTCGGAAGGCTGATTCAATAGGATAGCAGCCTTCGTGGGGTTAATAACCTCCTCTCGAAATCAACTCCCATTTGGCAAAGAGAAGCATCCAGAAGGACTTCATTCAGCAAAGGGATAGTCATCGATACTGACACAGCAAAAACAAGTCAGGCAACATAGAAGCCTTAAAAAGACAAAATATTGGGTGTGTCAAGCAGCCTGGCACATCATCAGGGTTTAAATCCATGCGCGTCAGCAGGGAAGCTTCGGCGCATCATCAGGGTTTAAATCCATACGCGTCAGCAGGGAAGCTTCGGCACATCATCAGGGTTTAAACCCATGCACGTCAGCAGTGAAGCTTCGGCATATTATCAGGGTTTAAACCCATGCGTGTCAGTAGTAAAACCTCGGCACATAATTAGGGCCTAAACCCATGCGCGTCGGCAGAATAACCTTAGTGCATCATCAGGACAGAAGTCCATACGCGTCGGCGATAAAAAGTTAGGGCACAGCAACATGACGCAACTCATCCATGTGCTCCAGACTCGTCTAAAAAAGTTGGGAGATCACACCCACCCATCACCGCAGGCCGAACGTCGGCCGGAGTCACGATGGTGACATGAGCGTCTTCCTCGACGAACTCTGCAGGCTCCTTCCCCTTGCCAGCACTACCGCGAGGAGTCTTGGGGGCCATCTCGTGAAAGAAGAAGTTAGGGTTTTCCGAAAGAAGAACTCTAGAGAAGAAGAAAGCAAAGTGGAGAAGAACCCTCTCTCTCCATCAGATGCCTATTTATAGTCTTAGGCATACACGAAAACCGATGAGGAGTGACATCAGCCGCCGCCTCGGGTTCTATGAAGTGATAACTGCAAATAAATCCAAAAAGATCGTCATTAATCCTTTTGGTTACTTCGAAGCGTTATCATTTGCATTAACTGAGAGGAGCATGTGCCCCATCACTGATGTACGGAGTACCCATGCGCCCGAACAGTCATGCGCCCCGTTGAAGACACCACCCTGCTTCTTATTCAAAGTATTCCAAAACTTGACAAAAAGTTTTAAAAACTTTGAAGGGGGTCTTATAGAAGCATGGAATTTCAGGACCAGAAATCCTATGCGCCTAACATTACATGCGCCAGGAAGCTCAGATAAAGTACTTGGCACAACAAACAGCAAACAGCAAAAGCATAGACATTAAAAAAAGATTTTTTATTTCATATAAAAGTCTATTATATGTCTAAAAAAGGTTGTACAAAGGAGAACTTCTACAAAAAGAAAAGACCCTAAGTCTACAGCCAGGCGTAGCAACAGCCATGCGCTCTCAAACAGACACATCTCTTCGGCATCTCAGTCAGGCGCATCTCTTCGGCGTCTCAGTCAGGCGCATCTCTTCAAGAGTCTCAGTTATGTGCATCATGAAGTCTCAGCATATGCACCTTACTTCGACCCGATCAAGTGCTTCGACTAATGAAGCATTTATTGAGCAGAACCAGGATGGGCAATCAACCCCCTAGCTGGAAGAGGAGAGCACCGCAAATCCACGGCTAAAGGAGCAGCTTTCAACACAACCAGAATGGGCAACACCCACTCTAAAAGGAGGAGGAGCTCTCCCAAAGCCCAAGGAAGATGACTGGAGCACCGCAATTCCGATCTACGACTCTTCCAGGATAACGGAGACGAGGCTCGAGCATCCCGATCTTTGGATGCAACAGGCACCTTTCGCCTGCCTCAGAAGCCCTCGACTTCGACTTTTGGATGTAACAGTCACCTTCAAGTGCATGAACGAAGACAAGTCATCGCATCTTCACCTTTGGGAGCATCTCGTCAATAGAATGTGCTCGAGCAAACAAGTTTATTTTGGGAGGACGTAAGAGAACGAGAAGTAAACTCTCTCCTTGCCACTATTTATAGGCCGGGCAAATCAAACCCATGCGCCAAGTGGTTGGCGCTCTGAACCTCGTACAATGAATTTGCATTAATGGTGATGAACCTGACGCTTCGAATTCAGCCAAGTCAAAAACGGCTATTTAAAGCACTCGAAGAACGTAATAGTCGGACCAATAAAGACGTGTCATGCAAACGGATGCGCCGGTCAGACCGTGCATCATACAGACGCGCCCATCAGCACCAAGCACCTCATATGGATGCGCCCCACGTGCCCCCATGCGCCTAGTAGAATGCAGATCGATGCGCCCACTCAACAGCCCATCACCCGTCAAAGAACATTAAATGCTGAAGACTGATACGACAGCAGCCAGTCCCTGAGGACTGAACAGTTGACAGCTTTTTCAGAAAATGAAGCATCACTGACGTCAGCATCATCATTACTTTCCTCCGGCGGTTACAAGCCATGAGGCCGCCCAACTATTTTATATGCGCCTCCGCAGCCATGCGCTTCAGACTTTTCTCTAATCCTTAAAAGACAGAAGTCAAGTCACTATGAAGCCTCGTATGCGCCTCAAAAGCCGTACGCCCAGACTGGTTCGTGACTCCTAAAGGTTACAAGCCAAAGTCTCCTCATGCGCCCAATCCCAGGCACATCCGATCAGATTACTCTCCACCAAATCAGAGATCTTTGAGCTATGGACCTACGACACGTGTCCTTTGACTCGATTCAGCCTATGAAGGGGTGCTAATCACCCAAGATCTTAGCAACTGAAAGATCCTCTCCATTACTACGTGTCAGTTCGGCCGCAGCCTACAAAGGCAACAAGAAGGGTTCAACTCCTCAATCAGAGC